>CABFPE010000708.1:284684-308058 GCA_900660155.1 Hofstenia miamia | reverse complement strand
CCATTTACAGAGGGAAACCTCACAAGTGAACAAATGTTTGAATTCATTGCCTCACTAAATCTATCAACTCGAAAGAACACGGTATTTTGGGGATGTGATGCTATGAACTGTGAATTTCTTAGCTGTATAATCTCCCAGCCAGTAGCGAATTTATTAAATTTTGGATATCGGTACCCGCAGAACACGTTGGATTCCATCGAATGTATAAAAGACTATTATAGATTTGTACATCGAATAAAGACTCATGGTATATTTGCTGATATTACTAGTAAATGTAAATTTAAGAAATTCGTTATAAAACCTTCACCGTATAGTGAAATACAGAGCAGATGAATTATTTTTTACTATTTTTTCTTAAACTCTGATTTATTTATTACCATGTTTTACGTATAAATGTAAAGTCTTTTGTAATTGATAATTTTTTATTAGTATAATAGTGTTACATGAGGAAAAAGCAACAATGAAAACAAAAGCTATATTTTTATTTTGCTAAACTCCAGTACAATCCAATTTACATTATTACCACCACCAGATGAGGTTTTTTTATTTACCAAAGTCTTGCAATTTTCACCGATCGCGTTAACATAACGTCTAGGAAGAAAATAATAAACCCCATTGCTGAGTTTAATCTTTACTGCGATACCATATCTCGTATTCAGCTGAACAGCGTCTTCAATTGTAAACCATTGTTTTTTTGGGAGTTAGCTAGCAGGACATGCATTTGAAAAAGTGTTTGATGATAGTAGCGGCTGGGAGTTGACATTGTTTAAGCATTGTAAAACATTGTCATCCTGGTTAGCATGTATTACTCTTTAAGAAAATTTGTTTAACTTGTATAAGACAGGAAAATTTTTTACGTGTTTAAAAAAACTTTTACAAAATGCGTTATCGAAGAATAGTTTTGCATAGCGAAATTGAATATTTTTACTTGTATATAAATTTTTTTACCTATTTACGAGTCATTGTATTTTTAACATTAATTGCTATAGCGAAAATGCGATCTCTTTTTGGTTAATTTGTTCTACCTGTATTATCTTCAAATAGTTTTGTTTTCCCGAAATAAACCATTGTATGTGTACCCTTTTCGAAAATATGGAAAATTGATAGCATTGACGAAAACGAAATGTATAGTCGAAAGAAAATTTGGATTGGCAAACTCAAACTTAGATTAGAATTTGATTGGATTCCAATTGAACAATTCTAAAATTTTTGCATTGGATTGGATTGAATTGAACAGAAAAATCTGTCCAATGGACAAGTCTGCCGAATTTTCGCTAAATTAAATGGGCAGGGCAGAGTCGGATTTCCGATGGGCTTAAAGTGGGGACTCCTCTATATTCGATCTGAAAACGATCAAAGAACTAAGAAAAATCTCAATAATCAAAGAAAAAGTTAGATTTATGTATAGCAATGAAAAACTAAGAACGAAATTGAAGTTAAATCAATAACTGAAGAAACGAATATAATTTACCAAATAAAATTCACCTGTGGTAAAGACTATATTGGTTTTTCTAGTAGACAACTATCAAGAAGAATTATAGAACATAAGACCAGTTCTATTATATCTAATCATCTAAATAAATGCGGACTTTGTTTATGAAATATTGAGAGTATTTTTATAAAATCCTTGCAATCAAGTTTGAACACAAAAGAAGACTATATTTATAAATTAACCTTACCACTTTTTAAAATTTAGAAAATTATAATTATTATTGTAAAATCTAGTAAATTTAGAGGGAATAATGTGTAAAGAAACTTAAGATGACTTTGTAAGTCGAAATATATCTGCATGTTCTTATTAATTTTATTATATGAATGCAAAAATACTTGATAGTAAACATTCTAACCGGATTCATTCCATTTATCTCAAAAACTCCTGTCCCGGGTTATGTAAGCCACCAGTGAAAGCTACCAGCATTGCAATAGCGAAATGCAACGAATATTCCTACCAATATTGAGGAAAAATTTTTTAATTTGTTTCTTTGTATTGTGCAGATTATTTTAAGAATTGCATGTGTCATATTTATGACTTTTACAAATGTTCTTAATATTAAAAATTATTTCAATGATTCGTTTCGATTAAATCCTAAGAAAGTTTGATGTTTAATGATCATCAACGATTTGTTTAAGACTACAGACTGAGTGCTATAAATATGGTTTATTTAAATATTTGATAAAATTAACAAGTACAATGTTGACATGTGTATGTAAAACATTTTTGACATGAATAAAAATATAATTAAAACTGTAATTTACAATGTATTCCTGCTAAATACAACATACTGTGAGGTCTTCGACCTTGTATTTAGTAGGCCTATGAAATATAATTCCATAAACTATTATATTAATATGAGAATTAAAACGAAAATACCAATTTTTTGTGATCTAATTTCCTTTGCCGCGACCGTGTTTATAGTAGGTCTTGGCTGGGCATATTGTATGATTCCAAATTAATACTTCCCAACCTTTCAATTCAGAAAGACTTGCATCTTGGATATCTCCCACTTGAAAAATATTTGAAATACAAAAAAAGGATGCCTGATTATACCAAAAGGCAAACTTAAAAGCCTTAATGGAAAGAAGTTGCTGCCAATTACTGGTGATTTCATATGCATAATGGCATATTTCAAATTTTGAGTGAAGGAATTAAGATTTTCACAATGGAATTCTGCAAGCCCAATTAGGCAAAGGGTGAAAAATATCCAAGTGGTACATATTCCAAATGATGACTTTCTGAGAGGAAATGATCTTGTGGAAACATCATTTCTTAATTTAAAACTACAGGCTTATTCCGAGGCATTTAAGATATTTATTAATGAAATGCAGCAAGCGAAGGAATAAACAATAAATCAGCTGTCAATGTGTACCTTGACAAGAACAAACTAGTTTGTAACAACAAAAGGCAGGCTAATCGGAATAATTGTTATTCGCTATTGGCAAATTAGAAAAACAGTTTCAAAATGTACAATAAAGTTATTACAGTATCTAAAAAGCCCGCGATCAAACAAAAAGCATTGTTCAAGGTTAATAAAATAAGTAATTCTAAAATTCAGAAATTCAGGAGGATGAAGTTTTTTTTAGCACCATTAAAGCCGATTTGAATGCAGAAACCATTTGAAACGCGAGGCGTCGTACGAATGATACATCCACTGATTCTGCAACAAACCGTATCGCTCTTTGCTTAAATGAAGTGGCTTTCCACGTCTAAAAGAATACGGTTGAAAAATAGTTTTAAACTAAACAATATAATCAGAGATTCCGATCAGTGATTCGAACACATATTTAGTAAACTAACCGTAAACGTCACTTTTAAGACTTATAACACTCTAACGAGGACAAAAATCAATATGTCTATAGTTATCAGAAGCTAATAATATATTCTCAAACTACAAATATTGCAGCAAAAGCTGTACCAAGTTTTTGAATATCAAATGACTTTAATTTTTAGACAGTTTCATATTTATCAAAGATAGATGCAGGAGAAGATATACTTTGCACCCTTCAGATAAAGAGCACTTAAGACATGGCTTACTACATGAACTTCAAATAACCAGTTATGCCAAAGACTTGATAAGTAAATAAACTATCGCTCAAATTAATTGAATCACTCTATTTACTTCAATTATATGAATCAGTAGCGAAAATAGTAGATCACTTTTTTGAACAGGTTTCGTTTTGATTTGCATAAGAATCGATTTCCTTAAAACATTTGTGTTTCATCAGAGAAATTAAACAACATTTGCAAAACGATTCGGAAAACTATTGACGACTTAAGTAATCAAAATAACATTTAAAGTAGCTGAATTTTAAAAACGTATTGAGTTTTAACGAAAAGAAAAAAAGATTTATAGCAGTGGGAGTAGAAAACTTGTTCCAATCAATTTGAGCATAGCTGGCGCATTAAATTGCATTTTACATAGCAGTTCTGTTGAAATCAAACGTGGACTGAAAACACGATTTTAGATAATCCAGTGAGCGAATACGCACACGATTGAGGACACCATACTCACGTTTTCTGCATCATGCAGAAGGCCTTAAGTTAAAAAATCTACAAAAAGCTGACAGTCTTCTACAGTTTTAAATGCTCAGAAAGCGAAGTAATTAAACCATTATATCAATTAAAACTTACAATCGCCCAAAATTTTTAAATATAAATGAGCATGCAATTCAAATATAACAACGAGTGGCCTAAGGCAGTATATATTATGACTAATGACTACATCAAAATATCAGTACATTAAGTTAAACTACTGGGTAATAATGGTTAATTTTAACTGATTGCAAAAAAATTGACGAAAAAATACCGTAAGTCTTTGTCTTCTTCACCGAATGCATCAAGGTGAAGATGACCCCAAATACTGGACTTACTTCCTCTGATGAGAATAACCTGAGTAGACGAAATCCATAAAATAGGTATCACACCTCCACCACAACTAATCGCATGCTAAATGAGAAAAATGCTATATATGAATACTAATACTATGCCGAAAACGTTATGAATTACCCGATTCCGAATTAAATATATTTGTTTTACTTACTCAACGGTCGGGTCCATACATAAAAATGTTTAATAAATTTGAAGCTTTTAAAAATGGCTTCTTAAATAACTTTCCCCTTTTCAATTCCTTACCATCAAATAATGTCATGACAACATTTTCCCAAGCTTTTGAAAAAATAGTAGCATAACGACTATTGATAACTTGATAAAACATCAATCTCAGCTTACAAGGTTTTGTAAGTTATGTTAAAAATTGTATTAGGTTTATGTAGCTTCAAGACAAAACCCAAATACCAGGTTCTCGAAGGTTGGATAAGCATTTAGAATTACAAACTGACAGAATGAGTTTGTAAATGTATCTATTAGTTGAAAATGCGGCGGGACAGTTTAATGGGTATGTAGCCAAGGGTAATTTCTAAGAACCTTCAGTGCCATAATAATTAACCGAAATGATCAATTTATGCTGCCACTCTCACTGGAATACTTAATACCAGAATATTCCATAAAACTTGATGATTATACAGAATCCTACTTTCCTCAAATCTTGCTTAGTCGAGCTGGCCTGAAATGTTACACATGAAATTTGAGCTGTGTTGGACGAGCCAAACAAAAAACATTTCCCATTTACAACCTCTTCGACAGAACTACATTACATAGAAGTGTGCAAGAAAACCTTAATAAGGCCTGTATACGCATATACAGGCCTGTCAACAACTACGAACAATTTCTGAGGATATGTTTCATTGTGGAATTTTGGGGGTGCTGGGACTCTATGCGAGCAAGCGCCATATTGTGGAGTCTTGCCACTGGAAAATTTTTAATCGGAAGCTAAATTCGAGATTACCTGACCATTTTTCATACCATAAAATATTTCACTAAAACCACGGATTTCAGCATTTCCGGTGAAGATTGCCATGCCCAAATATTTATACATTCAAGAAATTGATTTGCCCAATTCCATTGATTTTGATATTGAAAGGAAGTATATCTTAATCTTTCCAAATACTTTTTATGTTAGAACTAGGGAACAACGATTGTTAAGTCAATTTATGATAAAAGCTCACGACACTGCAGAAGATAGGTGTTCAGCGATAGAAAATCCAGGAGAACATTGATAATTGATCGTGCACACAATAATCGCATATAGCGGGTGTCTGAAAAGTCACTGTGCAGTAAAAAGACAGAAATTTACGTAACAAAACTTTACAAACTATGCTGGAAATGTACACAATTCAAACATCTTTACATGTTCGAGAAAATCAGTTAGTGGTTATCACCATTTGAATCTTCATAAGAGTATGCGGATTCCTAGAGAAAAGTTTTTACTTCAGATTGACATATAAGAAAAAATCAGCCGAGATCAATTCTGGTGACTGAACAGGGCATAGCTCTTGAGAGGTGATGCGGTTTCTGAGGGACCTTTGAAGAAGCTGCATAGTTATCTCATCAATGGACTGCAATGAGGTTGCGAAATGTAGGTTATTTTTCCCAAGAAATTTTTGCAGTGTTCTTAGGCGAAAAACATCCTCCACTAAAAACCCGCGCTATTCCACTGTCAACACCATTTTCTTTCAGTGCATATAAATAACAATTTCAAAGGTGCACTTCTGCTTTTATCAATTCTCCAAATATAAATTTTAAGTTCGCAGTAACTTTTTGAACACCCTCTATAATGAGCTAAAATTATAAATAATGGAGAAACTAAAATTAAAGGCCCTAGTAAAAGAAGCATTGCAAGCTAAATAAACAAGATATTAAATTTTTTCACGAATAAGTCTGATAAGATATAGGCCGTAATCTCCGATAGTTTGGTCGAACATAAAATTTGGCAATAAAACATTTGAGCAAAAGCCCATCTCGTGTAATCTAACGTTAACCGCTGAATTTGAAATATTTCTGGATTTTGTAAATATTGAAGATTGAGATTTCAAAGAATGCCCAAAGTTAGTTTCGAAAGGGTTACATACAACAAAATTTACTGATAACATATTTCGTTCTCAACTATAACATACTGTCACATACATGCACATAGTACGACTTTAGCAGCTCATTTAAAAGATCCCTATAGAATTCGAATTAACAAAATAAAATTGGTCTTTGCGGCAGAAAATAATCACATCCGTAACAATAAGGGTAATAAATACTAAAGAATTTTAACCTAAAAAGGCATCTTTCAGGTCGTGGATTTCCATAACACTAATAGGATGCGAGCTCAGCTTTTGCAATTGACCAGTGCTGGCTGAATGTAAGTGAGGTAAAATTTTTTACTCATTGACTGAATCTCACAGTAAAGGTGCAAGTTCAGCCTGCACTGGTCAATTACAAAAGTCCAGTTGTGACCCTGCTAGTGTCATAGAAACCCATGTCCAGGTATAGAATATGTGAAACGTTCTACATACCTCACAGCATTCATAAATGCTAGTTTCACGATTTCTACAGCATTTTCCTTGCAAACAGAGCAAATTGCCGCATACAAGGCAAACTGTGGGGTTGGTTGGAGCTGTTCCACAAACACTGCACTTACGGAAGCGGTACATCTGAAACAGTTCACTGAATTCATTTGGAAGTTGGATTAGATGCGGCGTTCCATATTTTTCACGTCTGTCCATTAGAAACTAAAAATGCTCCAATATATTCCATTACCAATTACAGAAGGCATAGAGAGGAACAGACACCTCTGATAATTTAGTAAATATTAACCAGCTCATACTAACCCTATCTTTAAATATTTGCACAAGCTTACAATACGCACAAGCATGTACAGAAGAAACACCTTTGCATATCTTAAAAAATAAATAATATTGCAATATTCCCTCAGGACAATAAAAAGGCCAGCACAAAAGTGACAAAATAGATTATATTTTTCCAAAGATAATATGCTTACGACACCAAACTAAGTGTTGTTTGTTCATAAACTTAAATAGCAAGGGCTCCTAGAAGGCTTGTATGTATTTAAGCAAAGCTTAATTTCGCAAAGTGCTTACATTCAACATGTACAGCTCAGACAGTTTCTTTTGATGATATCGTGGTATTTCCAACAACTTGCAATTGAATTAGCCGCTCTTTTCTCAGAGTAATTTTCAATGCAGGTGATCTTTTTCATTTTTTGCTTAACATAGGTGTCTGTCTGCTTAAAATGTTGGATAACACGATTTACAGTGATCACAGACACATTAATTTGGTTTAAATAGTTTTTTAGACACCTTTTCATTATGAAATGCAGTAATTTGCACATGTACAGCACATTAAACGTCTTTCTTCATACCTATGCTTTCACCATAATGAAATTGAAAACGAGTGACAAAATTTAAAATTTCTTAATTACGCATTCAATTGGTTATAGTTTCATTACAAAGCCGTAAATGAAAGAATACTACGTGAGTCTAGCTATAAATCTATACTGAAATCAAGAAAGCATATTAAACTGAGTGAAACATACACAAGCAACTCTGTGACAGTGATAAAAAAAATTAAGAAGCCGCCACCTCAACGCCCACACGCATTTCCAAGTCGTTACTAAGAACAATGAACATCGATAAACACCTTAGTTCCATATAAAAAATAAATATCATATAATTGAAGTTAGGGTCAACAAATAGGCTAATCTTTGTTTAGGAATAAAAATTTTGCGCCGCTTCCGCATTTATAATAAAGCTACACTATAAGAAATTGAATTTATGATTCATAGTATAATTGAACTTGCATTGGGACGACATCAGATTGAGAAGAGTTTAACAATTATCCACAGAATTTGAAAGCGATTAGCGTAAGGTTTTTTAGGAGAAAAAATGTTGGTGGAAGTTGTCGGAAGTTAGTGATTACAGAATAGACCGACTATAGACCTGTGTTCGGCAATTTCAATTAATACAATTACATTTTTTTGAGAATAATTTTACAATTATATTATTCACAATTGTATTGTATATGATTGCATTAATCTCCTCGCTTACCCGTCCCTTTTGAAACTGAAAGAGCTAGAAAAAATATAACAAAAATGATGTAGTTTTATCAAAAATCATAAGAATTAATCAAACACTTTGTCTTCCACAATCCATTCCAGTGGAACGGCTTCTACTTCATGCTCCACTACTTGAATTTTCTTTAGAAGGCTTAAGTTTTGAAAACAATATACCAGCTTCTTTGAACTTTACAATAATTATAACTGGTTCGGTTTTCGAATGCGATTAAATTCATATGTGCTCCAGTTTTGATCAACCAATTGATTTTATTTTTCAATTAATAATTATTCATGATTAATACATGACGCATGTAAGAGTGTGCGGATAATCAAGGTTCGGACAAGCGAGAATGTACTGTACTCTCTTTGAACAACAAGTTAGCAAATAGAATATAATAAGCTTACACACTACACTGGGTAACAGGTCTATTTGCTTTGCATTATTGACATGCTACTGGGCCCAAATTGGTGTGAAATTATATATATGTGCCGCGCTTGGTCTTAAATTTTCGGCTGATGTCCGTATCTGAGTATTAATAGTGTCTGAGAATACACCCAAGCCAAAACCGAATAATCAGGCGTCAGTTCCAAAACTCTGGAGTACAAAAATGCATGTGGGAATAAATTCAAAAATCCTTATTAAAAACACATTTATAAATTGGCAACCAATAATGTGATTGAATCTAGCGCTTAAAAAATGCAACAAACTCAGTTTGAAGACGAACAGTACTTCAATAACGATACCATTAGTTGAAATTCTTTTTAAGGTACCAAAGCAACCCAAAACTATTACTTGTAAACATTGCCGCCAAGCACCGAATCGCGTCTTACATAGCTTTGTGTAACCGATTTCTTGCTCCTGCTGTATTTAGGCACAAATGCTAATATCAAAATATAACATTTTTTAAGTAAACTTAAAGGGAAAATAAACGACAGAAAACATGATTAAAATTCATTATTTTCACAACAATAATAGACGTCAAATGAGCATAGACTTCCAATTTCGATTGATGTCATTTCCAGTTTGACAAGTTGTCAAATCAAACAAACTTCAGCAAAATCACAGAATGCTGGGGTGGTAATTAATTCGCGCTCTTTATTTCACTTACAAATGCGCCAAATATGAAGTGCGTAATAATGAAATTGTTACTTGGAGTTAACTAAGAATACAATAGTAACATCCTTGAGACTGCTTTGAATAAATAGTCTTGAATTCTTAATCAACATCAAGGAAATCATTCATAATGTGAAAATCTATGGGAAACATCGAAATAAATATAAATATAGGGAGCACTTACAGACGAATTAAGCGATTTATTGATTAAGACTAAAAGACAATGAGTAGACCGAAAATCATTAAGGATATTAACGCATTTAGTATATTCAAAAAATGTTCAATACAATGTGATTGAGTGAAGACATCACTGGGTCTGAAAAGAAATGAAANTTTGTGTAACCGATTTCTTGCTCATTCTGTATTTAGGCACAAATGCTAATATCAAAATATAACATTTTTTAAGTAAACTTAAAGGGAAAATAAACGACAGAAAACATGATTAAAATTCATTATTTTCACAACAATAATAGACGTCAAATGAGCATAGACTTCCAATTTCGATTGATGTCATTTCCAGTTTGACAAGTTGTCAAATCAAACAAACTTCAGCAAAATCACAGAATGCTGGGGTGGTAATTAATTCGCGCTCTTTATTTCACTTACAAATGCGCCAAATATGAAGTGCGTAATAATGAAATTGTTACTTGGAGTTAACTAAGAATACAATAGTAACATCCTTGAGACTGCTTTGAATAAATAGTCTTGAATTCTTAATCAACATCAAGGAAATCATTCATAATGTGAAAATCTATGGGAAACATCGAAATAAATATAAATATAGGGAGCACTTACAGACGAATTAAGCGATTTATTGATTAAGACTAAAAGAGTGGTAAAGGCCTGTTCAGAGAACAAACCTATTTCTAAATAAATAACCGTCCAAAAATACGTAAAAATTACTATTTCAGCTTTGCAAGGATACATATCAATAAATTATGCCACTGAAATATTATATTAAAAGATATACAAAGTTGTTTAAAAGTCTTGGACACACTTTGACAATGAGTATCTCGAAAATCATTGAGGATATAAACGCATTTAGTATATTCACAAAATGTTCAATACAATGTGATTGAGTGAAGACATCACTGGGTCTCAAAAGAAATGAAACAATGGACGCCTTACAAAAAACTTAATCTATCTACATTTCAATGGGCAACATTTCTTCATACAACCATTTACAGCTCAACAAATGTGAAGACCTAAAATGAGCCTAAGACACTTAAAACACTCTGTAAAATTAGTGTTTCAAAGGTTGTTAATCAAAACCCAAAAAATAAGTGTAACTAAGAAATAAACTTAGTAATACAATTGTAGGTCTTAGTGCATATATACATGTACAAAAGTAAATAATGAAACAATGAATCATAAACCAAATACCTTAACATTTGATTTGGATCTTTGAAGTTGTTTTTTTACTTGATGAATAAGAGACCATGTTAAACCCGAAGAAAATGCAATCTCGCACTTAGTGAAGGAGGCTTCTTCAAACAAACCTAAGAATTGCAGACCGTTCTTTATTTGCTCTTCATTCAAAGGCTCGCATTGATCCTGTAAAGACACGGACGCAGTCGACGACGAAGATTGGAATATCAAGTCCTTTAAGAGAACTAATTCACGGATTAAATGTGAACACTCATTCAATATAAAATCTTCAATGCTTTTTTCAGTCCAAATAGAACCACAAATCTAAAAAGAGCACAAAGTACATTTGACTGCCTCCTAATGATAAATTTTGTTATTATGAATTTAAATAACCTTTTTATTCTTAGATCATACATTTAGATCTTCTCCTATGTGCAACCTTAGGGGAATAGTAAACATTGTTTTCATAAATATTTGAAGAATACACCAAAATTTTAAAATTTTACACTAAACGTTTTAGAATAGAGTAGTGATATCATACATACATATATATATATATATATATATATAAATAAATGAAATTGCATTAAAAATCTTGCTTACTGCGACTTCATTAGTTGGAGAATCTACTAGACCAATTTCCTGCACAGCCTTAATGACGGTGGCAAACTTTTGAGTGCTTGTATGTGCATTTGAAGAATTCTTCGAAGCAGTTTCCACCCAAGCGTTTTGTTCATCTAGGGGCAACTGTTCACAGAGAAATATCATTGCTTTAACCTGCGCAAGGGAGAAAACTAACCGGGAAATACAGGTGAATGTACCTAAAACCAACATTCTTCAAAATATATATATTACAGAGAGTTCACTGAACAACTTCAATAGAAAACCCCACAATGTCTTCCTACATGTGGATTCATACTTGTGCTTGACACGAAAACTTATCCAAATTCGAAACTACAAACTGAAATAAACCCGATTTAATATTTTTTCTACTCAATTTTAAAAAAATATATAGTGCAGTGACAATAATGATGTAAAATGTAAAAATTAAAATACAAAAGTGGGGTTGAAAAAACCAAAGTCGATCAAATAGTTTCAGCGGAAGAAATAAGGCGCAAAGGTTGCAAAATATTACGTGTTTCAGCTATCATTTGAATTTTGCTGAGTTAGCAATATTGTAATTGAACAGATATAAGGTTAGAATTTGTTGCAAATATTTAAACAGGACAATTTATTGTGAGTTGTGCGTATTACAAACAGCTCTAGTGAAGATTTTGCAACTACCTCGCACATCAACATAGAAAAGAATATGTTAACACCAGGGATGTACCAAGATTTTAAATTGGGGGTCAAATTGACAGGTTAACTTTGTAATTCATGAAACTACTTTATTCAAATGGCAGATTTACGTTGAAAGAGCCCTCAATTGGGTAGTGAAAATGGCCATGTGCCTTCCCTCTGGCAACACCCCTGGACAACAAATTTGAAACATATTTACGTCATATTAGAAACATTTTGCTCAATAATACAAATCTTATATTAGAAACATTTTGCTCAATAATACAATTCCTGTGGAATTTTATACATTTAATAATAGAATTAGTACTATAAATTATGGGGTATATTTTAGGAAAGCTTTAATACGAAATTGTTCACTGAATAACGCTTGTGTTAAATTGTCCTCAACTAATTTAATTACATTTGAATTTTTTTTAAATTTGGTGCATAGAATGCATATTTTAATGTACGAAAAATGAGATAACAATAAAAATTAACAATAGGTGAGACCCTACAAAGAAAAAATGACATATAATTACTCGGAATTTAAATAGCGATGGTTCTATATTCGGTTTCTTCTGTTTTTTATCATTTCTACAAAAAATTTTACGGAAAATCGATTTTCGTGATCTATTTAAAAATGGCAGATTTTCTATTCACAATTTGTTAAAAAATATGAATTTAACTGCAAAACGCTAAAATGCTTAAGCGAATGTATATTAGCTACAATGCTATTCAAACATCGCTCTCAAACATCAGTAATGAAAAATTAGAAAAGAACCGATTGTCTGCTTAGATGGTATTAAGTCGGATGCCGTACTACCGTTATAGACGTTGAGATCACGATGATTGAAATGGAGTTAAATAAGCCAAAAAATGACAGTAGAGTAGAGAAATTTAATTAATGCGTATATACAATACCACTACCGCTGTGCGTCTTTCTTGTTCAAAATCCCCTACATTCCCATAACCGAAATTAGAATACCTTTGACACAACCCTAAAAATACAAAATTCCGAATTTAATTAATTTAAATCTTCTCTGTATAACAGGATTTACTAACTTGGCAAAACCGAGAGAAAAATAAAGTTCGAAAAAACATGTATAGTTCACGCCTTCCAAGAATACAGTATTATTGGAAACTGTGGTATATAAGTGTGAAGAAATCTGCATCAAAGACATACCGTATTCTTCTTGAACGGATCTATTTCATACACAACCCGGATAAAATTTTTCGTGTTTTGTTGGCGGAATTTAAAAGTTGGCCCATGGCGGCATGGAGCAAGACCATACATTGTTTTATACAAAAAGCAATTGTGGGTTTTTTAGAAATATTTATGTGCGGCGTATAGTTCGAAAAATACGATACATAAAATCTTGAACAAGTTAAGATATAGATATAATCATAAAATGTGATAACATCTCAACGAAATGATTATATTAAATAGATTTAGATTTTTCAGAAATTAAGATTTTACGCAACCACTCGTCATTACCAAACTTAAATCAGATTTTATTTGTTGATCGAAGTCATGAATGTTTTACTTCTTAATGCTATAATTGAAAGTCATATTGACATTAGCGCCAAAAATATGATGTAAACAACATTAAAGGGGTATTTAAATAGGTGTGATTGCAAACAAACGACAATCATACTGATTATTGAATTTTTGAATGAGTTCTCCCAGAAGCTTAAGTGAACTGCAATTCTTAAACCGTTTCCCGTTAATGAAGTTTGAATCACCTTCGGCCCCATTTTCAGCTCGGAAATTTTAACAGCAAACTAGTACGCCATAAAAGGGCTTTTTTGAAATTTGCATAGAAAACTATTTAGGTAAATGCATGGATATTTTTATCAAAATTATTTTTTTGTAAACTAATTTAAATTGACCTGTACTATTTGAACATAATAGGGATGGATTAAAATTTTATAATAATGATTATTGCATTAAATTAAATCACAACACGAAATATTTCTTGCTACGAAATATCTCTGTCGCCTGATGGCGTACGAACATTGATTTCGCGTGCTATATTAATACATGGGATAAAAAATACTTTTAGCAATTGCTCTACATTGGCCTGCATTTTTATGCTGTCACGAAATCTTTCTGCATCGTGAAGCAGCACGCATTGTAGAGCTGCTTTCTTCATGTTTGTTAGATTTTGGGGCAATTTCCATTTTATTCGCTCATAGATTTTCTTGAGAATGCATGGAATATATTGGCGAATAAAATGCAAATTGCCCCAACATCTAATAACTGATGTTGCATAGCGCAAATCTCAATCTATTATCACTATATTTCTAGCAAAACACAATTTTGATATATTCTATATATCAATTCTTTGAATAACTTTAATCAGTTTTCACTTTCAGTGAATTTAAATTGCAAACGTTTCAGTTTGTTTAGTTAGTTTATTTTGTATGATAGTTAAAATATATATAAAACTAAGCGAGTAGCATTATCTATCATTACGTTTCATATTGATGTAGCATTAGACCCCACTGCTTATAAAATTTTCCCTGTTTATAAATATTTTTTTATAATTTTGGCCGGTAAATTGCCGACCCCGCCCGGCCGGTAGCTTATCCCATTTCTGCTTTCAACGCTTATTGAAAAACAATTTGATAGCTCTATAATTAAAAAAAATAGTTTCAGTCCTCTTTCAAAACGCCAACACATAGCATCCATTTAAATCACAACAACCTCCTGTCCAATACAATTTTTGTGATATTTGCACTCTTCATAAAAGCTTGAGTAAAAAATTTTCATTTGATTCTTGAAACAGCGCTAAGTCAAACCAAGACTTTAGACAAAGTTGAACCCTTTGGGGTTGGTGGTACATATATAACCCACCTAAACAAATCCGTTTTTCTAGACTACTATAATTCACAGTGCATCTGTATTTATCATGACTTATCTTATAATGGCAAATAAGTATATTTATAAAGTTTCAGAATAATTGCTAATTGCTCCTTGAGTATGATATTCCTGTTTGATCAATCTGATCACTGATTTGGAAATTAATATAAACGAATCATGTGATAAGAAAGAGTGTTTTGTCAAACCATATGTGTGAAAAATATGTTTATCCAAACTTCTTGCCATACATTTTTGGCAATCATTAATGCACTCCCTTAAGGACTGCAGGTATATATCGGTACCCCGCTAGTGTAGATGCATTTTAAAATTAACTTTTCTTACCATATGCATAATGCATATCATTCATTTTTACTACTAAAGCAGCTTCTGTGTCCGTATGGGCCTCAAAGGGATAAGATTCAAGATAAATTTATGACAGTTTTCATCTTTCCATTTCTTAACAAATGCACAAAGAAATTTAAACTCATTACAGCTTGGAATAAAAAAATAGTACAGCAAAACAATACCTATGTCGATTGGCATTGGAACATTGAGAAGGAAGTTAAAAAGTAAAGTAAAAGGGTCCATCAAGAGAAAAGGGAATTGATTTCTAAAGGATAACACTGGTTTTTTAAGAATAACAAAAAAAGAAACATACAATGAAGGCGACTCCACTCCACTTAAAACGCGCCAAAATTTTAAAATATTGCTGTCTTCACGAGAGAGATACTGCAGTGAGACATTGAAAGCTTGAAACATTGGTGCTAAAACGAGGTTTTTAATTGTTGTAAAAGAAAGTTAACTACTTGCTTATACTCGATATCTGTGAAATTCATTTTCATGTATTGATAATAAAAACGATAAAAATTAATGAGTAACTATATAAATTGTAAAAAACTAAGTTTTTCACTAGAGTAATTCTTCTCAGAAAACTTTTCACAGGAGAAATACAAAATTCGTTGTTACGTTATATAAAAGCATGCATTTCAAGATTAGAAACAATAGATAGAATGCTATATAAGAAAAACTATATGCAGTTTGTTTACGCTAATTTTTTATTAATCAAAACAAGAATTGCGTACGTTACTTTATGGACATATTATTACTGCATTCTACAATTCAACTACACCGGATTTGTCAACGAGCAGAGCCGAGGTTAAGCACTGCATTGGATACAGTTAGTGTGTTGAACTGAATTAAAATACAAACAATTTCAGTTTCAGTTTTAAATTGGATTTTGAGTAATTTCCGTTTCAGTTAAAAAATTCCGCATCTTTCAGTTTCAGTTTTATATTTCAGTTTTACACCTGAACTGCTTCTAAGAACCAAGGTCGGTGAAAATTTTGTTAAACGTGGTTGTTATGTTCAATTATTAACGGCAATGACAAATTAGTTTTATTTCATTAGCATATGTTAATGTTACATGCAGGATAGCAATTAATATAGTATAACGTAAGCTGAATATTACATTTATTATTTATTCAAAATTTGATAAATATACAATAAATAAATAATGATTGCTACAAACAGAGAAATGAAATCAACTCTGTAGAAAGTTAATAAATTTTTTTCAAGTTTCAGTTTTAATTCAGTTGACATTTCTTATTGAATTCAGTTTCAGTTTCAATTTCAGTTTTGATCAATTCATTTCAGTACACTTAATTTCAGTTTCAGTTGAACACACTAGATACAGTTTTAGAACCTTGTCGTGCTATATTTCGTGCCGGGTCTATCTTGTACAGAAAAATTCGTGCTCGTGTGTTGCCCAAAATACGTATGAAATATATTTTTCTAAACAAATGAATTTATATCAGCTAAAGCAATAGCCTATAATTTATAGATTTTCGTGTGATGCCAGGTCAGTGCTTAAATATTTTTTATAATTTCGTGGCGTGCCATGCTCATCACCTACTTTCGCGCGGTGCTCATGCCTAAAAATCAAAGCACGTTCCAACACTGATTGAATATAAACCGAGCCTTTGCTCAAAAATAGCAAAACTATTATTCTAAACTGATTTTTTCCGTTAAAATTAGAGTATCATAGCCGTTGTAATTTGAACGTGAAGTCTTTTGTTATTGTTTTATTAAATATACGTTTTTTATGTTTCCTATAGTCATATTTTACATGTTTATTAAATGACAGAAAGAACTATGCAAAAAATTATGAGAACGCAAAGTTTTAAAGAACTTATCGAAGTAAAATGAGCATAATTGAAATGCTTAGAGCCGAGCCGAACCGAACATACTAATTAATACATTGATAAAACTAGTATTTAACGATTACCGAATCCCTGCTTTTGAGGAGTGTTTCCATTTAGAATAAACATAGTGAAGTAGTCCTTGGCTACTTTCGAAAGAATTTGAGTCCATAGGCTGTGATCAGCAAACTCGAAGGTACTCGGTACAGAGATAATACTGAAGATTTTGACTAGAGAGTCAATATGGAGGTCATCACTAGGCTGTGTAAACTACAAAAACGTACAGATTGGGAATTAACTAGTAAAACACTTACTCTCAACATTGCTTCTTCAATGTAATGTGTATTGTAGGATAGATCGAGAGATTGCTTTTTACGGCAGGGTTGAGAAGCTAGTTCATGTTGTGACAATGGTAATGTGGAATTGATCAACTTGCGACACAGTGGACAATCATATTCTATTAACTCATATGAGGGTAAAGCGAACTGTGGATTCTAAAATCAAATGCACATCATCAATAACAAGGAACGGATTTAGGAATTATTAAAACAGGGACGAGGGAGCACCTTTGCAATTCTTTCCAATTTCATTATTCACCTTAATGGCGGTTAAAACAGATACGTTTATAAAGAAAATATTTAAAAATACAAAAATAGTTAAAAGAGCAGGAAGATCAATAACAAATGAATAAGATAAGAACATGGATCATCGAAAATAAAACAAGGCGCAGAGAGAGGACTTAAATTGAGAAGATGAGAAAAAGTCTAAGTGACGAACAGTAATCAGGAAGTGAGCAATAGGAATAATGCGAATGAAGAAAGAATCCTGGGAATGCTTGTTTGATAAAAACCAATAGAAGCGTGTAGAGTGAGAAGATGCGAATTGAATGCAATCAAAGGGATCACGATAATATTTTTCTAACAAAGGAGTTAAAGAAATAAGATCAAGAGTTTAAGGCAGAAGGACAAATAATAAATGAAGTGAATGTAGAGCAGCATTGTAAGGGAGAAATCAACTTAACAACGCCCCTCTAAAAACGCCCAACTTGTGCTTTAAATTCAAGGGCAAATGGAGTCTTCAAATATATTTTATAAATTGGGTTTCATATAAATCTCTAAATAGAAGATTTTATGCACCTCTGATGAAATCAAATTCATAGAAAAAACTTTTTTGAAAAATAATTTAAAAAATTGTGGAAAAGGAAAGCACCGGCGCCGGTTACCTCCCGCCTAAGCCCGCACCTAATTACTAAAGACCATTTAGAAATATATTTTTCTCTAATAAACTTGGTTTTCTTGTAATTATTAAGTTAAAAATTGATAAGTCCAATTTCAATAAGCCAAAATTTAAAATCACTTATATGACACTGATGAAGTTTTTACAAATGCGGATTCTTAGGGATAACTAATATGCGAATTTTGGATGAGTTGAACACTTGAAATAAAGGTCTTGCAAACACTAGTTGAAAACCTCAACTCGGTGTTTCTGTGTAGGGTTCTGTGGGATTTTCTTCATTCAAGTCCCATTTAGAACCATTATATTCAGTCCCAGTAACGTCCCATCCCAATCCAATAAAATTTTCTGGCCTTTTAGTCCCATTGGACCATACCATAACTTCTATTTTGACCAAAATTTGCAAAAATTATGAGTAATATGAAATCCTTGGTCGCAGATCATTCCCAAAACTCAGCCCCCATGAGACTGGAACTAATAAATCTCAAGGGACTAGATGGTCCAGCAGAACCAGAAATACGTGCTCTAGCAATTTCGTTTTGTGATGTCTGAAGTATAACAATTTGAATCAATTCAAATAGAAATGTGCTATTTTGTACACAAATTCGATGTTATACCAATTTGCTTCAAAGCCCAACTTATAAAATGAAATAAATAAGAATTACATTTAAGGAAGCGCGATACGATTGCAAGCATTTGGTATGGACACAGTGAAGACATGTCTGTAGAACAACTGAAGGGGACTTGGAACAGCCAAACGCTGATTGAGCGACGACATTAGCACCGAATAACGTTTCAGCACATTCGTATAAGTAGCTCTCTTTTTCACTGGCCAACATGTGTTCTGTGGGATTGGAAATAGACCGAGAGCAGTTGAGAGGGACCCGACATCCAAGCACTAAAACAACGATTGAGGAGACTTACAGAGCCGAAAGATACCTTTCGACGGTTGAATGAAGGCTGTCATTACAAATGGCAGTTCAGAGGTAGAGGCCGCTGCAACACCACATATGATACAAAAATACTGCTTAGCTAAAGTAGGAATTGAAAATAAATGATACATTTAGGTAAAGAAATTACAGAAAAATTATGATACAGATAAAAAAGCAATATCAAAACCAGATAGTTTAATACGGAAATGATACAATTCTACCTGAATCAGTAACGTCTTCCTGTTCGTCCTCATCCATCTCCAAATTGGTATCTAAGAAAGCCTTCTGTCTTAATGCGAAGTCTGCCATTAGTTTCTGCTGACGTTCTTTTGCCCGAAGCCGCCTGAAATACAAAAATTTGGTGATGTAATAGTGTTGCATAATTTCAAAAACTACTAGAAATTAAAAAAGTCCAAAAATAGTATACAGAGTAAAAATCGAAGTGTTTTCATCAGCAGACATGCAAAAAACAATTGACCTTAAACAGCCTGGCGTTCTCTTTAAAGGACAAACCGTTTTTCCTCATTTACAAATAATTTTCTCGAAGCCTATTTCCAAATTTGAAAAACTTGGGGCATGGGTAGGTCTATTGGGGAACATAATTTAATGCAATGTTGAAAATTTCTATTAAAGCTTATCGCTGTGGCAGAGATGGTTGAATAGATTAACAAGTTTTCTTTAAAATTTTCGAATTTTTGAAAAAGATTTAAATTCTATCCGTACCTAGTGTTCATGTACTTAGAAGGTTTTGAGCCCCTGGAGGCAACAAAGAACTTTGACTGTTTCTTGATATGTGCAAAGATATCCCAAACCCATTGAAGCGCGCCGTGCGCAAATTCAGAGATAGCAGATTTAGAGCGAAAAAGAAAGAGGAGAGTCTCCTCTATCATGTGGTGCCTTCAAATTGAGCACAGCTTTAAGAGTTTTTGACTTATAAGCGTTAAAAATGATTTATAGGATGACAAATTTTTAAAAATCCACAATCTGTTTAAGGTTAAACCATGTTGACCAGAGAAAGAATTAAAAAATTTCTCAAGAACTTCAACGTAATAAACTACAAGAAACCGGAAATTCTCAACTGAATTTTAAAAGTAACTAATTATGTTGGAATGATGCACGCCTATAGCGACTCAAAAGAGATACAAAACCATGTATGCAAAAATGGTGCAAATAGGTTCTTGCTAAAATCCAAATATAACACTTAGAGAGTATATTTCTAGTGATAAGACTCATTATAAACTCAACAGAAGTGTATATATATATATATATATATAGAACAAAAAAACAGTGTCGAATTCATGAAACATAAAATGTTCACTTTGCAAGAGATGTAACCTGATTCACTAACTTACTAGAAAAGTATCTAGATGCTTGCCCAGGGTTCTGAACTCCATACATAAGAACTACGATAGTGAATTCAATTCCTATATTAAGATAAGAATCCGTGAGTCAAAGCAAATCAAATGGCGTGGGAAAAGCGTAGTATGTGAATAACTAAATGCACTGTAAGAATAACTCTTCCAAACGCTACTTTAAAAGGGGCTGATAAAAAAATTAAGTAAATGGGACTGTCGAGAGTGTACCTGTTAATTCATATGAACTAATTCATTTAAAAACAAAATAGCTGGTGCAAATTATTGCAGTTGGAAATTCTTTGTCGCAATTGATGAATAGCGTTTTACTATTGTACTAAATGTGTATTAAACGTATGGGCATTGATAGTGTTTACATTAGTAAATCGAGACATTTGAAAAAGTATTTTCATGAAGAATTTAAGTTGAATTAAAAAAAACAACCGTCGATATGCTATTGAGAATGACAGAAAAACCGTCAAAATAACTTCAATTGTACAATCCAACAAAATCATACAATAGGAACCATAATTGCAAACGTTTAGCTGTTTGCTAAAAGGCGTGAAGTAGAACGTACTTTCAAAAAATAAATCTTTTATTAAAATAAATCGTTGTAAACATTTCGACTGTTTATGTATCGAAATGCAATTCAATATATTAAATATATCCATCTGATCTATCATAAGAATGACTTGAAGGTGACTTCAGGTCCTCAGGGGAACAAACTACTACAGGAGATTGTAATTATATTGTTATCCTATACTTAGATTTGAACATTCATTAAACGCTCAGACGTGAACACTAACGAAGAGTTCAAAAGAATAGGCCAATAACATTCACTAAATGCTCTTTTGCCATCAATGCGGTTTCTGCAAAATAGAAGCAACAGAACTGACGATTTCTACTTGCTCAAAATAAATGTAAGCAGGAGCCTTCAGTTCTCTTAGTTAACTTAATTTTCGACTTGTACGAAATGCAGGTTTACAAATGTTAAAGAGTTTCTATGGATTATTAAATATTTAGATATAATTTAATGTCATCATGGTCAAGAACTTTGATAATATGGAAATAATGAAAATTTTAGTGCTAAAAAAGCATTTTCTTGGCCCTCATTCGTAGTAGTAAGAGAAGAGACCCACTAAACTTCATTATTTTCAAAATATGTTTGAAATTTTTAAACTAATAGGGACATAAAATAATTTCATAGTAAGAAATAGCCTCTCACTTTTCTGAAATTCGAGAACTGGAGACAACAGGAGAGGGCGCTTGCATGAGTTGGAGCATGCGTTCCTTGCACAATTCACTCATAAGCGCGATCCGACTCAAGACATGGATGATGTTTTTTGGACCATTTCCGATTGGGACTTCCGCTGGCGACAGCTCTAGCTGATTTGATTGCAAAGGTAGAGGCGCGAGTTTGTTGTATGATTTGACAAGAAGAGAAATGAGGTCTTCATGAATCTATATAAGTAATAAGTTGATAAATTGCTTTGGAAAAAGAAATATAGGGTAACAAAAACTGGTAAAATTTTAAACACCATCCCCTACTTTATTAAAATTACTGTGAATTTTAAAAGAGTTTTGAATAAGTTTCCTAAGAAATTAAAATTAAGATCTCGATATTAGTGATGTAAAAGATCGAAATTTCCATTATGGACGAATTCCTTATAGATCTCAGAATATTTTAAAAATTCGAATAACTTAATTTCCTGAATATTAATAATTCGAACGATGATAAATATATATATTAAATAAATAAAAACCTACACACAATACGTCATGTTTCTTGCGAGAAGTTAATGACGTGGAAGCAGAACTTGGCATCATTTTGGAGGGGACAGTGACAAACACATCTTGTTCTTCTGGAGAAGAAACTAAATATTTTACAGATAATATTAAACCAACATCACGAACAACTTATTTATCATAGTCAAAGCTATAACCAGAGCAAGATTTGTTAAAACTCACGCCATAAAAGTTACACACTGTTACATAGCTAACATTGCATTTTGTTTTAAATATAACTTAAGTTGTCATCAATATTTTTGACACAAGCAAAAAGCAATATATATTGAAAAATTGATGAGAGATCACCTCTGTATACGTCGCAATATTAAGCGAATATTTGATTCACTATAGTAATTATCATAATTATAAGACATAATATATCCACACAAAGAGAGATGCCTCTTTAATATGTATAAAGAAAATTCAACTGAATAATGTCCACTCAACCCATTATATGTCATTCTAAGTCATTTCTTATTTTCATCCAACTTTAAAATAGCTCTTTAATGTTTTCATTGAAACTATGCGCGAAGTTTGATATTCAATTTTAATCACAACACGATTACATTGTTATTAATAGCGTACATGCAATTTACATATGTTATAGACTAAACACAGAGATTTCAATTTAGTGGAATCACTACTTTGTAAACAGCTTACTCAAAAATTGTCTAGCTTAGTTGAGATAACCGTATCAAATTTATTGCGGGATTGGAAAATTATTTTTAGACTTATGGGAGAGACGGGGAGTTCAAAAACTCAAAATTTCGCAAGCAAACTTTAATATATATA
>CABFPE010000708.1:257074-284450 GCA_900660155.1 Hofstenia miamia | reverse complement strand
ATATATATATATATATATATATATATATAGAGAGAGAGAGAGCGAGAGGGAGAGAGAAAGAGGGTGTAACGTTAAATTTGAAGAAAACTATTACTATGTAGGACAGACTTGTCAACGAGCCGAGCTTCGGCACTGCATTGGACGTACAACGAGCCCAAAACCAGCATTTATTAAGCCAAACAAATTTGTAGTTCAGCTTTTTAATTTTTTTATGCAGGTATATCTTATTTTTTCATTCAATATACCTTTTTTATAATCATATATTAAATTGTTTATTAAAAAAATAGGAATAACTATGTAAAAAATTCAGAGAGCGCAATATTTCAAAAAATATCGAGCTAAAACGAGCCTCATTGAATGTTTCAATGTGGCGAGCCTAGCCGAAAATACTCAAAAGTAAAACGAGGCGAGCTTAAAAATTTCGCGTCGTTGACAAGTCTAATGTGGGATGCTGAAATGAAAACATCGATAGTTATTTTCTTATTCATGTTCATTCCATAAATATTTCAATTTCATAACTCAATATATTTCACTACGGTTTTCACCACATTTTTAGATGGAAGAAAATATTAAAGCTCTTTGCGTGAGATTATTAACAACAGATCTCCAATAGAAACTATTCGTGCATATAGAAGAGAGACTGACATGAACAGCAGATAACTCAAATAGTGAATCAAGAAGACGACTTATTCGATAAAAAGATTGGCATTGGAAATAGTTAAAAATTTATAGCAAAACTTTAACTAGAACCTTCCCTAGAGGACGTGCTTGAAATGACTTCTTTGATTTCGTGCACACAGTTGACAAGAATGTTGTTGCTGCGAAACCAGTTGAAATAGTTGTAATCTCGAACAGGACCATCAAACTTCAGTTGTGAAACCTAGATGTTTGCAAGTGAGATGAGAAGCAAAAATTATCAAAATATAAAATGAAACACTCAGTTGTCCATGTTTGAGTATAATTTGAATGAAAACTACACGTGCCCTTAAAGACATGTCAAATCTGTAAACAGCCCATAAGAACATTTGTGGTGTTGTTTGGGAAATATATAATGAAGGAGTATTTCAATTTAATTTTCGATATTATCTCACTAACTGTAATTAATAAAGGTGAGTATGCATATTATAAGCTATATTTTCAACATACTTGTTACCCAGGTCACTGCAACAAACTAAAATTTTCAACTATATTTAAAAAAATTATTAGTCTCTGATCAATTTTATAATTGTCTTGCAATGAATTATTTTCATAAACGTACTATTAATGACTATAAATATGTTAATGAGATTGATATTTGTTTATTAGAATTTTGTGATATTTAAGGAAATTTAGGTCAAATAAAAGCTGAATGTTTGTGATAAGATACAAAAAAAGAAAATGCAATTCATGCAGAGAACGATAAAAACAGGCAAAAATACAGGAATTTGATATAAATTACTAGTCAATATCAAAAATCTAGAATGCAAAGGATAAAACCTGATGCTGAATTTGAACAAAATAATATTCTAAAGCTAATGTTGAGGACAGAGACATTTTCAGCTTTTAAAAATGAAATTATCAATGAAAATTTATGCATGAATTACAGAGTAGACTGGAATATTCCATAAAAGAGTAATAAAGACAGCTTATATAGGGCTTTAGCTCAAACTGTCCTTCAATATAATTATGAATTCCCACCTATATAAGTCTGCCCGGGAATGAATTATAAATTTGTTTATTAGCTGGTAAATATTTGATATCGATAGAGAATCTACATTATGCCAAACAACAATTAAGAGCACTTCCATATAAACCTGTACAAAAAAATTAAGGAGTAAAAATCTTAAGGTGCTGCATGGAGTGCTGATCAGTATATATTTCTGTGTCGCAATGCGAAACAAATCTAACTGTATTTATTCCAAAACATTCACAGTCTGTTGCTTTAATGAATTTTAAAAAAAACTATGAAGTCCCATTAGATTTATCAATTTTTTTTCAATTATGAAAGCGAAAATTGAACAAAATAACAAGAAAGGATGCACAATTCACAAAGTGGCATTGAAGTAAACCCCACAGAGTATGTTTACCTGCGTTTCAACATTATGGACGGTATCAAGGCACAACGAAAGCAAATGCAAAGCGATTCCCAGAATGTCTTCGCAAACCGAATCTTTTCCATACAAAAACTAAAAATACAATGGAATAACACATGCGGCCAACTAAAAAATAAATGCCAAATGAACCTAATCGCAGTATATATAATTTTACATCTAATTGGAATATCATCAAAAGATCTATAACACCTTACCAAGACATTTCTCTTTGCTAATAAGGAAAAATTTTGCAACAAGTGATATCGTAAGTGATAATGCATTATCACTTCTCAAGAAGAGTAGCAATTTACATTCACCCTTCAATTGAACGAATCGTGATATATAAGAGCATTACCTTCAATACCTAAAAAAAGGAAAGTTCAATAGACACTTTAGTCTAAAACTATGTTCCCACTTTTATCATCTGTTAAGAAATCGGTGATAAAAATCTGAACACTCTCTGCATTTTTATGAGCTGAAAAAAGTCGATTTTGGGAATGCTCCAGTAGAATTTTTGACAAAAAGCAATTCCAGTAATCTGATAATTTTTCATCTGATAAAAAGTCGATAGTGGGAACCATACTAAAACACGAGTCGGATAGATACTTGAGAACAACCGCCGATATTGAAGTTAAAATATTTCAACTTCAAAAAAAGCAAGTATTATTTACATTTCAATGCGTATTTATCACAACAGATGTTATTCTTCCACTGTCAATCAAAATATATTTGGAGTTGGGAAAATGTTCCCACAACCGATTTTTATGAAATGACACTTCATGATGTGATAAAAAATCGACAATGTGAACAAAAATAATCGTATTCCCGACTAAAATCGGCTGATAAAAGTCGATAATAGGAACACACATTAACTTTAAACTTCTTGTTTTGGTAATTATATGAAAAGGAGCAACAGTGAAAATACACATTTTGTATACTTACAATTTTCTCACAATTTTACTTTTTATGTCTCTTGCCACATTGCAAACACATATATTAGTGTTAGATATATTCTCTACATACCTAGCAAAAGACGATGTTGCTTATTTTTTGAAAAAGTACAAAAATTATGTCAAAGTGATTATCTAGAACACTGGAATGAAACGGCAATAACTGTTCCAAGAAAATTTTGGAATGTGTTTGTGAAATGCCAACATAATTTGAAGAAAACGTTACTTATGATTAGATATTTATGCTATTGACACTTACGTACCTTGTAGAATACAATATAAATGACTGCGTGGAAAGCCTTGGAAGCGAAAATTTTCTCCAATTGTTGATATTGCTTCATTGGAGGAACGTATGGACGATAAGGTGGCCATAAATCTTCAGAAAATGTTAATCGCTCGCTGAATGCACTAATAAATAAACCAATGTTATGCACAATATATTTAATTAAATGAAAAACCAAAAGCTCTTTAATTTAAAACATTTTAAACAATATAATAATGTATGTAATTAAATTTCAAAGTTGGAATTGAATCGTAGTGATTGTCTGATACCCACGTAAAAAAGTATGTGATGAAAAAAGTGGAGAAGTAGGCAATATAATTAGTGTATTCCACCTGAAAATAGTATAGAGAAGTCATGGTAACTAATTCAGAATAATTTTTGGATTAAGAAGTTGTTGTAGCAAAAATGAATTTTGAAATATTATGGTACAATCATTTTCAAAATATACGATTAAAGAACATCCTCTTAGATGGAAGACTCCCGAACTAAATACCGCTTCATTTTATTCTGTAAAAGCACTGGATGAGATTGCTTCAGTGCACTTTGTATAAACATTCCAAATATATATATATATATATATATATGAAACAACGTATATTAATGTTAAAATAAGTGTATTACTAACTGATTTTTACACAAAATCGTCAATTGACAGCAAAGAGAAGAAATATACTTGCCAAACAACGAGACCAGGGATTCAAACATCTACTAATATTGTGGTAGATTTTGAATTTATTTTCCATGACATTCAAGAATAGAATCACTGGTCGAATAATTTCCACGAAAAAAAGAAGAATTTAGAGTTACAAACAAAGAAGAAATTTAATACTAATTTATAAAAGAATTCGGGTAGCACCAATAAAAGGGGGCCCAGTGTGCGAAATGCCAATCCGCCCTCCAATTTTATGTATTACATTTTCAACAACCGCTTTGGTGTATCTAGATACTTTTTACTTAATATTTTGTACCTGTATAAATATTGGGCATCCAAAATTCTCTAAAATTCTTTATTAAATATATTTTTTTCTAATTTTGGGCCGCAATTTTTTATTTATATAATTACCTTGTTATTTTAATATGTTGGAGCCTCTAAAGGCTCCAAATTCCAAACTTGGATGACAAAATTTGCTAAAAATTATTTATAATAAGCTATATTTCTATTTTTGGAGATTAAACAATTTTATTGCAATTTGAGGCCTACTAAACGGCCGCATCCTACCAGTGACGACTGTGGGGAAATATGCTAACATTTTAGAGATTTACAAAGTAAAAGAAGCAAACTTACAATTTCGAGAATCGCGAAATCGAGGATCGATAATCTCCACGAGAGCAAGACCGGAGATAAGAATGAATAGGATCAAAAAGCTGAAGCCAAGCAGATTTTTTCGGCACATACATTCCTTGCTTCATTGTGGAATCCGATTGAAAAGAAGGTGGATTGTAAACTGCAATTTCCGACAAAAACTTCTCTTCATCTAAGGAGTAAAAAACTGCATTAGAAAAATCCAAGGACTTTGAGAAATAACTCTAAATTTCTCATTGATTCACTACGATTTTGTACTTTAATGATTAAAAGGTTCACAATTTAATAGGGCCATTTTAAATAAGTTTATCAAGTTGCAAATAATTTGAAATTTTGCATGAAGCGTTATTGAGATATTTCTACCGATTCGCTAAATACATTAAATCTTACAAACTCCTATTACTTACAGCGAAGGTTCTCAGGCATGCTTGACAGATTCACCCCTCTTGCCATACCTCAAAATATCATTCACCAACTAATTTCTAAAATTTCAATGTAACATATATGTATTCACCCCATATTTCCAAAATTTTAATATACCCTGAAGATAGCTACTATAGATTTACAATATTCGGGCCAGGGCACCTCCAGTACACATATCCTTCAATGCTCACCCCAAAAATCACAAAATACGTCCCAATGAAAAGTCTTGACTTAGAGGGTCACAACCAACAAATCAAAGAAATTTTTTATAATTGGAGACTGCCATTGTATTTTTCATAACTATAGCTTCTAGAGTTGGAATTCGGTTTTTCTTTAAAGGAATGGCATGAATTATATTTAGAAAAGGAATAGTCGATAAAAACTAGTATTTTCTATGCATTTGTTGAAAACTTGGAAAGCTAGTGCAAAAAAGATAGAGAAATTTTCCACAGCTACATATAACTTGGTTTTGACAAGCGAAAGTTAAGTGTATGGCTCCTTTAATGCGCAAATGCTTTGCATTTAAATGTTTATACTTTCAATAACAGAATATTAAACGAGTGAATTTGGTTTTAAAGATCGAATACGTTGAAGGGATTAAACCTACCATTGGAATGAGCAGCCAATCGATTTCTCTCAAGAGATTCCGTTAACTGACTGTGCGTACAATCCGAAAATGAAAGAAGAGTGAGAAGTTCTAACTTAGTGGCCTGAGAGGAGTCCATTCCTAAAATGTCTTAAATGAAACACAGGTACAGATGCGCACGTTAGAACCTAATTGAATTCTGTTGGTCAGAATTACACCGAATAGCATTAAGGCACCATAGAGCATATCAGACTCAGTAGCAGACGACAGTCGCGGGTTACGCGCGTCAACTCCAAGTTGAAAGAATTCCTTGACAGAGAAAAAATCCAACACCCGCAAAATAAACCAATCGGGCTCGAGGGTAATTGCTCCTAGCTAAATATATGAGTTACAAAAATGATAGATACAGACTAATACTTCCACTTAATTGATCACTGAAACTAAAATTAAATCTTAAAAACTAAAACTTAAAAAGTTATTTTATAAAATGCGCTTTTGAAAAAAATGGTTAAATAATGGTTATGATTAACAAAAGGTCAATTTGCAATACAATATAGGTCGAAAATATAGTCGTTGATAAGCGTAATATCGTATATGCAAAAGATAGTTTGTAAAAAATATAGTTTACTTTAAAATAAACAAGTATAAACAAATAAATTGGATATAAGACCTGTAAAATGAAAACATCTGGATCAACAAACAGGTATGTGAAGTGACTCTGAAGATAGGCACTGACTTGAAGCAGCATTGACTTCCCACTTCGGACCCACATTTTACTGTTAATTTCAACAATACATGCCTAAACCAACGAGATTAAATCAGGAAAATTCGGAAACGATGCCTCAAAATCAGTGAACTACGATGTATGTATAGATCCCCGTAATAGTCACTTGGAGGCTAAAATGAAAAATACTGACCTGAACAAAAGTGCACTAGGGTCACCGGGACCAGCATTTTATCAGTCTCATTTACTACCATTGTATTTGGAGTTAGTACTACCATGTTAAAGTCTCAATAAATTTGAAGATCCCATAGTCTATTTGCACACCATTAGTCCCAGTTTCCTCAACTTAAGGTTGAATTCTATAGGACTAGATGGTTACACAGAACTCTAGATTACGCTTTGAAAGGTAAATATATCTATGCCTTAATACTGTATTTCAAATACAAAACTGAGCATATACTACTATTGAAAATGCACCATTATTTGTAAAGGGTGGTAAAGAACTTTTCGATAAAAATCAAGATCAACGGGAAGATCCACGAACGAATAATTGCATTTCGCTATTGCCGTCGAAAGAAAAGTAGAAAAATAACGATGAAGAGGTAAATGGAAAGACACTTGATCACGAACCACCTAAAATTAAATAGTTGCAGTCATTTCGTGCCTGAAATAGTGTTAAAAAATTGTGAATTTGTTAGTTTTCAAAAAGATGTGATAGATAAAGGTTTAAACCCAATTGCCAGAAGAATTTATTTTACAATTTATAATGATTTCTATAAAAAATTTGCAAACTTAAGATATCTACAATCTGACAACTTCACGCGGTAGAGCTTTTCTCCTTTTTCATTTTCACCTTAGTTCACGTTCAGTCGCCGACCCGTTCAGGCGCGCCGTGGTCTGCCTACAGAAAACATTTGAACATTAGGACTAGGTAAAATTTGAGGGTTTTTGCTAGAAAAGTTAGTATTTACATGTACTTCAAGGCATTAGGATAATTTTTATTACAAATATTTACGCATAGATTTGCCCAAATTTCCAGTGATTTGAGAAAATTGTTTCTACCTTATAATATATAACTTATTGCTTAGTATTGACTAATGTCCTTAAAACAGTACCGAAAACTTCCGATGTCTAAGGTGCTGTGACCAGCCGGTCAGGTATTTTGACAAACAACCCGAAAAGACCCAAATATTATTCACGAATGGATATACTGTTATATAAATAGTTAAATATTACTGTGTGGATGTTACGTAATTTCCATTGCACGGATCGATCCGTTTACTTCCATGACTTGAAGTATAAACCATATAATGATAATACATTTGAAATCTTTCCGGATCAAACATGGGTAGAGTTTGGGTCAGCCCAGAAAAGGTCTGGGCCGAGCTTGGGTCGAAGTATGAAAAGATAGGCCGAAATTTAAAAAACTTACTATTACGCAACAGTGAATGCAAGTTAAGAAGATGCAGTGAATGCTATATAAATTATGAACAATATGGTGAAAAATCAAATATGCATTTTGAAGCTATGCATTAGTGTCCTGCACTCTTCTAAAAGTGTCCTGCACTCTTCTAATTTCAGTGTGTAGATTTTATTCGAAGTTTCTTACATACGACATTTTGGTGTAGAAAGCCACCAAATTGGGGAATTTATTTGACAATTATTATAAAAATGGGCCAAATTAGCCAAGAATGGATTCAGGTTGGGCCTAAAGTTTCACCCATGACCATCGCTGATCATGATTTAGTTCAAAAATTAAATATGCAAAAGAAAGAAGAGCAACAACTAGCAAACAAACAATTCGCAATCTCCAGATGGGCTTCGACTTTTCTACAAACATTAAGACATTTTGCATCATTTCTATTGAATGTTTAACAAAATTAAGAACAATCCTGCTGTTAATAGTTTTATTGAGTTTGATAAATAACTGATTAATGGAAAAACAGTTCTGATTCAGTCAATCACTTCTGGTCAGAATATGTGGCCGATCAAACATCTGGAATTAGAGAACTGTCAAATTGTGGAATTAGGCAACATGAGACCTAAATCGAACTAAATGGCGGCAAATCACATACTATGCATATAGAGATATATTTTTAAGAGTATTGCGTACATATTCCGAAATAATTGTTATAAGTGTAAATGTTTTAACACATACGTTCATACACATATAAATTGCATTGTATCAGCTCATAATACAGGCATATTATAAATCAAGAAAATTACAGCTAATATATCAAGAAAAATATTGACGAATACCCATCAATTTCTATCAAAAACTCTCTTTGAATACAGTCTATAAGTCAAAACGGAAATGTAAAAGCGCCTAGTCACAGCTTTCCAGGATTGAATTCCCAATCAAATTTAGTGCGCCTTTTTTGAGTAATTTCTATTATAGTCGGTCAGCGTGGTAACCGGTTACATAATCGAACTAGAAATTTGTCACGGACAGTGAGTTGCACAATTGTCAAAAGTTGCGATCGTAGGGAATTGGAAAGCTCATTTTGCAGCTATGAGACCGAGAATTGGTGTTAAATTCGAGAACGGTGGAATTCGGGAGAAGCTGCCAAAACTAGAAGAAGGAAAAAATCAGTACAAAGAAAAATACCAAATTAGGGAGATTTTCGAAATTGGAAATCGTAAAATATTGTGGGTATTCTACTGCTGGAATTATTAGGTCTCATTTTCAAAAAAGTAAACAGCTCAATCTAATCTTCAAGTGCATAGTAGCAGTGATAATCACAGATTACATTCAATGCCAAAACTGCGCTGTAGTAAGAAAAATATTGACAAAGATCAAGAATGAACTCATGAATTCAATTCTTAAGAAATAGTAAAACCATAATGTCTATACACATATATACCCAAACAAGAAACAACCAGAGGCACATGCCTAAAATGTTGTCAGGCTACAAATGGTATTTTTTCAATTATTGCTAATATTTGACTTTTTATTATAAAAATAAAAATCCCTATGTCATTGTAGATCAGGTAAAAAAGGGCTAAAGAAGCATAAATTATACAATAAAAAACGTAGGAAAATAAACAATAAAACATACTTCATCCTTATTAAACAAGGGCTAACCTTTTCTCCAATATTGACAGCAGAAGCAAAATCAATAAGAGCTTCAGAGCAGACCTCCAACATGTTTACCAGTAGTTTCTAAACAACTAATTTTTAGCGAAAACGGTAGAATCCCAGTATATATATATGGGCTTTGGATACAAAATTTTCAAATATCTACAAGGCGTTGGATACAAAAAATATATACGGGCGCATTATACTATGGCGGAGGGCTCTGAATTCGGGTCCAAAAAAATTTTTTTGAAAAAACTTGAAACACATACATAAGAAATTAGACCTCTTTCCAAATCCGTAATGTAAATATTTTTGGATAAAACGAATTATTCTGGCTTTGCATCAAAGAGGGCGCTGACACTATGGAAAATCGGAGCGCGAAGGTGGTGGATACAAATCCCATAGTATCTAGAGCTTATATATATATATATATAAGTTGTAATGCACAATTTCAAAAATTAGGTTTTTGATATTAAACACGAAAAGGCAACTTGCATTTCATTGCAATTCTTCGTTACTGCTACTACACCTGCAACTTCAAAACTAATAAAAAAAGATCATACAGTAAAGCAGAAAAAACAATTTAGCTATTTAAACTAAAACGGTATCATATCAATATCTTGAACAACCAACATAGGATCGTCATAGTCAACATCATTTCTACAATTGCCAACAGCAATTCTTGACAATTTATAAGAAAGAGCATTATTGAATATCTAAGAAGAGTTAAGTGTCTTGGCATGAAATGCAGAATTGTATTTAATTTAGATTGAAAGTAAGAGCAAAATTAAGAACTTTTTACACACTGTTATACCACAACTTCGAATAGAAAAATATAAAGTAGATGTTGATATTTCTCAGGTATATCTAACTTATAGATACAAGTCATCAAATATAAATGTGTAAATAATTTAATTTTCTGAAAATATTTTTAGTGTGTTAAGCGGTAATGAAAAGCATTAACTTCGCTCATACTTCGGAATCATCAAAAGCACAGCATTGAGATAGCAATAACAATACCTCTGCGAATCAATAAAAGCATGCAGCGCCTCAATCTACAAATTTAATTAAATCTTCAGAAGTTAATTGCGCAGGCATAATAGAGAAAATTGAAAAGTTTTGGTAGATTACTAACCGTGAAGACCAAAGACGCTCAAAACTCTTTTAGCGCTGATGTATTAATTGCAATATATAAACCACATTACAATACACAACTGTTGTTGTTTAGCAAATAATTTTAAATCTTTAGTGGAATTAAATGAACCAATTTGACATGAAATACATTTTGTCATATTTACATTTGTAAAAATTACACTAAGTTCTCAGAAAAATACATAAAAGTAAAATATATAGACATGCTTTGAAATTTCATTAAACATCAGTTAATGTTGCTATAAAACATCGTTGCTAACGTTTTCGTAATTCTAAGAATGCATCATTCTGAAACGCTGCTAGATTGAAGATAACATTTTTCACTTTATCCCTAAAATTCTCAGCTGCAAGAAACTAACTACCATACAAAAATTTTTCCACATTTCTGAATAGATGAACAACCGAGCGTTGAGAATATATAGCGAATGATTCAACACCGCAGACGAAAATGCGGGTGGTTTTACTATTTACAAAGTGACACTTTGAGCCACGGTGTTATCATGAGGTATGCAAAAAGTTCCAAATTTATTGTTTTCTATCTCATTACTGGGTTATTATTATAAATATATTTAACACGTCATTCAGTGTGGTTGGGTGATAAATCACGATTTTTACTGATAAACAACCAATCGTTTTCTAACAAAATAGTTAAAATTTACGGTAATTCGTTCACAGGTGAAAATCAAATTCATGTTTTCTTCTTTTTTCTTCATCAACAAATCCGTTGTTGACAATCTCTTAACACTTTAGTGAAAGCTATGTTAAGGAACTGCTACAGGCCTTTAAACCTTATAATTTTTTATCAGAAACAGCCTGAAACTTGTATGTTCGTAAAATGGGAACGTTGGTCACTTTGGTAACTAGTTATGTGGAAATAATGAAACAATTATTTTCCAAATATAACGGGCATTTTAAAACGATTCACTAGTATTTCAGCCACTTTTATTCGGAAATAATTGTGATCAACTATACTGGATGAATGTGATTTTAGAACCCATACACAGCGATCACTAATTGAGAGCGGTGGAAAATAAATTCAAGCACCATTTTCTATTGCGTAGTTTAGGTCTGTATGAGGTCAATGGTCTACACCTCATATTCCTTGGTTGTGCATGCATATGACTCAAAGCTGTGTTAATATCTTATTGCTACATTTTTTGAGGCTTTGTAAAACAGTGTTATCTCATAGCAACTACTCGCAACTGTAAAGGCGCAGCTGTCATTCTTCTTTACACAGCCCATTCATCAGCAAAGGATCCACACTTTAGGTTTATTATTTGATCAATTGTTGGGGCTGTGGAGTTCTCTGATGAACTCATCAAATACTCCAAAATTCTTACATTACTTTTTCGACTTTTCAAGCAGAGGCTCCGATTTGGAAACATTGGAGAATGTCAAATCTTGGTTGTAAACCACATGTAGAAATATTTTCGAAAATTTTAAACAGTTAATTTTCTCAGGAAAAAAATACAGTTTGACAAGAAAGAATAGGTATGAATACGTTGCAAAAATGATGCATATTTTGATATCCGAAGTTTCCCTTTTGGGAACATCAAATTATAATAAATTTTTTTAAAAGCGTAGAATACATGTTTCATTTTGTTAATTGAACATGTAACAGTACAACTAATAGAAAAAAGTGAAGTGCTTCATTTGATTTTTATCATGTATGTGCACCATTTTGAATTCTATATTTAGATCTCATCTTTCCGTTTCTAAAATCATTGAATTTAAAAAGGAAAAGTTTGATAAAATATTCTTATTACAACTTTAATTATAGAAATTTTTCAAAAATCATACATTTACTTCAATGGATTATGCAAATTTCAATTTTTAATCATTTTCCAAAATAAAAACGTTGGTCACTAAAAGATTAAATCAATCTTGATTTCTACAATTGAGTTCGTAAATTTCTTGCATAAATTTGCATCACTAGCAATTGTTGCAATCACGCGAATAATAAATTATATGTGTGAAATTTGGAGCATAAATTATCGCTAATGACCCAACCACTTACATTACAAAAACCCAGACATCACGCATTCAATTACCCTTAAAAATCGAATTAAGATTTATTTAGAATCTGTTCTATCAGAAAAGAATATTAGATATCAAGATTTTAAATATGCAAAAGCAAACCCTATTGTTATCTGCATTGTTGAGAAGAAATATCATTTGAATAAGAGCGGATTCAATTTCCAATGTGAATGAAGAATAGAATACTTGATTTTCATACACCACGTGTTCATCCAGCATTCTCGTGTTAACATTCATTCCTATGTTACAAATGTAAAGAGAATAACGTTAACAAATAACCAAAGAAAATACTTTCATCTCAAAATTTAAACCCTACAGTCTAAAACAATACCTGTCATTTTGGAAATGGTATCAATCCAAACTTTAAGCAATGGCTTTGACTCAAGAAACTTCGCTGCAATTGTTTTATGATTAAAAATATTAGCTAAATCACTTGCTGTAGGCCAATAACAATTGTCCTTGATGACTTTATGGCTAGCGTTGGCTACAAAATGATATCCACCGCTACCTAAATATTTATACACAATAGGAGAATATCTTAAGGAAGTGCATACATGCGAATATCTAGTAATAAATATACTTGAATCATTTGGAGTTAGTAGACATTCTTCTAGTACACATCCTATCAGATATGCAAATGTAGCAATAAGAATATCAAGTAACTGATTGTTTTCTGCAAGGTCAAGCGCCAACTTCTCATTGCTCAGAAGTTGAACACTAATATGCACAACGGAATTAGTCACCGCTTCTGCTTGATCCGTAGTCATCAGACAGAGAGCAATTCTAGTATAGTGTCTTAAAAATGAAGCACTAAATTCAATCTAAATAAAAAAATGCGATCCAGTGAAAGGTATTTAAAAACTCATAAAACTAGTATTGTGCATTGCACATTTAAATTGTACTAAGTTTGTATGCAGTCAAAATATGAATAAATATTTCACAGCAATAAACAATGTCCATCAACAAAATTGAAAATATTAAAAAACTTACAAAACTAATGCCATAAAAGGATAATTGAAGAACTATAATTTTAAGATAAAATACAAGTACTAAATTCATTATATAAATTAATGCACGAAATAGAAACCTATGCTAAAACACAAAATCAGGTTAAAAGAGGAATTTTTTTAGCTAATCAAAAAAAATTTCATAACAAATATTAAGATATATGTAGAAAACATATATAATAAACCTTATATTGAGAATCTGGCAACATATTTAACAGCCAAGTAACTATGCTGGTGGGAAAGAAATGCTTCACCGTCCAAAACAGTATTTCATCCAAAAACGAATTGTGAACAATATGACGAGGGAAGTTGAAATCTAAGGATTTGCATAATTTTAAAAGAGCAAGTTACTTACAAGGATCAATAGCATCCATTGGAGGACTTTCTAATTTAGATAACTTTTCCTCATATGTAGCCTGACATGTACGCCACAGATCGTTTTCCTTATCTGCACAAGCTAAAAAATCTACAAATAATATATGGCAATGCAGTTGTACAAAAATGAGAGAATGTTTAATTGTATTTACAAAACAATTAAGGCAAAAAAACTTTACATACATGATTTCATTTCAGAGTAAACATCTGGAGAAAGTATTGCACGTGTCACAGCAGAGCGCATTACCTCACTGAATAGACACAGTTTCTGGAGATAACTAACAAGGGGTTCATAGTAAGAATCTAAAAAATAGAAGGAACGGATTAAATAATCTATTTACCTTTATTCAGGAACCCTACACGAGCTACAATTATTAATCGTAGTAATAATCTAGGGATGATGTATTCCGCTGGAACTAATAAATCTGGAGGCACTGGCGTAACTTCTTTAAATTTAGATCTGTGTTTCTTACAGAAGCTAAATTAAAAACATTATTTTAAATTATATGCGATTTGTTAAAAAAAATGATCATAAGATGAAAATGCAAAACTATTTCTATGCTATATTAGACTCTAGAATCTTGAATAATTAAATAAATTACATATAGCCAAGAATAAACAGTTAGGAAACATTCGATATATATATTTATATATATAATACTGAATATTTTAAGTAATCTTTAATAAATTTGCAATGCTGAAAAAAACGCATTTCAAGAGGGGATTACTGAATACATTATAGATATATTCTAGATTGACCTAGTATTGCTAATATTAAATGAATTTTTATTTAATTGTAAAATATGTCATTATGATTAGCTGTTTGAAAATAGTTTAAAACTTCCAAACAATTAAGATTTGTACAGATATTGATCCTCTCAGTTCTCACTGCTGTACTATATATAATTGTCATTTTATATATTGAAAGAATCGATACTGTAAGATCAACTAACAAACTGACACTCGCGGTAATTATGGTTCTAAGTCCATTTTAAAGAAATTTTTCTGCGCGGTTTTTAAAAAACTAAGGTTATTAACTTATTAGATGACGCAGCCAGAGATTCTTTAGGCTGCGGTTAGACTACGTAAATACATGTGATCTATCCCATATGAAAGCACTGCATGCCTACGGGTATGGCTAGTCTATGTAATTATAATTGCAATGCAGTTTAACCACTTACTGTTGAGGCGATTTTGCATTTGCTCTTTCTACTAATCACGTAGTCTAACCGTAGCCTTAAGTCAATCCTGTATACGCCGTTGTCAGGCAATCACAAACGAACTACTTGCGTCCCAAATCGAAACTATAATATTTATGTCTTCTTCGAAAGAGTAAGAGTAACTTAGAACTATCAATTTCAACGCCTACCCAAATTTAAGATAGAGCGTCGACTTGTACAGACCAGCCTAATAAGCTTATCGGCTTTAGGTGATCGAATGCTGCTTAGTTTAGTTTCTATTTTAGTATTGTTGTTTGCAGTTGTATATTGTTTCTTTCTATCCAAGCTTCATGATAGTTTAAAACGAAGTGTTTCAGAAACAGATACGAACCTGCCCTAAATAATATCGAAGCCTTACTTTTGCAAATATCCATGCATTAATGTCAATTTGAATGCCAAATTGAATTAAATCGTTTAAATTCAAATAATAACATTTGGTAACTGATTCATCATGAACAACGAAGAAATTGTTTTGTCAAACCCTCGGGAAAGCTGCTCAAACGGTATCTAAATTTCGTGACTGAGGAATAAATTCATTCAAACCAAAGATGAGATCATTGAGCATTTGGAAATGGCTCACAAAATCTCAGTGAAGAGTTGCTCTGTAATGTGAAATTCGACGACTTTCAATAAAAATACACTTGAGAGTTTTATTGACGGCGGCAGCGCCTTTTTTATCCTGCCAATGAATGACTTTTGGATGTAGTTACATTAGAGACAAACTTTATGGTAATCCCTAACTACAAACTTTTCAAGAACATACTGCGCATGTCATTGAACTTCTTGATTAAAAGTTTCGAGTTTAATGGCTCTTATCTTAAACAATTGTTCCAATTTTATTATTACTATTAGAACTTAACAAGCAGTTAAAAGAAAAAGAAAAAAGAAAACATTTAGCACAATGGAACCGGACGTCTACTTGAAGGGTTTGACCCAGAAATTTTTCAAGTTTGATATCAATGAGCAAATTTACTTTTATCAACAATATCAAGATAGCGGAGCTCCACCACTCCTGTGCTATCATCGAAGAAAACTGAATGAACAAAGTCTCTAAGATGTTTGATCGGAGTAAACCGGATTTTTTACTATGAAATAGTAAAGTGTTTAAACTGAAATAAAAAAATCTGCAACAATTGATACTTTCTGTTATATAATAAGAGTCTATATAATTTTGAATTCCCTAATTCAGCTTTAGCTATTTCTATTGAACTAGTGTACGATTAGAATATGTGATTCGTCAAGCGCGATCTGCTACATTTTCGTAGAATCGTTTGAACCATTTAGATAACCAGTGATGTGCGGTGACTTTGTAACCGATCTTGTAACAGAGGCTGGGAAATGTCTATTGGTACATCATTTGTCAATTACTTAAAAGCCATGTCAAATAATTGTATTTCAGAAAAACAAATGTCAGTTGACCAATTAATTGCAATTAATTGGAAGGCAATTATAATATTTTTACATAAAAAAGTTTAAAATGATAAAAACACTTAAAAATATATATAAAAAGAGAAGTTAGAGTTTTTAAAATTTCAAGCACTCAAAAACATTCACTTAATATAAATTCGCATTTCAGAAGAGTGCACATTATTTTATAGATTAATATTACTACTACGATGTTGTTTATGCTAGGATATTCGCGCAAAAAATATTACCTTAGTGAACTTTTATTGTACATTAATCCTTCATGTAGTTGAAGTTTGTAAATTAAATTTTCAATTCTTCTATTGGGCTTATCACTTGGATTAGGAAATCGTCATCAAGTAAATAAGGAATATGTATTAAAATTGTACTACTAGTGTGCGAAAAGTGGATATATGTATTTTAAACTTCACCATATTGTTCAAAACTACTCAGTTTCCCAAATACCTTAGATTCTTTCTCTTTTCAATTGAAATTTTGTCAAAATAAATTGAAAAATAACATTGCAAAACTGAATTACATCAAGTTAAAATGCAATTAAAATAAATTTAAATGTAATTTAAATACCTAAAATATAATACCACACTAATATTTCATTGCAAACTATTAATGCAATGGCTTAATTCTCGAAGATAAAAAGAAATTACCCTTCTTCTTTTAACACATTTGGATCACCACAATCACAAGCACCTCCGGCTTGACTTTTAAACATGTTGAAATCATGACCTTCATGATTGCCACTTAAAAAACACTCAGCACATAATGCCATACAAGAAGAGCAGGCACAGGTTTTGCATCGATAAGCAACAAAATTAGCCGTCCAAACAAGGCCACAAACAGAAGAAGAATCATACTTTCTTAAAAGGACTTGAAATTCTTCAGCTTTCAGACCTCCACAAATAATACCATGAATTATATCAAAGTTGTTCAAAGAATCCTCTTTCTTATATGGTAATAACTTTAAATTTCTAAACGGTTTAACATTTGGTAAGCAATTGAGCAAAATACGAACAGGAACAGAAAAAGTTATAGGTCCTCCAATGCCAACTACTGTTGATGTTACATCGTCAACGTATTCCTTAGAACGATCACTAAGTAACTCTTCCTTGAAAAATATTCCTAATTCTTTTAAAAGATCTATACTCATAAATGGGCACTATTTTTGTCCTCTGATTACATTTACAGAAGCAAATTACGAAAAATCAAAGATCACCTAGCAACTGGTTTGAAATTTTTTATTGATACTACTGTTTGGCACATCTAATCTTAAATTTCTCAATGATTATCTTAGAGCAGTCAGAAAAAATATAAATTTGGAAATAATTGTAAAATACTTTTTGTCAATAGCTTTAATGTAGTGGCAATTATTCCATTTTTATCTCACTATATTTCCAAATTCAATTATATTTGTTGCTTATTCTTATATTTGGAATTTCATTTTTATGCTTTTTAACTGTAGAATTATAATTTCTGTTTGCAGCTATTTCAATTGTTCCATAGATTATTTATACATTAAATTTGTAAAGGAAGATGCAAACAATGTGCAGAATATAATATATCTTACAATGCATAAATTGAGAAAACTCTGTTCAGTTTAGAGATGGCTATTAAAACAAGCTCCCCCATTAAGCATGAGATCTCCCACCTTCCAGGATGTCTCTAGAACCCCCACTCTTAAAATAAAATATACCAAATTTCAGATTTGTTCCTTCTTATATAAATTTTACAAAAGAACCAATTTTGGCAATACTTGGAAATTTTGATTTCAATTTTTCTCTTATAATATATTTATGATAGATAAACCACCTACAAAAATAGGAATCATTAATTTGTTGATAACTATGGATTGTAGCTCAGTAATTTTAAAAAACATTAAAATAATGCCATTGAAATATATTTACCCTTCTGTTAGCAGTATCATATTGGTCTACTAGATTTATATAATTTGGGCATGAGTATAATGTGGAGTCACTCAGGGCCCTTATTATTTTTATTTTTCAATTATTCGCACTCTCCAATTAATTTGGTGCTATTTACTACCTTTGATTTAGTGATTTTATTAAAATGCAGTTGTTCGAACTTAGTTTTTCGAATTTAGTACATTTGTCCCCTCGATTAGAGGATACGTGTGATTGCTTGATTAATTTGCAAGGGAAACAAGTGAATTTTAGTAAAATGGTAAATATTTACCTTTTTCTGTAATTAATAGGGAACTTACTGTTATCAAACATCAAATAAATTTCATTCTCACTGGATAACGTTTGCATTTATTTTTCTTTATTACATTACTAATCTTTTTAGATAATATGATAATAAACTTGTAAGATCTGGCAATAATGTGGGAGGAACTCCACTGTGCCTGGAGCAATAACTTGCTCCTTGACAGATGTCAGCCCATATTGTAGAATCGTGGGCTGGTAGGGTAACTTAACTAGAAAACTAATTGACTCTGCAGAAGGTTTGAATAGCATTTACAAAACAGCCATGATTCCAGAGAATAGAATAACATAGAACTTATAACTTATAGATGTAACCTTGGTAATTCATCCAAGTAATAAAACTACTTTAGGTAAAATCCAAGATGACCAATTTATATGGCTTCCAGCCAAAGTGAAATCTCCAGAGCAAAGTAAAGTGCTTAACCTATTGACTGGTGCTACCCTATTTGTCTCACTTTTAATTTCTATCTCACATTAAAAAAATACAGGATCTCATTTCATTGTTATCTCTCATCTCACTATTAAATAGTCTGTAATTGCCAGACATTCATGCTAGCCAACAGCATGGTATCATCACAGTGTTAGGTTGCATAAGTGCATGTATGTGTTGAACTATGAAAGAGAGATTTATTATTTCCCTATACATAACTGTATACATAACCTGAGGGGATAGTTGAAAGACCTCCAGGAGCTACTTGTTGCCCTGTGCTGGAGAGAGCACTCCCAAATTGTTGCTGAACTTAAGCAATAGTTTTCATATCAATATAATATAAAAGAAAAATCCAATGGTAAAACGGCAGTTGAGAGTAGATAAAATCTATTAACCATTCTCTACAAGTTTCTCAGTTTTATACAAAAATTGCGTTATTACCTGCCTTTGATTCCAAAAAGAGTTGTCTACGTAGTTCAATCATGCTTAAGTATTCTTTCCCTTGTAAATTCAATTTGAGCAATAAAATAATAAGCACCACTGAGGGAACAGCAAACTAATGATAACAACCTAATATCAAAATAACTGAGGTGATGTCATGATGACGTGAAATACAAAATATGATGAATAAATAATAAAGAAATATCTCAACAAAGTCCCTGAGTGACTCTACAATATTGTGTTTGCTTTATGGCTATGAATAGGCATAGGGAATAATAGAACTACTAACTCAATCAATCATACATGCACATAACATCACACTTTGCAAATATATTATGCCATTGGCGTACATGAATATGTGGTAATTACACATTATTAATATCTGTATTATATGAGCAGAGATAACAAACACTGAGCTAAATTTGTTTTATTGAGCTAGAAATTAAACTTGAGACACACAATTAGCACCTTGCATAGTAAGGATAGTTTCTAAAGATATGGCTCCAGTGTGATGCCATGTAAATTGGTCACTAGCTGGATTGCCGTTTTGGAAATGGTATCAGTTCTGTTTTCTACAGTGAAATTGGCAAACTACTGATCTTCATTTGTTTTGTTAGAATATGGGATGCTCTCAGTGATGGTAATTCTTCACAACCTTGTACTGCTCAAGCTGCTAGATGCACCCTGCTGATTCTACATGGTGACCCTGATGCGATACAGAACTGTTCTAATGTTTTCTTATTGTATCTGGCTTTGTTTTTCCACTGGGTGTGAGTCAGCTGGGATGGATTCCCCTGACCATGATCTATTTCACCACCCACTGATGTACAACTTTACCTTATATGTAATTCTGCATTTTCAATTCTGCAATTGGATGCCATTACCAAACCCTGATTCTATTCTTACCCATTCTTAGTGCCATATTGGCATAGTCTCATTGTTCTAGAATTTGGATTGTTGTGCCCATGCCTTGCTACCATCTGTCAAGTTGCTTTTATTTCTCCTACACAGTTGGATGTTTCTCCTACATTATTAGAATTGTTATTGGAACCTTTTCTCTTACTTTTACTTTTACTTGCTTACTTATTCTTGTTCTTATGGATATGGATTTTTCTATTTCTTATAATGGGACTCCCACTCAAGGTTTCCCCTGTGTGAGTGCTGGCAGCTTGAACACTGTCCCTCACACTGTTGGATTTAATTCTATTGTTGGTTACCTACTCCTACCCCCACCAGACCTGTGTCTGTTGTATCTATGCCCTCCAAAGTTTTTCTGCAAGAGACTCCTACTCCTGCTACCAAGTTGAACCCATTTATTTCATATAAGCCATTGTCACATCCCCCTGAGTTACCAACAACTGAAGTTGATCAGCTTAGAGATGCTCTTTCAGAGCAGATCTCCCAGCACTGCTTTTGTGAAGAATGCCTTGATGCACTGCAAGTACAGTTTTGACAACAAGCTTCTGAAACTTGGCAATGTGAGAGATGCTTGCTTGACTCAATCTCAGCATTAGAGATGCAAATTTAGGAATTAACCCCACATTCTCCCCTGATCTCATCAGGAGAACCTGAGTATGTAACTCATTGCCATTTTGGACAATGCTCTTGACACTCTCTCCAAGAGATTTTCAATGATTATCTCACAGACATTTTCCACACACTTTTCTCATGCTCAGCCAGCACCTGCAACATCCCCTTGTGACGCCACCATTCATTACCCCCATTAACTCTATTAAAAGTAGAGCACCTACATTTACTCAATCTGCTCTTTCACAAGTTTCTACACTAACTACCATAGCTATGCCTGGCTCTTATACCCTGAGAGCAACTGTAATGCCTTCAGCACCCATTATTGTTACAGTTACTCCAACTGCTACAATTGTTCCACCTCCTCCTCTGAGTAATGCTATCAGGCCTACGACAACTCTGGGACCATTCTTTACCCAGGCGATTCTACCCACCAAAGCCTCAGGAAATGAATCAGCAAATCTTTTCAATCAGCACTCAGTGTTGCCTAAATTTACAGGAAAAATAGATGAAATTTTGATGAGTGGCTCCTTCTTTTTGAGCTTATGATGAAGCAATATAAAACTACACAAGATGTTGCCTGCATGCAATTTCCCATGTACCTTCAAGGCCTCATGTACAATTAGTACATGATGTTGGACAGAGAGGTCAAAACTAATTATCAATTACTTGTTGGTCACTTTGGGGACCACTACAAAGTGCCTCACATAAAACAGCAGTACAAGACGCTTTTATGTGATCTTTCCTTCAAGAAGGGAGATGATGTGAGGACCTATATTAGTCAAGTTGATAGACTCTTTTGCTCCAGCAAGTTAACTCCAGAGTATTTGCAACACAATCTTTTTTCATATATTAGTTGGGGATTCCCTTCTCACATAAGGAGCCGCCTCAAGCTTAAATGTGATCCAGAGGATGACCTAAATTCTATCATTAAGAAGGTGATCAGTATTGTCTATATGTTACAGCACACAACATGCATTGAGAAAGATGTTGGTGACCTAAATATGTTTCAAACTACCTCCAAAAAATTAACCTCTTCAAGTTCTGTTACAGTGCAGAAGAAATCAGACAATGAAAGACAGTCAGCTCACATTTGTACTCAGAGTGGGGCAGTTATCTGCCTAATTGCAGATGGAGATGGTATTATCATTGATGAGCTGTCAGCTGAAGTGTGTACTCCTGACACCCTGGTCAAGTCTGTCAGTCATTTAAATTATATTGAGTGCTGCCTCCCAAAAACTGTGCACATGATGTTTTGGTGATAACCTCATTACTGTGTACTAACATCATCCCTGCAGATGTGAATGGATTGTTGATTAATGCTGGCAATGGCAACAAGTTGCTGTCACTATGAACTCTCCTTATAAGAGGGATGCCATTATTTCAGGACAAAAGGGGAAAATGCATTTGTGGTCTACATCTCTCTCTGGACCTCTGTCATGTCTCTCATGGCAAGACCTATGTCACTGTGCTCAATAGTTCTGCACACCTGAACTGAATGGATCCAACAAAGCTATCTATCATCACAAAACTGGTCTGACTCAAACTTAAAGCTGTTTGCCTGTTCTCACTGCAATTCATGATCTGAGTAAACCCAGTGATCCAGTCCAGATCCCAGTTGTCAATGAGAAAACTCATGGGCACCTGAGTCCACAAGAACATGACACACTATCTGCTCTTTTGTGCCAGCACCATGATGTATTTAATAATGGGTCTATTAGTGTTGAGAAGGCCATTGGGGAACAACATGCTATCAAAACCAAGAGTGATCACCCCATTTGTTTGCCAGTTCAAAGGGTACCTGAGAATTTAAGAGTAGAGTACAAACAGATCCTTAGCAATCTCATTGAAAGCAGGATGATTTAGAATAGCAACAGTGCATATGCTGCACCCATGGTGTTTATCCACCAAGGTGAGAAGTACTGCCTCTGCGTCAACTTTTGACAATTAAATGATATCACTATCAAGGATGCATATCTGTTACCTCACATTGAGGATCTTCTATATGATGCCAGCAAGTACAGTTTGTTCTCATGCTTGGATCTTTGTAAAGCCTATTGGCAGACACCTATGAAGCCTGCCAACATCCTGAAAACTGCTTTTATTATGCCATATGGCCTTTTTGAGTGGAAATACATGGTCTTCAGGCTTTATAATGCTCCAGCTACATTTCAGCTTTACATCATGCATGTATTGTGGAGTGGGGCTAATGTTCTTGAACGTGGGATCACGGCATATATTGATGATATTCTTGTTGCTGGACACACATTCTCTGATCACTTAGATAAGTTGGGTTGCACTCTCAAGATCTTGTACAACTCCAGTCTCTGGGTCAATGGAAATAAATGTTCCCTCATTTCACCATGAGTTACTTTCTTGGGTAGGGTGATTGAACCTGGGAGAATATCTATCAAAAATGATGCAAAGGAACATATTGATCACATTGAGACTCCATACTCTCATAAGGATGTCCAATGCTTGATGGTCTTTCTCAACTATTATGGCTCATTCATCTCTGAACTAGCCAAATGAATGAAGCACATATCTAATCTGCTCTGCAAAAACACTGAATTCTGTTGGACCTGGGCTGAACAGGAAGAGCTGGATGCTGTGAAGCAAGAACTCAGACAGATCCCAAGTCTGAATATGCCTGACTAAACTAAGGAATTTATTTTCAATTGCCATCCAAGCTAAGTCAGGTAATCAATTGTCAGGAAAGCTAAGTACAGTATTTTAGTCAGAAGCACTGAAATGCCAAGCTAAATTATGGAGCAACAAAGTCTGAAATGTTAGCACTTGTCGAGAGTCTGAAGAAAATTTGATTCTTTATATTAGGTCGTTGATTTGTTGATTGCACTGATAAATCCATGCTAGCATGGCTCAAGAAATTCTCTGGTGACAAGTTGAACATCTTCACCTGATGGTTGGAATATCTAAGTGATTTCACCTTTACTATCACCCATCATCTGGGGTGATTACATCTCAACACAGACTACTTCACTGTCCTTCTTAGTTATGAGAGAGACCTGTGAAAGCTGCCTGGTGAGAAAACTCCTTTTGGATTTATCCCAGCATGTGAGTATGAGCTCCTCCCCAACATTAATGCTGATTGGAACAGGAAAGTGATCCTCCCCATTATGGTGAAAGAGGAGATCTCAGAGAAATAAATTGCCACCCATCAGTTACACAATAAAGTCTTATCAGAAATTATCTATAAAGTCAAGAACTCTAATTGTCCTATAAGTGATGTTGCCAAAAGATACTTCCAATGTTATCACTGGTAAATCACTGAGGCTGGACTTCTTTATGCTCACAGCCAAAACAATTGTCTGGCAATTCTGGAATACTTCAAGAGGGATCTTGTCTGGAAGATCCACAAATGTGGTCACCTCAGAATTATCCAGACTGAGTGAACCTTTAATGCTCAATATGTCTCTATCAGTATTAGAGCTACTGTGCAAGATGTAATCAATAAGTGTGAAGCATGCCTGCTTCAAGGAGCCAGACACTTTCTTGAACAGAGAGCTGAGCTCCACAGTTGGGTTCTCCAAAAGAACAAACAAAGTGGTCCATATGAACTTGGAGAAGTTGTCAAGAGACAAAGAAGGATTTTAGTATCTTTTGGTCTTGATTGACCATTTTACAAAATAGGCGAGACTTATTCCTCTCAACAACACTACTGCTGAAAGATCATCAAAGAATGGATCTTCAAACTCAGACTTATGGAGCACTTGGTCACCTCAATTTGAGAATAATTTGATGTCCATGCTTATAAAGGAACTTGAGATTGTACACAATTTTACCATGGCGTACCATCCACAATCAAATGGCATTGTCAATTGATTGAACAGTACTGTCATTAAGTTGATTAGAGTTGTCTTAGCCTGCTCTGCCAGTACAAATTGGAGACAAGTCATAGAGGCAGTCAAATTCTTTTATAACACCACCATTCACTCTACCACCAAAGTGAGCCCCTTTCAAAGATATGTTTGGCCACAAAGCAAGCATGCCACTGTCTATCATGTTTCCAGATTACAATGAACCAACATTGGAGAATTTTGTGAACCAGATGATAAGAAACTGTATGGTGAACCACATAAACAAGGAGATGCTGTGTTTGCTTATTTTCCTTGTCAGGTCACTGATGCCAATCAAGTGTGAAAACTTGCCACTAATTGGCAAGTACCTTTCACTATGACAAAGGTGTTAGACCACCACTGGCACTTACTAAATAATGGTAAAGTTGCACATTTTCAGCAACTTCAACAAACTATTAAGGATATACATAATGCAGTCATTGGCAACAATAATGAGTTTTCTCTCATTGATGACAGTGTAACTGAGATTGAATATTATGATAACCTCACCAAATGTGAGGAAAATGACCTTACACAGGTAGAGTATGATTGTAACCTTGGTAGTAGTAGCAACACTACAGCAAAATTCTTTATCAACTTCTTACAGTGTTTTAATCTATTTATAGTATTTCCAAAAGAAGTACCTGTTGATTCAAATTTGAACTTTCTGCCAAGATGGTGGCTGAAAATAATGAAAGCGTCATTTAGTCAAAAGTATTTTTATTGACAGACACAAATATCTTTTTTTTGACACAAGTTGTTTCTTAGTTGCATTTTACAAATAAATTGGAGATAATACCAATTGATTTAATTACAATATTTTTAATCAACTTCTTTTTGATCTTAATCCCTTCTTGCGACATTTGCAGCTTATTTCTGATTTCATTTGGATGATGCTACAATAAATGAATATTCTTTTTCCCTTGTTTCTTCATTGGAATCTACAAATGTTGTTCTAAGTAATAGTTCTCATTTATAATTTCATCTGAAACTAAATCTTGAAATCTCTATGGATTTCACAATCTCATTCCCATCCCATTGCTTTAATGATTGACTCTGATGTAGATATTGAAAAATTAAATCAAGATTTTAGAATGTTAGAAAGGTAGAACTGGGACCAAGATAACTGAGCTGTAGAAAATCTAAATTGCTGAGGTGATTGATAACTAAATGAAATGTGTCTCTTCATGCTGCTTATGCTTTATCATTCTGTTTTTCTATGTCATCTGTTGTGTACAAACAATGGCAAATTTAAATCTGTTTTTTTTAAAATTGAACAATTATGCTTTATATCCAGTCTAGCATTATTAGCTTGAACAATGCATAATTGATCATTGCATATTAAATTCACATATTCTTCTTCAATCACCAGTGATACAAGTTTCTGTTATCAAATGAAAGGGCATCAAATTTGTAGTACATCATATAATTAAATAGAGTATAAAATTGTTATTGACTTTCCATTGGACAAAACATTAATAATCATTCATCAATAGCAGAATTCATAGTCCATAGGCATAATTAAATTACTAGATGTTAGTTGGAATCATTGAATTAATGAGCATTGATATCCATTATTTGATCTTAGTATGCACCATCAATATCCATCATTAAAGTCACCACCACAAAACCCACATAAAATTTAGTAAACTATTTTCATAATTATCTCTGAAAAGTTTAACTCTACTAAAAGTTTATAAATACTGAATTTCTTATAGCTTAGTTTTCCACTATAATAACTTTCTGGAATACTAAAAAAGTACTAAAAATCACTTACAGGTCTTTTCTAAATTGATCAGACAATCAGTTACAAATTTTAATTTCTGTTATGGCTCATTTTGCTCAAAAGCCAAGTGATAGACTTTTAGCAGAACAATTTTTTGCTGCAACTCTTTTTTGACCTGTAAATTTGCAACTTTCTACCTTAGGTGAGGCTAACAAGAACACCTTTCTGTTTGCATTTTGTTTCACAATACTTAAGAAAACTGTTGTCATATTAGCACTAAAGCTTTATCTATGAGTTTTGGGGGCTCCCAAAGGCAGTCCTAACTTTAGAACTGGATGGTACCGACCAGTTCTGGTCCTGAAGCCCTAGGAATCGAGTAACAAAGAGCTTTATAGTTTAGACTCCTGCAGGACTGCAACCAGCCCCTCCAACGCCTCCGGATTGGTGGCAGAAGCCTGGTGTCTTCCTTCGTTGCCTATCAATGCTCGATTGCAAAGGTTGGGGTGACAGGTCTTAATATGCCGTAAGTACCAACCTTTGCTT
>CABFPE010000708.1:240389-256074 GCA_900660155.1 Hofstenia miamia | reverse complement strand
ATCCACACAAACAGTAATACTGTTTTCAGGAATTAATGACATTGTGTGGGGAGAACTGTGGAGCTCACAATACTGATATTATGATGTAATGCAAAGGGTAGAGATTATTACCATGGTGAGGCTAGGAAAAAATGAACCAGAAAACATCCTGAGGAATTCGCTTTCGTACTCATTCCTTTTAGCTACATTTCCCCTTAAGGGTTCGCCGCTCCGCAGAAGGGGGAGTTCTAGGCATTTCGTTCATCAACCATAGAACCCACACAGGGTGTGTACTAGGATTGACTATCCGGATATCGCCGCGAGGAGGCAGCAAAGAACTCTCAATCAGTCAGAGGCTAAGGCACTATTTGGTTTTCGCCAGAGTGCTGGGTTGCGCATGAAAGATCATTGAGATCTATGAAGTACCCATTGTTTCTCAGAACTTGATAAAATAGCAATATCATTATATCTCTGAAAAGGATGCGTATTTCATTTACAAAATTTGGTTATATGAAATACTATAGAAGATTAAAGAAGTCATATGATATGTAAATAAGGTGACTCAGCAGACATCTACATGGATATGTGACTTGTGGCTATCCTTAATTGATCAACGACTGGTTTTCCATACTGTGGGAGTGTGACATAATCCATCAAAACTATCATGTGTGGTCAAGATGAGAGAAAGGATGAATGAAACAAAGACTAAAAATATTTATAATGATTATAATGATTAAAATGTAAACACATGATAGGATTGATTATTTCATTTTGTAAAACGTTTGTGCAATTAGATTTAAATTATGCTCAACAGTATTTGACAAAATGATAGATGGTCAAACAGCATAGTCAAATTAATGCTGACGTTGCGTAATTGTAGCAGAAATATTAAACAAGGGAAAACTGTAAACAAGAAATGATTAACAGGTACTAGTCGAGTATTTAGTTGTTTATTACAAAGTGCTATAAATATGCTTGAAGTGATGTAATTATTGATGAACAAATTTATGTTGGATTTACTTTTCTCTTGTCAGGTTATTTTATATTCTAATGGAAAGCTAAACGTTTACAAGCTAGGGTAATTGTATGGTGGTTCCCACATCCAGTTAAAGGTATGCTGGAGCAGCCTCCTAATAGCTATTCCACAGCAGGGAGGGCGACAGCTGTAGTTACCTTGTGTGCTCTTAGGTTACAGATAGGTGTAGGAGTTTTTTTACCATTATTGCTTTCCTACTCATCATTGCTTGCCTGTTATTGTGATTGCAACTATTATGTTTTACATGCTAACTTCCCTATCAATGAACTTCAGTTATTTATTATGTTATATTATGATTGGTGATTTAATGTTACCTATATTTAGATGGTTATTTAGATCATATCTTTATATTCTATTACTTATAGATTGTTTAATAGTCACAACAAGTTGCTCATTGTTTCTTACGGTAGACCTTTGGCCGACTCACATCTATATCTTTCTGCAGGTGGCATTGATTGTTTACATGTATTGAGGGCTATTATTTATTTCTATATGTGTAGGGGTATTACATGTAAGGCTCAATAATAAGCTACTCAAGCATCCCAGTTGCATTAATTCGTTTCTTATACAAATTCATAATAACAAAAACAATCAATGCACTAAATTCTTAAGTAGTTGCAAATCCCATCACACTGAGTTTGCTATTCACATACCAATTCCTTCGATGGTTTCTACGTTACAATGGCAGCTCCATATGTAGATGCAGCTGGTGTGTGAGTTCGTGGACATGCATGTTGACCTTTGAGTGTTGATCCTGTCTTTCATCCTCTCTGCTTTACCTAAATAAGTGGATTAAGTTACGTAGTTAGCAAGGCTCACACAGATTGAATTAAGTTAATAAACCGAACACTTATTGTAAAGAAGAGAATTAGAAAAGGGCCAACTCTGCTTACTATCTTATCTGAGAAAAGTAATAGTTTTTCTACAAACAATACTCTAATAGTGGATTGGCCTGATTCTACATTACATTAATAAGTGACACAGAATGCTTGTAAGAAGGATGACGAAATTGTTATGGGAAAAAAGAGTATGTTCTGTATAAATGGTAGTGACAATCTGCATCTTGTGTCTGTGTGTGAAAAAGGTATCTTACAATATAGTACAGATCTTTGAATATGTTCAGAAAATTCTTATTTATTAATTTGATCAGTAGCATCTTTTCACATTTGTAATGTTCAATAATAATGCAATTGTCTTTCTCTCTAATATAGAATGCATCTTATTTTTGTTGGTAGCTTAATTACAAATTTCTTGCAGGGTCTCCCACAAGATAGAATCATCAATACATTAATTGATTTGGGTGGTACCCACTATAAAGTTCTCTACAGTTTCTGTCTCTGTACTCTCTACTGAGGTAGTTATTGTGATTTTAGATAACAATTGAATGATGTTCTGAGAATGCCCCTGTTAAGCAATCAATTGAAAGAAATATTCACCCTCAAAGAAAATAAGTGGAAAAATACATTGAGTTAGATAAAGTTAATAGTGCTTGTGTCCCTATATTCTTGCTAATCTTCTCACAATTTACATTTGCTATGTTGCAGTCTACATGTAGTAAATGCAAAAAAATTAGATGCCTTCTTAGCATAGTAACATCAAAAGTAAAGATATTGTACATGTATTGAAAGACACTGCATGATCCTAAATCTAGTTTCAGAAGGAAGAATGTTCAGTGAAGTCAACTTGTCAACAACAGAGCTGTAAGTGGATATGGGTCAGGTGTGTCTGTAGGTCAGATAAGTCACTTGAAAATTGTGGGCAAAGTGGGTCATGAGTCATTTGGTGAAAAATTGTGGGTCCAATCTCTAATAAATTATTGCAAATTCAATATCATTCCACTGCAAGAAGAATTATTACTGTTGATCATTCACTACTAAATCCTGACTCAGTTGATTTTAGCAACACATTCACTATTTGTTTTTGGATTATGTTCACTAGTATCCTGGATTAATAAGCATTGTGATTTTTTTGATTTTTTAAGGTATTATTTCTAAAATAGTGTTGTGGGGTCAGGAAATTCATGGGTGATGGGACATAGGTTTAGTAGCTTTTGGTTCAGATGGATGTGGGTCACATAATCCAGACCCATTTATAACTCTGGTCCATATTAAACGTTTTTGATATTTCTTAACAGGCTTTGATAAAACTTTTCAAAATTCTGGACAAAGTACTTTGTAGATTAAAGTACCACTAGTGGATATATGATTTAATATAAATAAACTATAATTGCATTCATTTTAGAGAATATTACTACTGTAAAACTTTTCTCATGTAAAGCCAAAATTAAATGTTATCTTCCAGAGCTATTTTATTCTTTTGAATCTATTTGAAAAAATATCAAACTGCTTGGCTGCCCAAAGTAAGACCATTTAGCCTGTTACAACTTATTAGACATTAGTGTCAATTGTAAATATTAAGATATATCAACCCAATCAGTTAGCTGCTCTTATATATATATATATATATATATATATATATATCTCTAATCCTGGCAAAATTGATAATAAACAAAAAAGCTTGTGGCTAATCCGCTAAGGGATATATTCCTGACTATAAATCAAATGTAAACAATAAAGAGAAAGCCATGCAATCAATAGCTAACAAGATTACAAAATTACAACAGTAATTATGATAAAAAAAGACAAGAGAGATAATATTTATAGAAAGAGATGTGACACCACTGGATCTCTATATGAAATGTTAAGAAGTGCATACACAAATTACCAAAGTAACAAAAGAAATTAACAAGAAAACAATGAAAGCTCTCATAATTCTCTCATTTGTAACCTTGTGGTCTAGGTAGACCTATGGAGAAGAAGTTCTATGATATTAAAAAAGAGTGTAGAAATTATAAAGATGATTAGTGCAAATATAACAGAACTGTCACAGATGACAGGGTACTACTAAAACAAAAATCTCAAAAAGGAATACAATATTTTTTCCAAGAATCGAAAGTTGACACAAAGATAATGCTCACAATTAGGCCAAATGAGCACATGATACTTATATTCGCGATAGTGTGTAACATACCTCCATGATAATAGATTCCTACTATGCAATGAAACGGTGTCACTGAGATAGAGGTAGTCATGAAACAACTGAAATACTCACATAAAGAAACAGAAGCACACAACAATATACATTGGAAAAACTCAACTTGTAAATTAATTTGTATGTTATATATTTTTATTAATAAACAACGTATGCTTAATCTAACAAACAAGCCTTCTCATGTTATGAAGCTTAAATCAATTGAATTCAAGTAAATGCATGTTCATGTAACGTGTATGACCGTCCATATACTGATATGCATTATTAATATATTTCTAGGTGAAATGAATTTTTCAAGTGAGATTCATTTAATGTAATCTTAATGCAATTAAAATTTATTTAGGAATTGTCTGTAATAAAGATGTGAACATGTAAAACTTAAAATTTAGCGGGAAATTCTTGTATTTTATAATTATACCTAAGTGAAATGCATACTTCTCAATATTTATGATACTAACATAAATGTTTAAATAAGGTTTGTTCATTCCAATAAAATTAGAGACCTTCTGAGACTATATTTTTTTAAATAGGTGTTATTATACATTTGAAATATCAATTCATGAACAACTGCAATTTTGTGCAAATGCTGAACACATTTAAACTTTCTTGAAGCTTCCTTACTTAAAAAAATAAATTATAAAGATGTGCAAAAGTTTAATAAGCTTTTGACTTTCAGAAGTTGCAAAGGGTATGTAAGAGATTTAACATTTTACTAATTGCTGTTTTGAATTGCTACTTCTTTAGACATCACTGTGCTTAATAGCTTCTTTATTCTTACACTTATTGCACTTGATATTTATGCTTTAAAATACTTTTGTGAAGCAATTTATGACTAATTTTATTCCTTCAAAGCACTTTTTATCAGAAACATTCGTCCAATAAAAAAGTCAAAGTTTTCAATATCATTAACTATTATAAATGTTATTCAATTGCTATGAAAATCTAGTTTATGGAATTGCAAAAAAATAAGAATTCTATTTAAAGAGAAGAGTATTCCTAATATTCAATGTTCATTTATTGAAGAACAGATTTGTAGGAATCAATGTTTAGTTTCAATTGTCTAGCAAATGAGATCAAATTTTTTTTCAAAACTAATTCATTGCAATGTTATGAAAAAGCCTATTTTCAAAACTTGCATTAAGTCACTGTTGAGGAAGTTTTATCAATATGTTCTTAAAAATTTCAAAAAAAGAAGTTTCTTGCTTAAAATGTGCCCAATAGATCCTACAAATAACTTAGATTGTTTGTGAAAAGAGTATTTCTAAATATTGAAATACTATTTTTTCATAATTTGGTAATTGAAAATTGCAGTTATTGATTAATTTTGACAATTTCGAAAAGGTTAAATTCAGGAATTACTTTTTAAGATGAAGTGAGTGGGCTTAATATTATAGAATGCCAATGCCAACAACTTTAAGACAATAATGAATACTTCTTCACAATGCATATTGGCATGCATATATTTCTGGTTATATACATATTTGTAACGCATTTGAATATAAAGAATTGTAGGTTTCTGCTAGTACTATGTTGCTGCATCCAAAATGCTTACAATGAAGTGGGGCTTCAGAAGAAAAATGATTTATCTAAACATGTGTATATAAAAGACATTGATTTGACTACTAAGAATCAAAATTATATTCTTGTTAAAATTGTTGAATAAAAAATGCAATTAATAGATTATAGTATTAGTTAACTGAAGTTTCAGAAAACGTCATGCATAAATATTCCATGATCTCCATATTAAATTGATGACCAAATATTTGCAGCACCGATCTTTGGTCTTTGAGGCAAAATTACATATTGTTTTTACATATATTTATATATATATGTAGCTTGAATTTTTTTGAAATGTGACTAATGATAAATCAATAATTTCATTTTGACTTTTGGTCATTTATTTTTAATTGCAGTGTTCGCTCTATTTGAATAAAATATGAATGACATAAACCGCCCATGATTTGTGAAAGTTACATTCATTTTTTTGCATATACTTCTTATTTCACTTCCATATTCATCCATGTTGCTTTGCATAGAACATACATGATTACGCAAAATCAAACAAGTTATATTTTACAGGTTTAGCAATATTTGAACTGATAATAAATATTATGCAGAATTTGATTTGCGGATAAAATTTTTAAATTAATTGAGAGGAGACTAAATACAGGAATGACTTATTCAAATTTCTCAAATCTAGCAACTAGCAGACGAATCCAAGTCAAATTTATTGCTGTAATAAAATACAATATCAAAGAACAAATACATTAACTAATACACCATTGTTAAATGCCCCTGTTGAGCCCGAATTTGAACTCCATTGAGCGTCTTTGAGGTGAATGTAAGCTGTCTGTTCAACAGAAACCCATTCAGCCCAACTAATTTGTGGGAACTTGAGATTGCCATGGCTAAGGAATGAAACAGGATTCCACAAAATACACTAATCTAGAAAAATCATGAAAGTGTCAATTTTCACGTTCCAAGTAATTGTCTTCAAAGTATATGTTTAATAAAGATATATTTTGCAATTACAATGTTTGAATGGCCCACTTTCATTAAAAAGTGAGATTTTTTTCATTTGACACCATTTGTTCCTATCTTTTTCCGATACCATGGATGCTTGCTCAATTTCCAAAATTTAAAAACCATTTTTTACAATAGTGCTTTTAAAATAGTCGATTTCAGAAATACACACAATAATCAAAGATTCCATATTTACTGTGATCAATTTGGAGAATTTGTTTTTGTATTAAAAATTACTACAATCGATTTTATTTTTTGTTGTTTGATTTCAAACGCTAGTCTATTACATTGGCTTTAGCTAGTGACAAAATGAGTCTCTATGCTTACTTAAGGTAAACAATTTTAACTTTATACTGTGTTCACTTATATTACTATTTCAGAAAGATTTGAGAATCACCATCATTTATGCATTTGTGCAAACGTCTAAATGTTTGATGCGCAATGAGTCTACTTGAAGATAATCTGTTGTAACAGTCACGTAATATATCTTCATGATTTGAGATACAGCTGAGACTACTCTTTGCACCATTATGTATTTTGATAAGTGTGTTCTTTTAATATTAGGGCTGGTCAAGCAGTAACGGAATTTCATTTTCATTCTTAAAATGGATGCTACTCATTCAATAATGATTTATTTTTTATTGAAATGTGTCATGTGTGAAGTGTGAATCCTTAGGAGGTTCATCAATGAGACAAAATTTGTTTTTAAAAATTCATTTTTCTTTGATCTATGAACACAAAACTAGTAATGAAATTTCAAAAAGTTAAAATCACTTTTACATCATAACATACTGCTCCTCTATAAAATACGTTTATGATAAATGTTATATTCAGTTAAAGTTAGTACACTATTTTGCCACCAAATATTGACATAGTTGAAATAATAATTAAATTAAGAATTAAGAAACTAAATTCGTCCTACATGGTTACGGAATTTCATGGTAACAGAATTTTCAATGGCCCTGTTACCAGGCATAAATTCTACTTTTTACTAATTTTTACCATAGTTGCATTATTTAATTAAAACGCGCATATAAATATGTATATATAATGAAGAACAGCGTAGCTTCAATATTAATTGTTAACTCTAAATACCAACTATCTCATGACCAAGCAAAGTGCACAAATTTTGAAGAAGAAAACTGCAATTATTTACTTTGAAAAATAGAGTATATCAGTTGGGACTTGGGTACGAATCATACCGAATGATGTAATATGCTTATGTTTCGAATGTTATCTATTTGTTTTATGCTAGGAGGTAATTTTTTATTTTTTAGAGAAAATAGTGCAATTTTTTACTTACTATCGAGTTCCACTCCATGGTATCCAACACTTTCATTTGTTAGATGCAATAATTCTAATTTGAGTTTTCTCAGTCGTAATTTTCAGTTTGATATCTTTGAAGCAGAATGTTAATTTATAAAGTTCATTTTGAAGAGACTTTGTTGCGAAAACCGGACTTTGCTAGGTATGTACATCAGAGTTCGCATCAAGTCTGCCTTTTGGACTCGAAACCTGGCCCTTAACAACCACGGTCTTACTGGGCCCGACCCGACCTGATTTTTTTACTATAACCTGAACACGACCCAAAGCTCAAACTTTTTCGAAATTGGCCCCGAACGTGACCCGATTGTTTTCTGAAGCCTTAGAAAACACTTAAAAAAGACCGTTTTTTTGAATTAGCCAAACAGTTTAAAATTTACCCAAACTTATATATCCAATGTAAAGAAATCGACAAACAAACAAATAACTGGATTGACGAATATTGAGAATATTGATTTTGAACTGTTCCAAAGGGATTTGAGATCACTGACGTACATGGCATGAATCATATCATTTATGCATAGAGAACATATGATGAGGCATGCACGGTTCCTTGGGGCCTTCCAATGTTCCTTTTATTAAATTTTGAATAACATATATTTAGTCTCACGCTTTGCCTTCTGTTCACAAGAAAGTACATTAAAAAATTTATAATTTATTCCTAAAATTCTTCTGTTAAATAATTGCGACTCAAATTCAAAAAAAATATTTTATATCAGCTATTTTTCTAAGGATGTATGTTTGCATTCTTATTAAATAACTAATGGAATTTTAGTTCTTTAGAAATATGGCACAAATTATAAACATAAAATAATGACTTGATTTCATCCAGTAAACGAAAAATTGAAAATTTTCAGACGGTGTGCACCACCACAAGCTTAAAATTCTATTGTATTGTATTGAGTGCCAACACACACACACGCATATATATATATATATATTTATATTCAGCATTTGTAGAAAATATAAGTGGGCATTTGTACATTTTCATAAGTAACATGCATATTCGGCATTTTTGCATTATCAACACGTAGATTCGGTATTTATGTATAATGAAATATTATATTCAGCGAATGTATTAGGATAAAAACTTCAGTAACATATTCTTTCCATTACAAGTAGAGTAACAATCTAAGATATAAGCTCTGAATTGAAAAGGAATATTCTTATGATACTTTAGCAAATGTTTAGTGATTCTTTTATAAAGTTTCTAGCATATCACGTAACTTTGTGCAATCTTACGTTGTAACACTCGCTTAACCGTTTTTCTGCATTATTTTGCATTTGTATTAAAGAACATGTTGAATTAAGTCACACAGATAAAGATCTCAGTCAGAAAACTTTGAATTTGATATCGTCTAAAATGAGAGAACTTACTAAAAAAGAGACAAGCTAATGCATTTTTAAATCAAAACTAATTACTCTTTTATGTCGAAACACTGTTCATTAAATAAGAAATTATAATCAAATGAAACTAAGATAGCCATTTGGTTAAAACAAACTAAAACCATAAATAACTTTGAGTATATATTAATATATTACGACCATACAATTGACGAATATATTTAGCAACGCGTACATATGACGCCAAACTTTTTTTCTTTAGTTGTGATTAAAATCAATTTTTCGAGGGTTTTATAAGAGCTGAGGTTTAAAGGCATTAACACAAATAAGAATTAAAAAAATTCAAAAACCTATAATATATATATATATATATATATATATATATATATTGCAGAATATACAGAAACAAAAATATAGGCGTAGCACCTGCAGTATAAATAAAATTGGTAAAATTGTACAAAAGAAAAAATTAATCTACAGAATTTGCAATTATACTAAATTATAAGGGAAAAATTAGAGGAGGATGTGCCTGCGTAGGAGTTCGTGAATGTCCATCCGCTAGATTATACAATGAGGCAATATAAAGTACCAAGAGTTCTTTAGTAGAAACAAGTAAGGGGCAAGAACAGCTTCTAAGTGGCGGCCAGCCTTTAATTTGCCGGAATTCAATGCCAAGGCTAGAGGCCATGAATCCACTATATTGTATCTCCACCGACTGCAGAATCCGCTGCTATAATGAATGCCTGGAGTTCCTTCCGGAAAATGTGGGAAAAGGTGTTAGAGATGTAGCTAAAAAGGCATCCGTATACCAAACGTTACCAGAAGGTGGGTTGAAGAATTAGCCCATGCTGTAATTAATTTCGAAGATCTGATTAATGCTGAGTGCCAATGAGTGGCCACGAAAGCATAAATGACCTAAGGCAGATTGACTTTGCTTCCGTGTAAAAGAGCAGAAGTCAAGTTCACCAATGATTCTGACCATGTGTGAACGATCCTGCGTGGCTGCAATAAATTGTTGGGGAATATTGAAAATGAAACCTAGGTATTGTTGTGTATGAAGATCGTAAGACGACTTGACAGTAACCATAGATATATTTATTTGAGTAAGTGTATCCAGTCATTTCTGAACCATATAGATACATGAGTAAGGTAGTATGATCATGATGTTGTCTATATGTGCTCAGGATATGAAACCAAACTTCCTGAAGGGATATAACAATGTATTAGATAAGAATTGGCAAGGAGCAATGATGTACGAGAGGCCCATGGGTGCACGATTGAAGAGATAACGACGACCATTGTGAGCAAGAGAGGTAGTTCTGTACTTGTGAACTTGATCAACTGGAATATGATAGAATGCAGATTGCAGATCGAATTGTAAGATAATGAAGCAGAGTGGTGGTGGTCTTCATTTCATAACTTTAGCTATACGCGGTAGGTAAAATGGAATAGGATGAGATAACGGTGGAGTAATCTACTACCAGGCGTACTTTTCCACCATTCTTTGGTACAAAGAAGGTCCTAGCTTGGAAAGGTGATCTTCGAGGACCCGGCGAAATGACCTGTGCTTTGAGTAGTGCTTTGAGAAAAGAGTCTGCAGGTAAACGATGAAGCTCTGACTTTGGAAGTATCAGCCGCTTTTAAACTGTAGTTTTGAATTGACTTAAAAAAATTCTAAAAGAAAAACATTTCATAATACGATTAGGGACATGAAATTCGCGTTGTAGACCTTCCCAGTCAACAGAAGATGAGTGAAAAATGTATTAAGGTTTTGGAAGGAGAGGTTCTTCTACAACTATACTCTGTGACTCACCAAGAAACTGATGTGCGCCCTGCTGCTGAGGTGGCTGCAAAAACTCTGTCATTTGAGAGGAGAAAAGCTTAAGACCATATAATAGCGATGGGTTGTCTTCACCATCTGCCTGATAAGGCAGTGCTTTCTGTGGAGCAGCGGCCTGATCCGCTAGTGCTGGGGCAGCTGCCTGATCCGCCAGTGCATTAAGTTGAAATGAAGAAAGAGTGATGCCTGAAAGTATGTCTAACCAGTTGTGTTCGGGATGCGCAACATGTATATTACGATTTGCACGATGAAAAGCTGGTCAATATCAGCTATGTGTAAGTGAGACATTTTGATTTGAACGTCCAGAACTTTGGAACAGTTGAGTACGGTAAGCTGAAATGGTAGCCCAATACATCAAGAGTCTGTAAATGCAGAGACTGAAAGAGATCTAGAATCTGCAACTGAGATACTGGGTCCATGGAGAATGATTGTTATGCACGGAGTACTGGTGTAAATGCTTGGATAGGATCTGGTGTTAAGCAAGGCGTGGTATCTAACTGCGAACAGGGAAAGATAGAAGTTGATGCTAAAGAATTACTGGAAAACAGTGAACAACAGGAAGAAAGTGTAGGGATTGTAAGAGACTTTGGGAGAGACAAATGTAGAGAACTAACTTCCAAAATTTGTGAGTGATCTGCTTCTTCTTCTGGCTGGCTTATACTGCTGCTGTGGAGTTGCATGGGTTCCAAACGATACATGCTAAAAGAGGTATTGGTAGGCAGATTGTACTGGGATAAGGTGAGGTATGAAAATTGACAGGAGCTGTCCATCAGCTGTATTTCTGAGAGTGGCTTTCCAGCCGTAGTTGGATGCTGCAAGCAAAACACGGATTCTCTGTGTGACAATGGACTGGAGCTGGGTACTAAGGACTTCATATTCCCTAATGATTGACTGCAAACACTCAAGTTCATACTTTCCTGATTTGACGTTTTTACTGAAGATAGGGCATGAGAGATCTGATCTATTACACGAAATATTTTCTTGCAACGAAAAATTTGTGTAGTGTGATGACGCACGAAAATTGATATCACGTGCAATCTTAGTGCATGGCATAAAAAATATTTTTAGTGATTGCTCTAATTTGGTATATATTATTCTTCCATCACGAAATCTTTCTGAATGACGAAGTAATGTGCATTGTAGTGCTACTTTTCTTCAAAAGAAAGGTTTGTTAGGTTTTGGGGCAATTTGAATTTTATTTGCCCTTATATTTTCTCAAGAATGCTTAGAAAAAAAATATTTTTAGAGATTGCTCTACACTTAATACACACTGTAGGACAATGAATTTTATTCGGCGTTGATGCGATGTAAATAATAGTAATAATATTTACAAAAATGACATTTTAACTGATTAAAACACTACTTTCATTGTCAGATTTAGACTAATTAATTAATCAAATTTGACTTTAACCAAAATTCACATACTCTGGTTATGAACTGCAGCAAAATCTATGTATTTATGTACAAAAGACATTATCTATAAGGAAAACATTGGATACTATAACGTGCTCAGCTAAAAAATCTTATAAAACAAACATAAATTTCGTTGCACTAATGAATTGTCAGAAATGCTTTCGGGATAGAATTTAATTTTATCAAATAAGAATGTTTGTTATTGATAATTTATGCATTAAATCAAATGACAATTTTAATTGCTCAAGAAAATTATTTTGAAAAGCATAAAATAAATATTTTTTAAACTATAATATCGAAAATGAATATTTCTTAGTTATTATTCTAATGTACAGAAAGTATCGAAAATTGTCTAAGCATGGGTATGCCATCTTAAGTATCATCAATATACAGTTTTGCAGTATAAGGGAAAATTGAAAAATTGCACTATTGCAAAAATCTGTTTTGGCAAATTCCCCTAGTACATTGAACACATAATTTTAATATTCCTCATGAGCTGTGCCTCGAATTAAAATTTGAGAAATTGTTCGACAATCTGTTTGTTATCTCTAGAACTTATCCAGGCTATTTGAAATTGTGAATTTATTGAAAAAAAATTAAAGAAAATTAATTTTTTATAAATTATTTACTTAAAATTTATAGGTTGTCAAGTCTTATTAAAATTTTTGTAATTTTTCAAAAAGAAATCGATTTTTTCAATAAATTTCTATTTTTCATCAAATGGCCTATACACATATAGGGCTTCTTTAACATTATTTCATAATTATCTATTTTACTCAGTAATTTTTTTCATACTGAAAGGCTTTGCACTTAAATGGTTTAATGAATAACCATAAAAAGAATTATGCTTAATGTTCTGTAACCATTCGAAATCATCAACTTTCTATTTATTCAAAATGGCACTCAGTGAATTAGAAAGTAACAGAATTCTTTTAGAATTTTTGCTTACGGTAAAAAAGCTTAACCTTAAATAAATGACAGCAAAAGACTATCTTTGTGAAATTAAGAATGTATATCCTATGTGCACATTTATGCTGATTTTCGTGGATGTATGACAGTCATCGTATTGTGTAATAGATGAACTTAAGCGTGTTTATACCAACTCTGCTGCCTGTGAAACTGAAACATCACGAAATAAAAAATTTTCAATTTTTCTAATTTTAAATCTATTTTATGCCGGAAGAGAAAAATAAAAATTATCTAAAAAAGACGCAGGCAAGAATGAACCTCAGGGAGGGCTCAAATATCTACTTTGTGGAGGTGCTGTCGATGCCAAGCATTTATTCATCTTATACTCAGGGGCATACGCAGGAATTCTTGACACGGACATCTTTGCTGTTATCAAGTTGAGTGTCGAAAAGCGGAGGAAGTCCCACAAAATTTCGAAAAAATATACTCTGTGAAAATATCTCCACCCATGTGTTCATAATATTTCTTAATTTTTCACAGAAAATATTAAAATTAGCCAATCATACTCCGCTTGTGTATTACATTGTCTATTGTTCTTTATCAAAGAAAACAAAATATAATGAAATTATAATAATTGCCGCTTATTTGAATTATTAGAGTAGACATTTTTAAAGTCCTAGTACTCCATGAGTTATTATGCAATCGACACAATTTAGATATCATTCTATCCGCACGGAATAGGTTCATGATAATCACTTTCATAATTTAGGAATGAAAACGTAGCACACCTACAAGTTGCATTTTAATAATATCGAAGAAAACTTTAGTAAACTGTTTCAATATAAGAGTGAAGGAAATCATTGGAAAAATAACTTAAGGTTTAGTATTTCAGTTCTACTGCTATTTTACACGAACATATTTGCTAACTTCTATTTTTCTTGATGTTCCAGATATTTTTGTAATTTTTTCATAAATATTACGTAATGAACTAACTGAAAAGTTTTGGTAACGCTATGCATCACGGAAAACTTTTCCTTAGACTTCGTTGGCTGTACAAGGCTATGTCATATGTAAGACTAATGTCAATCAAGAATTTTTTGTTTCAAATCAGACTAAATTTAAGACCCTTACCCTTATTAAGATTTGCGGTTTCTCTGTTCTCAGAATTAAAAGCTGCTCCACACTGTGAAAACACCTAAAGGCAAAACGGGTTATAAATTTAAAACTTATATTCTAATTCCAAAAGAAAGTCAATTTTACATTAACTACTCGTAGCAAAATATGACGAGGAACACAAAGATGTAATTATATTCATTTTTATCAAAAAACAATTTCATACAAAATAAGTTGAAATATTTCTTTAAGAATATGCTAAAGAGCTTTGATGAAAGTGCTTCTCAATAAACACTAAAGTCAGTACGCAAAATATTGGAAACCTGTGTACATGATAATAATACAGAGTGGGCCAAAAGTTAGGGGCAGTGATACAGAAAATCCACATAAATAAATTGAACGTCATGTTAATGCTCTGGAAGTAGCCGATTGGGCCGCTATCTGTTGTGAAGCGTAAATTGAACCGTTTTTCTTTCCTGGTAATCGTTGGATAGGCCGACGGGAGGACTTGATTGGCCCCCAAGTTCTTCCGATCTTACTCCGCCTGACTTCTTCCTCAGGGGAGTTATTAAGGAAGCTGTGCACAGTACCAAACCACGTTCTTTGAATGAGTTGAAAGAAAGAATAACCAACACTTTTTATTCAATTATTCCTGAGCTTTGTCACAAAGAGTGTTCATCGATGGAGAACAGAGTTTTGAAGTGCATCGAGGTAAATGGTGGACAATTTGAGTATTTGTAAATAAATGGATCATTTATTATTCATTACATTACAGTGAACGTACATAAACTGAATAAATGCTTAATTTACATTAAAAATTTAATTTTTTTGGAATTGCCCCCTAACGTCTGGCCTACCCTCTATATTAAATGCCGCAGTGTTTAGAGCACATGTATTTTAAGCTTCCCACTGCAAATCAACCGCAAAAAATAATTTTGTTATGTCTACCACGCAAAATGAAATGTAGAACATCCCCAAAATTTTTCGGTGGGAGCTTGATAAAACCGCATCCCTATATTTTAGAATCTCAAGCAGCATGATACAGTTATAGTTAGTTTTCTACTATTTCACAAAGCAAAACGTTGTAAAATATCTATTCAGATGTATTGTCTCAATAACTGTTTTTGTGGAGTTATTCACTTATAATATATATA
>CABFPE010000708.1:224360-240176 GCA_900660155.1 Hofstenia miamia | reverse complement strand
ATATATATGTATATTCTCCAGAATAAGTAAAACGTACTTTTAGGTATATTGCAGTGACTTATCACTTATCCAATATACTACAAGAATTTTTCTAGATCTTCGATTATAAGAATAACTTTTATTATAAGTTCTCACATGCTCAGCATAATTAGCCATTGTTATGATACACTTATTGCAGAAAACCAAAACAATGAATGTGTGCTTGTCTCCATCAATTGGCCGAGATACCTAACATTATATTTACTGATTTCACATACAGTTTTTTTGACATGTGTAACCAGTGTTATTGGAACATTATATTCTAAAATAGTGTATTGCGTTTTATCCAAAAAAAGAGATAACAAAGTAACAAAGTCACAGCAAAGAGCAACACCCATCTGCATTATTCTTGTAGCAGAATTTTTGATGTGCTCATATCCTAATGGCATTTACATTTTATTTGTTTACACTGAACTTTTGTATGGAATTGGCTTTGGTTGGACTTTGGATTCTGTTGCATATGTAATAAGCCTACAGCTTATATTAGCATCATCACTTATTAACCCAATCATTTACATGACTTTTAACACAACATTTCATGCTGCTGCAGTAAGTGCCTTCAGAAATACAAAAAGTATGGATGTAAAATGATATTGTATTTTAAATTTGCGAAATGCATTTTTAACAATATTCTAAACTTGACTAGCATTTTTTCATGAAGATATTCAATTGTATGACTATGCTTCATCTGATATTTATGCAACTTTCACCACGTATGTTTGGTATTAGCATAGATTAAGAAATGCAAATAATTTATGACATAGTATGATATTATTTAATTATGTTAATGAATTGAACAATTTCTTTAAACTTCATTTTAACTGAGTGTTGAAACATTCCAGTATTATCTTAATAATTTCAAAATATATAAAATATTTTCAAACTGAATTCAGAATTTACAATCATTTACTTGTGATTTTCGCAGAAGTATATATATATATATATATATATATATAATTAATTTTTAAGATGGCTCTTTATGTTCATTCCAATAAAATTTAATTTTTAGTTCTAGATTTATTCAGAGATTAATCTTCAATATTTATTAAAAACTCGTTGGAGCTTAGTGAATCCTTACAAACTTAAAATGCACTCACAGAGCACGTCTTAAAAATAATATTGCTGCTCTTGACATTTTAAGTTCTATCTATTACTGACTACTTACGTAAATAGCAAGTAACTTGTATTCCTATAGTGAATTTCAGTAGTGACCAATGAGTTAGCTAAATTTCATTCATTTCAGGTTATAGATTGTTATCCTGATTTGATTTTTGTGTAACATAAACCCAGTGAGTTAATTTTTGTCCATGTATTCTTCTAACTATTTAACTGCTATTTTTGAAATATTTTTGAGATTTGTAAAAATCAACCAATTACGCAATATTTTTTTGATATTATAAATTTAGATTTTCTGCACACATTATGCATAATTTTAACTTTGTATTTTGTATTAATTGTTTTTTATGATGAGCTTACTAAAGACTCAAATGATGTTCAAGCAGAGCTCTCTAATGAATTTGGAAAATGCTGCCATTGAACAAACAAAAATCATGATATATTAGCTGTTTTTATGATTGATGTTATACCTTCCAGTGAAGATGATATATCTGGTTAAGATGGTATGCTATTATTGAGATATTGCTGAGATCTAGGCAGGAATGGTGGAATATCTTTTCCTGACCCTAAAATATGGGAGGAAGTAGGTTCTAATGTTTCTCTTGTAAGGTCTCCTACTGGTGAAAAGACAGGCATTAATCTGCAAATTCAATGGAAATCACTGTACTTGCATTTGAAATATCTGTTTGATGTTTTGTTAAACTATCAAACAGAATATGAATGACAATGCATTCTTGGATTGTTATTTCCAAAGTATAAATGGATACCTCTCTTGCACTATATCTCATTGGTGGTGTTTATTGATCACACTATCACTACATCAAGGATTTATAGTCTGAAATTCATGGGCAGCAAATATTTTTGGCTGCTATGAGTGAGGACAGTTTCATGTAAATAAAGACGTGGGTTTTAATGGATGATTGAGCTCAATACGATAAAAGTGATACATTAGCATCAGTGCAATTTTCTTGGAAATTTTACAAAAAAGACTGACATATGCTTGCCTTACTGTTGATGATCAGGTAGGTGAATGCCTTCAATGCATCATTTTTCAACAGTACATCAAAGGCAAACTTTGAAATTTTGATATCAAAAATTCTAGGTCAATGATTCAAGGAACTCCTATGCTTTTCATCAGATAGCAAATAATAAAAAACTGAGTAAAAAGAAAAGTGAATCTTTTAAAAATGAATGAATTTTTAAAAATGAAAGTTAATGCCTTTACTCAAGAAGAAAATAACATTAGTTGAGACTATCAAATCTAATAGAAAACATATACCAAAATGTCCCCATGTGTACAAAACTATACCAAGATGAGCATCAAATCTTATAGAATATCAGGCATGTTGTTATGCTCATATTGGGACAATGCCAGCTATCAAGTGCTAATTCTTTCAACAATGCACAAGGAACCATCACCTGCAATAAATGAGTTACCTTAAATTGTTGCACACAGCAACTCTGCTAACTATGACACTAAGAATGTTCAGTTGTAAGAGCAAATGGCAAGGAGAGAGTAACTCTTTTTAATGAGCATGTTGAATGTTATCACTTTGAAGGATTTTAAAATATTCATAGAAGACAATTAGATTTTAAACAGATTTGTGTCAATCTTTTAAAAAAAATTGCAAAAAAGTTTGTGCTTTTGCTTAAAATTAAATTAAAACCTTGAGCATAATAAATCCCATGTTTGAGTCATGAAATAAACCAAAAGATATCATGCTTTAAAAATACTTGACAGATGTAATGAGTGCTTCTTGTGAATCCAGGTCTTGAGATCTCCTTTTTAAGAAATGATTTTGGTTAGTTATTGAAAAATTGTGGAAAGGTTTATTTGTTTTCATGTAGGTACAGTCCATAATTACATTACATCAGTGATTTGCAATTCAATTTGTCACAAAATGCTTTTTTCTATTGAAAGCCTTTGGGTGTGTTTTATATTGTTATCATGTTTTGTAAATCTGCCATTGAATAAGAACCCATTATTAGTGATGAAGAATATCTTTGTACTTTGAGTGATGATGAAATATTAGAAAGAACTTTATAAACTGTCAGGTGGATGGCTGTGTGTCATTATTACTTATAAAAACATAAGACATAATAACTTGCCTAATTTCAAATCTATGTTTGCAGGTGCCAATGCCAATGTGCTCAATTTACTGAACTGGGTGTACATTTATATGCATTCCCTATAAAGTGTAGAGACAGTTTTTTTTTCAATTATGAAATTTCTGATTTTCCTCAGTGACTGATGTAAGAAAAAATGGTATTCTTCCTGTTTAGCAACCTCTCTTGAGCTTCTGAATTACATTCCAACAAATAATTTTTGTTCAGAGAAGCATATTTCCATTGATAAGGCCCTTTTTATGGAAAGAGCATCTCTGTTTTCAAATGTTTATTCACCTAAGAGGGCAAGAATTGATATAAAGAGTAATTCTCAAGCAGAATGGAAAAAATTTAGCTCCTTTTTATGATTGCAAAAAAGCAATTTCATCCTAGAAAACTTATATATATATAAATGAATTATCTTTTATCAAACAAATTGTTTTCTAGCTGAACCAAAGTTGAAATATCATAATATTTACTTGTATTTTAGCACAAGCTTAGCTGCATATTTAGAAAAAAAGAGTTCTAATCATGGCAACTATTCACCTTTTACGAAAAATTTGAAGAAGAAATTCTTGAAAAGCAACATTCTTCCATTATTTAGAAAGAATTTTCACTTATTGTAAAAACTGGAAGACAAAGCAACTGTAAAATTATTATAAAAAATATGCAGTTGGATTCATTGAAACTGATAAAAGACTCTCATGTGGAAAAAAATGATAAATATATCAATGTTGCTGACTTCTCTGGTCAGCTCTTTGAACTATTTGAACCTGGATGAAAATTTCTTGATTGGTTCAAGAAGATACAGCCTCATTTATCCATCTGGTGATTTTGATTAGCTTCTTTGTGCACAAAATACTGTCAATGATAAAATATGGTTTGAAAATTACATGTAAGTCTTGTTGAAGAAATAATATTAAAATACTTTTCTTCAAAAAATTATGAATTTTATAAAGACACTGAGAAATATCTTCATGTTGCGAGAAAGTTTCAACAGAGGGGCATATTCCATGCCCTGCTCCCAATTTCACAATTTGCTGAGCATGTGATCCCAAAAGATGTTTCATCATTTTTGTATATGATCACATTGGATAGTCAGCCATATACTTCTGAATGTCTTTCTTGATTATTGCATTACAGCTTGGAAAGCACAGGCGTTTTGAGTGGTCATTCAACCTTGCTGAGCACCTACCCATCTTACAGCTCAGGTAGCCATCTCACAGAGAGGTCCAACATGGACATCAAACCTTCTGTTAAACAAAAACTGGAAACTAGTATTACCAAGAAGACAGTGTTATAACCACTTGTTTTACCACAATCTAAGAAACATTGGCATCACTCACACTCCTCCCTTAGTTCTGCATCTTCACAGAGATCTGCCTCTCAGCAATCCTCACTCAAACAGCAGCAACAACGTCATGTTTATCTTTCATATATTGGATCCAAGACTTTACATCCTTACTTTATTGCCACTAGAACTGTACCTTACATTACCAAATCTCAGCTACCTTCAGAGACAAAAATGTTCATTAACAAACAATTGGATACTCCTAATCACAAAGTTAGTTGTTCTGTTCTACCTTATCTTATAGAAGCAGTAAACCATCTGGCTATCAACACTCTTATTTTTTATATGCACAAAATGTGCAAAGACATGAATTGCTCCTACTGTAACATCCTCCACCAGGCCTATTTGCACAGTGTATTATGGTTAATATCTATCACTTGATAAAGGACGGGTGTGGATTTACCAATGTAGTAAACCACCAAACGTTTCTTCTCTTAACTGGTTAGGTTAATTGAGTACTAATCATCCTTGTTTAGGTGACGAAGCCATGTGACGTTCCCTCATTGACTCATCTGTGGGCTACTGCCCAAAGCCGATCTCCACAACGCAGTTCTCCTCCTTCATGAACAATTGACGAAGTCCACTGCACCATCTCAGCTCAATTGGAATTAATTATGTGTACCCTACATTAGCTCAGTGCGTGCGCTCACATCAAGATGTAACTGACTTAAACTCAATTTTGTAAAGTGTTTGTTGAATTCGATAAGTAAAGCAACTGGGCATTGACACTAACTGCAGTTATCTAATATTAAAGTAGCCATTACTGTAAAATTACTGGCTTTATAAATTATTTAATTGTGTTGCAGTTTCCTATACTTACATTTAATAACAATACATGTAAGGTCATTTATTTGGTCGATTATAGTCAAGTCTACTACTATTACTAATAGATAAGTATTCCTAGAGTTTGGCTATCCAGCCATTTCAAGCATCTATTAAATTGTACATGTATAGATCAATAGTCAGACTAAGCAAGAATCGAAAAACTCCTATCCATAACATAAGTGCGGTTTCATGACTGGCACAAGGACCCTTTGAATCAATCCCGTGATGGAATCCAGCCACTACTCGACACAACTTGCTTAGCTGAACATTTTATTAAATATCAAACCAGATAAATGAAGAATGAAAAGTAAAATAAACTCCAAAGAATTTATTGTTCATTAAAATTCTCTTAAATTCTTAGCTATTTATTTAAAAGTTTTAAAGTACCTGCTGATTTTGAATTTCAAATAAATCTGCCAATATGGCTGTTCTTACATAAGCATAATTTTGCTTGTTACAATTTGTCAAATAATACTTAATTGGCTCCGGTATTTTTCTCAAAATGCACAATATTGTAACTTGGTTGCATCTTACAAAATGAATAAGATAATTAACTAAATTTTACAATCATATTTCTGATTATATTAAACACTATTGATCATTCAACGTTGATTTCTTGTTTGCAGCTTATTTCTTTTGGATGATGCTACATCAGTACAGTTGCTATATTTTTCTCTAATAGTGCATTTGGTTGCAGAAAATGACTTTTATTATTCAATAAGCATGTGGTACATTTATTTATCACATCTTCTACAACCTTTTGAATTCCTATTGTTATAAACCTTGCATTAAATGTTTGTTCTGTTTGAATAATTCCGATGTGTCCTTTCTCATGAATTTTCTTCACCAAATCCCTTTTATAATATTCTGGGATCACTATTCTAAGTGTCTTCCTTTGTACATATAATAATCCACTTTCATTTACTTTCCACTTATACGTTTAGTAATAGCTATTTGCTTCTTTGCTTAGCTGCTTTTCCGCATTTCCCAGTTTCTCTCTTATTTCAAGCATTAGCATATCTATTTTTTGTTTTTGAACAATTTCACTTTCTTCAATTTCCTCCTTTATTACAATAGGCATTATCACCTGATCTTTTTTATCTGCATTAATTTCCGGTAACTCTTTATACTCATTATGAGGTAAAAAATCAATTTTTTTCTTTTCTCCTTCCTGTTTCTCCACATCTCTTTGATATTCCGGCAATGTGTAAGGTACCCTTCCTATGCTCTATTGTAAATTTAAACTCATTTAGGTATTCTATCCAACATAATACAATCAACGATTTGTCACCTGAAAATTTTTCAGCCACACTAAACCACCATTATCAGTCTGTACTTTAAATTTAAAAAATATCTAAATTTCTTAATGCTTTCTACCAACACAAGCATTTCTAATTTCATTGAACCATAATTTTCTTCACTGGCTTTCAATTGTCTGCTAAAGAACTGTATCGAGACCTCTTTTCCGTTTTTCATCTGACCCAAACATGCCCCTATCGCTATGTTACTTGCGTCGCAATCCAAAATAAATTCTTCTTGATAATCAGGTGTGTTTAGTGAATTCATTTTTGCGAGTTCATTTTTTATATTTTCTAACTGTTCTTCTTCTTTCCATGTCCACTCAAATGGTTTCGANTTAGCTGAACATTTTATTAAATATCAAACCAGATAAATGAAGAATGAAAAGTAAAATAAACTCCAAAGAATTTATTGTTCATTAAAATTCTCTTAAATTCTTAGCTATTTATTTNATTCTATCCAACATAATACAATCAACGATTTGTCACCTGAAAATTTTTCAGCCACACTAAACCACCATTATCAGTCTGTACTTTAAATTTAAAAAATATCTAAATTTCTTAATGCTTTCTACCAACACAAGCATTTCTAATTTCATTGAACCATAATTTTCTTCACTGGCTTTCAATTGTCTGCTAAAGAACTGTATCGAGACCTCTTTTCCGTTTTTCATCTGACCCAAACATGCCCCTATCGCTATGTTACTTGCGTCGCAATCCAAAATAAATTCTTCTTGATAATCAGGTGTGTTTAGTGAATTCATTTTTGCGAGTTCATTTTTTATATTTTCTAACTGTTCTTCTTCTTTCCATGTCCACTCAAATGGTTTCGACTTCTTTAGTAACACTGTTATTTTATTTGTTTTCTGAGCTATGTTTGGTAAAAACGACCCATAATAATTAATATTACCCATTATTCTTTGCACATCTTCTTTTGTTTTTGGGCACATAATATTTAGGATCATTTCTTTTGCATTATTCTTCATTTTAATTTTACCTTGTATCTTTCTTCCTAGGAACACCACTTAAGTTTTTAGGATTTCACATTTTTTTCCAATAATGCATAATCCCACGTTATATAAAATTGTCAGTGTTCTATCTAGTTTCTTCAAATGTTCCTCTATGGTATCACTTGCAATCAGTATATCATCTATGTACGCACACACTCCTTTCTCCATTGTCTTATTGTTTTGTTTGAGTACTTTTGTTACATATTGTTGGAATGTTGCCAGCATGTTACAGAGTCTGAAGACCATGTACATCCATTCAAATAATCCGTATGGCGTTATAAACGCTGTTTTTTCAATGTCCCTCAGTTCCATTGGCACTTGCAATAAGCTTTACATAGATTGATACACGTAAAATATCTATTTTTTGTTGCCTCATAAATCATATTGTCTATCCTCAGTAATGGATAAGCATCTTTCTTCTTCACATCATTCAATTTTCTGAAACCTATGCACAATCTATATTTATCACCCTGTTTCACAAATACTGTTGGTGAAGCCTAAGGGCTCTCACTTGGCCTTATAATTCTATTATCAATTAATTCATTTAGAATCATGTTGTAATTTTCTTTCAAGTTCTCTGGTACTCTTCTACAGGGTAACCTGATCAGCTCATCTGTTGTGGTAATTGCCTTTCCCACACTAATTTTGCCAAAATTAAATTTTCTTCTCATTGTTTAACTGCTTTCTCTGAAATCCAACTTTCATTGCACATTCATCAGTTGTTATTGATATTACTGCTCCCTTATCCACCATTGCATCTACCATTACTCCATTAATCACAACTGTTATTGTGTTTGTTTTTAGCAGATCAGTTACTATTAATACGGGTGCTCGTTTTTTCGGAGATGGTGCTCCCTCTAGTTTAAATTTTCCATTTCCGTCGATACAACTTCTTCCTCTTCTTCTTGTTTGCTTTCGTTTTCCATTAAATCTTCTTCATCAAAATATGCATCCTCCTCTTCTATCCAATTGATTTGCCATTTACAATAATTTTTCAGGTGCCCTTTGTTACTACACATCTGACATTTCAGATCTTTTCTTTTTATCTGTTTAATCTTGCTACTGTTCTTTGTTGGATAACTTTTCTTTCCTTCATGCTCATTTCGAAAATTTCTAACCATTCATTAAATGTGTGTGAATAGTTATCAACTCTTACTTTGAATTTAGGTAGTATCACATTACATACCAATGTATCCTCTGATAATATAGTGTTTTGAAATATTGGTTTGTTTTCTATTGGTTTCTCACACTTTTCTTTAACTTGTTTCGTCACATTTTCCACTAACTTTGCTATAAATTCTTCTTCAGTTTGTGTATTTTTATAATCTTCTATCATTGCTTCTATTGTGGTCTCGCTTTGTTTAACTCATGTGGTCTCTATTGTTTTTATTTCACCTTTATTTAATTCAATTAACCATAATTAATCAATTAACCATAATTCATCTATTAAGTTATCAATTTCCAATTGTTTGACTATATTCTCCTCTCTTAAGCTTACATTTTCTTCATGCAACTCCATCATCATTTTCTGTAAGCATTTGCTTTGAATTTTTATCTCTTTGTTAACTTCTGTCAACTTCTCAATTTGTTGCTGGAACAAATTTCTTTGTTCTGTTAACCAAAGACTTGTGTCTTCTTTTAGTTTGTCTATTAGTCTTTCTTTTTCAGCATTTTTTATCTCCACTTCTATCATTCTTTCCTTCAGTTGCTCTATTTGTTTAGTCAACTCTTTCCTTTCTTTTGAATAGTTTTCAATAACTTCCATTAACTGAATTACAGTGAGATCATTGGTTAACTCTGCTGGTTGCAATACCTGCTCTGTTGGGGATTGTTGGCTTTTAGGGGACATATTCACATCTTGTGTTTCAGGTGTATTCCTCATCTGAGGAGTTTTTTGAGTTCTGGGTTTAATCTTAGTTTTTTTCTTTGAATGAACCATTTATCATTTTAGCTTTGAGTATTCTTCTGGTTAGTCCCTTTCTAAATTTTTTCTGTGCTCCAGTCTGGTATTAATTGTTCATTCCCTCCTTTTCTCTTCTTTTTCCTTTTCCAAGTCACTACTAATTTATTTCAATCAATTCCATCCTTTTCTTTTCCAATTTACTCTCCAATTCTAGTGATTCAAGAAGAAACAACTATCTTAACTCAAATCTTCCCTTTGCGCTGTGTCATGGTCGCCATGTAGAATCTTGACAACCTTCCAACTAATAAAGCTTAACTTAATTTAGGAGCTGCTCTAACATTTTTCACTCCTTGACTAGTACAGTATGTGACAGATTCTAACTTTCCATCTCTTTTCTTTTGTTCTAACTTTGAGTTGCATATTAATTAAAATAATATCTGTTCAACTAGTATTGGTAAGAAAACTAACAACTTTATTTTAGATACAAGACAAGAGATAGATGGTACAATGTACAGGGTCAAATACCTGACCTGAAGCAAAGCACAAAGAAGAACCAAAGAATTACAATATAACAATTAATTCTAGCTGACACTTGAACATTGAGAGAAACACCAACCACAATGTCAGTGACTCAGTGCAGTGAAATAGTGTTCAAAAATACAATAGTGACAGTGTATGATAACTTATTAATTTAGTGCATTGATTGTTCTTGTTATCAATGAAGTTGTAATATAAGCAGAATTCACAACCAGGATGCCTTAGCTTGTTGTGCTTCCTTACATGTAATATCCTTACATATAAATTAATACATGTTAACCTAAAGTACATGTGAACAACCAATGCAGCCATAACAAAAAGGGGAAGGTCTGCTTGTAATTACACATAATGAAATCAATACAAGATAATACAAGCAACTTCTGTAATTTCCTAAGAGGGCTAAATACAAGAACATATTGTAATAATACAAACAATGCAAGATAGGAAAGCTAATATGAATAAAAACCCCTATCCCTACACCTAACTTAAGAGCACATTGGGTAAGCACTGGCTACCAGCTGTACAGCCATTTGAACGGCGAACAAATTAGTGTTGGTGCAAAGCCATTACAAAGCTCCCATTAAATGAAGTCGTGGACCACCATCTTGAATACCCTAGTGCTCAAACTTTTAGCTGTCCATGACAATTAATAAAATAACCCGACAAAGAAAAGCAAAGTAAATCCAATGAATTATTGTCATCACCAAAATAATAAATCACACTACTTTCATACTTGCAATTAATAAACATTCAAATATTTGGCTAGTACCTGTTAATCTAAGTTGTTGACAAATTTAGATTCTCTGATTTTCCTTTGTCTGCCAATTATGCATGTCAGCATTAATTAGCATTTGTGACTTCAGTCATTCACAATTTGTCAAATACATTGCCAAATTAATTAATATGCAAAAATACTGCATTGTAATTTTACAAATGAATTAACCAATCATAATCATGTGTTTACAATAAATATTTATTCAACAATTTAGTCTTAGTTCTTTCCTTCATTTCTCTTAACTTGACCACACATGATTGGATTATGTTACAATAGGCTGGAACAAATGGAGAAAGGTGATTGAGATGGTGGAGTATTTTTACAGTACTTCTGTACATTCAAAAACAGGGGATGACCCCTTTCAAAGCAGCCAAATGTAGGAATTTATATTTATGTTAATCTAGATCCAAATTAATGATGATGACATGACCAATAATGTGACCTCCTTGTATGTATTGTTTATTACATGTAGGTTAGGATACTGCTATTTATTTTTCTTATTTAATCAAAGCCAATATTTTTCAGTAATGGCAAATTACATAATTAATTAAGCAGTTAGTGACAATCTAGGTTGCAAGTATCTAGTACACTTCACAAATTGAGACTAAGTCAAGAGTTGATGAGTTGTGAATAAGCACCAAACTAGGATAGGGTACACATAAGTTATTTCAGTGAACTGAGAGTTGGAACTCATTCACTTGGAATGTAGAAGAGTGGTTGTTACTTGATTCAGAGATCAGCTTTAGGCAGATGTACAACCACTAACAGCTGTAAAAGATGCTGCAAGACTTTGTCACCTAAATAGTGTTTTGTTATATCATCCATAAATTACAGTTATTGGAGTTTAATATTGTAGATGCCAAACAGTTTAACATTAGTACATCTCTACTCACTTGTATATCATAATTATTNCAATTAATATTTATTTCAAAGTTCAGTCTTAGTTTTTTCATCTATTTTTCTTAAATTGACCACACATGATTGGATTATGTTACACTATTATGAATGAAACAATTAGCTTGACATTTTAGTTAATAAAGNCTAGTACACTTCACAAATTGAGACTAAGTCAAGAGTTGATGAGTTGTGAATAAGCACCAAACTAGGATAGGGTACACATAAGTTATTTCAGTGAACTGAGAGTTGGAACTCATTCACTTGGAATGTAGAAGAGTGGTTGTTACTTGATTCAGAGATCAGCTTTAGGCAGATGTACAACCACTAACAGCTGTAAAAGATGCTGCAAGACTTTGTCACCTAAATAGTGTTTTGTTATATCATCCATAAATTACAGTTATTGGAGTTTAATATTGTAGATGCCAAACAGTTTAACATTAGTACATCTCTACTCACTTGTATATCATAATTATTATATTAATATAATGGAGGAGTTGGATATCAATGCCTGGTAGGGGATGCTACACTGTCATTTTGCAACCTAATATTAGCATGCAGTCTTAAGATGAGTTTTTTGTGTATTATAAGTAAAAAATAAGAAAACAAAAGACTTTAGAAAATTTTCAAACCCTAAGTTAGGAATAAAAGGATGTAGGAGATCAGTGCATTTTGAACCATTTTATAATTCAAATGTCAAATAAGAAAGAAGGTTTGTTTGATTTACCTTTTATGAGATACAAAATTTTCATTCATCTCTGTTTTTTATATGGTTCCTTATTTTCCCAAACTTGTACCCTACATTTAGAACAGTACATGTTCTCTGATGCATGTGAGCCATCATTGCTGTCTTCGGAAATTTGGTCATTGACTGTTGATAAGTCTTAAATACATAATATAGATAATACTGTGTTCATAGAAACTTATTATGTTTAATAGATTTTATTATGTATAATAAACTAAGCAAATTTGGATCTAAAATAAAAGGGATTAGCCTATGATCAGCTGTCCAGCTATTTAATGACATTAATTATATAACAAGAATCAATTTGGTAAGAAAGATAATCAGAATAAAAATCCCTATATGTAGACCTATCTTTTAGAAACAGGGTTTGCCTAATGAAGACTGCCACTCAAAGGCTAATAATTGCACTACAGGTGTCCCTTAGTGCTACTAGTGTACCTAAATGTTTAGGTTTCCATTTTCATAATAGAATAAAACCTGATACAATGTAAAGAGATATCCAAATGATTTAATTTATCAACTTTTTCCTTCATTTAAAGCATATTTATATCACACTTTACAAGCAGATCAACATGTATTGTGTTATTAGTTGATGAATATTTCTGTCATTGAACTTTCATCTGATATGCGTTATTAATTAACTTAAACATCTATGATTGCTCCCTTTTGCCAACTCTTTTGTCAACAAATATTCTTGTTGTAATAAATTTGATAGTTGCAACAAAGATAAATAATTACCAATAGCAAAATCAAAATATATAATCACTAAAAATAATCAAATGAATCTAATTTCTTTGTTTCTTATGTTGATTATGTATTTTATAAAGACAAATCCATTTTGTAGAATGTTCAATGTCCTCTATGATTATGCTATCTGAGTCATGCCATGGATAGGTAATTCAGGTTGAATAACCACTTGAACATGCTGTGCTCTCCAAATTGTGCTAGGGAGAGGAGGGGTTCAATGTGTCAACATGATAGTATATTGGTCACAATTAAGTCATTGCTTCCATAGTATGATCCTAGTTACCAAAGGTATTCAACTTGTCAGCCAGATATGAATGTGGAATCCTATTATGATGTGATTGCTGCACTCTACGTCTGCAGTTGGATAGCTTCACTAGTTGATTGATGCTGCTTGATGTCACATATATTGGTCTCTTTATTTTTGACTTTGCTAAAAAAATAATTCAATTCTTTGCTCCAATTTACAGAACTGTTTGTGTTAAAAGTGTTCACACTGTGGGGATACACAGTATGTAGTGCTTTTAAGACAACCTTAGGATATGTCACAGAACTATCAAATTGTGACTCTGGAATGCTGTCTACTCAGACATATTGAGGTATGTGTCATTTTTTTGGTAATGATTTTAAATTCTTTGTGTTTATCAGTTGTAGTGTTTTCTATATCTTTATTTTCCAGTCAGTCCAATGTGTTTTCTTTTCAGTGGATATTTGAATTGGTGTAAAGGAATACACTTTGTTGCTGACTTTGTGTGGCTTGTAATGGAGGTTTTTGTTGTAGTTTTGTCTTTGATGATCTGCACTGTTTTTGTTAAACATGCAAATTGTTTCATGTATATTCTGTAGGTCTTTTAGTAGATTTTTTATGTAATTATTTGTAGTGATTGTAATGTATTTTTTATAAAAATTGTTAGATTATTAATACACTTTTCTCAAAAAATAAAAAATTTTTGTTGAAATATTAGCAAGTATTGTTTTAGCAATTGTTCATTGTGCACCCTTTTTTGCATGCACTCTTGAATAGATAATACAAGACATGTAATTCTGACCAAGGACTTTACAAATTCCTCAACTCTAATTTTGCTTGCTGTTTCCGTGAAAATCTTCATAATTATGCCTAAATTTTCATTGATATGATGAATTTAGTTTGGTAAATCTACTACATTAATCTTTTATAGTCACTTTGAAAAGTTGCAACAAGTTTCATCTTGGAAAAATGTTTGGCAATCAACGTGAATACATTGTTGAAAGTTAATCCTTATAAATCAAATTATGTATATTGCTATTAATAATCACTGTTTGTATTGATTTATCATATACTTACGCTTAGACACTTTACATTTTTACCAAATAACACCTCTATGATTCAAATTCAATATTGTAAAAAATGAAAATTACATGTTCTACATTATCAACTCAATTGCATATCGTCTTGTTCATCACCATAGACATCTTGATTTCTCATTGCAAAAATACACAGGTGTACATATAACATAATAATGTTGAATTAAAACGAAATTAGAGTTCTATTTGGAAATTTTTATGAAAATTTATATAAGGACATGTTGCCCTTGTTCCAAATTTTTTCAAACTACTCCACTGATGCACTTGTGCTGCCTCAGACGTACCACCAGCTCTTCCCCAATAAAAAATGAACTTAGCTAGAAAGCAATTTAGTGGTAATCATATATTAGTAAATTTGAGAACAACTGATTTAAACCAAATCAAACAATTTAAAGAAACTAGTTCATACAAGTTTTACTTAGTTTATGTAATAATAAATAAATGTAAATAATCAACAACAATGTTTTGGTAACAGAACTACTGTAATGCTTCAAATAATTTAAGTCATTATAATGTAGTTGAGAGACAAGAGTTTTCGTCCAAAAGTTTATGAAATATATATATTCATCGTTTGTACCATACTAATGGTGAAACGTCATTACAAATGACGAATTCTGAAAAAAATGACTGTTACAAAAGACGAATCGCCTTTTTGGGGTTTAAAATTGAGGAGAATGCAAAATTTTCGAATTTTTTCAGTTAGTGTATTTAAGTACCCTCTCAACAATATATCCTACTTGATTAATGGGTCTAAAAATTTATAATGAAAAAAAAAATTTTTTTGCTGGTTTTCACAAATATTCGTCGTTTGTAATTTCTCAGCAAAAATGCTTCACACCTAGTTCATTAGCTCCCAAATTAAAAACTACATTTACTAAAGTCCTTTAAAGATGCATAGGCTATGGACTACTTTGTTTTTGTTGAAATTTCATTTAGCAACCCACTATACCGGCATGATCCTATATTTTGGGGAATAATCGTTAATATCTCAGTGAATAATGCTTGGATCGACTTCGAACCTAGTTCATTAGCTTCCAAATTAAAAACTACATCTACTAAAGTCCTTTCAAGATGTGTAGGATATGGATTACTTATTTGCTTTTATTTTGAAATTTCCTTTAACAACCCA
>CABFPE010000708.1:195736-207811 GCA_900660155.1 Hofstenia miamia | reverse complement strand
GGTAAAAAACTCCTATACCTATCCGTAACCTAAGAGCACACCAGGTAACTACAGCTGTCGCCCTCCCCGCTGTGGAATAGCTATTAGGAGGCTGCTCCAGCATACCTTTAACTGGATGTGGGAACCACCATACAATTACCCTAGCTCATAGACGTTTAGCTTTCCATCAGAATATATAAAATAACCTGACAAAAGAAAATGAATCCAAAGTAGATTTGCTCATCATTAATTACATCATGTTCATTATATTTATAGCACTTGGTAATAAACAACTAAATACTCAACTAGTACCTGTTAATCTTTCTTGTTTACAGTTTTTCCCTCACTTAATATTTCTGCTAATATTACGCAACGTCAGCATTAATTTGACTACGCTGTTTGACCATATTTTGTTTTGTCAAATACTGTCGAGCATAATTTTAGATATAATTGCACAAAACATTTACAAAGTGAAAATAATCAATCCTATCATGATTTACATTTTAATCATTATAATCAATATTAATAATTTTAGTCTTTGTTTCCTTCATCCTTTTCTCTCATCTTGACCAATCATGATAGTTTGATAGATTATGTCACAAGATGACTCAATTGATGAGGAAAGCAGTTCCATTTGTATGGACGTGGCAAGAACAGGAGGAACTTGACAACATCAAGGAAGAGCTCGTGAAATTACCTTCCCTCAACACACCTGATTATAACGAGAAATTTATACTGGATTGCAACGCAAGTAAGGTGGCAATTGGAGCAACATTGGGCCAAATGAGAAATGGGAAAGAAGTACCCATCCAGTTCTTCAGCCACAAACTGAGGGCCAGCAAAGAGAACTACAGCTCCACTAAAGTAGAAATGCTTGCGCTAATTGAAAGCATCAAAAAATTTTGACACTTCCTCATAGGAAGGGAGTTTAAAGTACAAACAGATAATAGTGATCTGGCTTGGTTGAAAAAATTTTCGGGAGACAAATCCGGAATAGTGTCCTGGTGGATGGTGTATCTAAATGAATTCAAATTTACGATCAAACACAGAAAAGGCACATTACACAACAACACGGATTTCTGGTCATCACTCCCAGAGTACCAAAGAGATGCAACAAAAACAGATGGAGAAAAGAAATAATTTCAGTTCCTGCCACACACCGAATACTAGGGGCTACCAGAGATAAATGTTGATAAGAAGTGCTAAGCAGTGCTACGGATACTCATAAGAGAGGAAATAACAGAACAAGATAGTGGGCAAACAAAAAGACACTATAGTCCTAAGCGAGATCATAAAGAAAATCAAAGAGCCACGAACAACACTATCCAAAATAACAGCAGGATATTATGAACGTTACAAGTGGAAGATCAACAAGAATGGACTGCTATATGTCGAATCCGGAAACAACCGAATTGCGATACCAGATTACTTCACTAGGAAACTAATATGGAAGATCCATGAGAAGGGCCATTTGGGAATAACACAAATGGAGAAAACATTTAACGCTAGTTTCATAAAAACAGCCTCCAGGAAAGTCGTGGAAGACATCATTAACAAATGCACAACATGCCTCTTAAACAACAAGCAGAATTTTCCAACACAATGAGCACCACTAGAAAAATTCATCATGACGCAACCCAATGAAATAGTTCACATAGATCTCAAGATGCTATTAAAAGATGCCAAAGGTTATCAGTACCTACTGGTGATGGTGGAGAACTTCACCAAATATGTGAAAATGGTCCCAATGTGGAACACCACAGCAGAAACCACAGCTTAGCTATTTTTAAAAGAATGGATATTAAGACTGGGACTGATGGAGACGATCATAACAGATAAAGGGCCTCAATTCGAAAGTGGACTTTTCCAAGAAATGGCAAAATTATTGGAAATTGCAAGCAAACAGACAACAGCCTATCACCCTCAGGCAAATGGAGTATGCGAAAGTGATTCAAGGCTGACGTTATCTCACCCGGAACCACAACTGGTAAAGTGCCGATAGGAGTAACTGAGAGCCGATTCAAGGCGAAGCAGTAGAAAATATCAGCACAGATTCACAGCCTTCAGACTGTGAACCGAGCACCAGTAGACTATCATTAAGGATGACTCAGCTACACGCCTCCTCAGAGACAACATCAGAAAGAACAGTTAGATCAAAAGAAAGAGAAAAACGAATGTCAAAAATAGACAGGGAAACATTACATCCATACTTTATGGGAACTTCGAAGATGTGCTACAATGCATTTGCAAAATTGTCACCTGAAACAAAGATCCATATACGGAAAGTCGCGAGGGTTGAAGGAAAATTTTTACCAATCGTGCTTGATGCTAATAATAGGCCAAAAGTCAAAGTCATTATCAGCTATCCACAGGAGATGAACCAAACGCTAGAGAGGCCATACATTTGCAGTATGGTGCACGTCGTATTTGATGACGCATTTACACTAGATACAGCCCAAGCAATAATGGCATATAAAGATAAAATCACAGAAATACCGGAAATTAATATGGATGCAGACAACCTCACAATTATACACATTCTAAAACAGAAAGAATACACGAAAGCATTAGAAAAGAAAGTGGACGATACAACTAGGATGGCAAGAGTACAAAACGTCAGAATTGTACTAATAACAATAACAACACAAGACGAGATTCCTGAGCAATTAGAAAATGCATGTCAGTTAGGCAAAAATATTTTCCCATGGCAGAAGACAGATAGCAATACAACTATCCCAGAGCTGATACGCCTTGATTTACAGATAGACTATTGGGCACAGATCTACCAAATCATGGTAGACCCATGCATAGCAATCGATCTCTACAAGCATATGAAAACCATAGAGTTGACAATGGATATGGAAGGAATTGTGAAAGCAAACACACTGTTTATAAAGTGCAGCCTCACGCAACATCAAGAACATCTACAACAAATTCAAATGATTTGGAAAAACATGAAGTTACAGCAAAAAGTAGAGGAAGGCTGGCCAAAAATAAAAATCGATGCACCATCCCAAAAGTTCCACAAGTCAATCAAAATGGTGCTAATGGAAGTAAACCGAGCCTATGAATTAAACATGAAAAAAGACTTCAAACAAGTGGTATTTAAGAAAAAGAACGCACCAGAAATACATTACAGAATTACAGCATGGATATTAGCCATATTTACAACAGAAGATGTGGAGCTAAAACTTCCAATCTCGCAACAAACCCGCCACAAGTTGACAAAATCAAAGAGATATGAAATTGCAATATCCCCGATTAACACACAAACAAAGAACTGGTTACTAAAAGGCCACACTGGAAAACTGGAATCACCAAATAGAACAGAAAAACCAGTACAAGCGATGGAAAAAACATTAAGCAGAATAATCATGCAAGAAAATCCGTTGTCAAAAATGTCATCAGTAAGCATCGTGAATAAGACGGGGATATGCTCCAGCAAAATCACAATATTCAATGAGCCAATGAGAAAATACATGTGGGGAGCAACATCCGAGACACGGATGAAACAGCTCCAAAACCAGCCATGGCTCACAATGAGAAAGATTATAAAAAGGAAACTTGCAAGCACAGCAGAAATTCGAAACATGATAACACAGAAAAACGTGCAGAACATACTAGACTACGAAATGAGACGTTATGAAAGAGACAGTTCGTGGTGCACATTCACTAAGATCCTGTGAAGCACCAAAATGATGAAAAGAGGAGGCATTACAGAACCGGTAGAAGTATGTGAAATGGTTACAAAGTCCCAAGCAGAAATGCTAGAGGAGGAACAACTGTTAACATCGTCCAGATTATTACTATCCCCCAAGACACAACAAATGATTGATAGAATAAACATAGAAAAGTGGGGAGAAATCAGTCCAGCTAAGACCATCGAGTGGATAGATACAGATGATGAGCATTTCTTGGTCGAAATCAAAATCACAAAAGAGTCAAAAGACATAAAAGAAAGACATTTCCATTGTATCAGAGAACAACAAATGGTAGCTACAATGAAACTTATGTTCACTGAAGCATTCACATGAACAGAACTGGAGGAACTACTACGACCATACAACCAACTCGCAATAGACATCGAATGAATCACTTCAAGAGTAGAAATGACAGAAGAATTACGATTAAAGCTAAGTCGAAGGGGACTAACACAGGCATTTTGGGATACAATTCCAGAAGCAAAGATGAATTACCCCGCTACCATAGGCCTAGGAACAGCGCCAACTACAGAGGCTCATACCAGCACATAGAACAAGAAATAGAGACAAATCTCCTCATCTGCACACCAGCAGAGACTATCACAATACCAATGGTCCTCCCATGTTGGAAATTACTGAAGGACGTCAAGGTTGTGAAAACATTCTTACATGAGTACAAGTCATATGTGAACAACAAAAGGAAAGTGAAAGCTATAATAGACAGAGATGACTACAAAAAATTGAAAGCAATATTGCTACAAAATGATAACAAAGAACGAGTTTATATTGAAGGCACAATAATGCCGGACCAGCTGTACACACATGGGAAACCAATAAATGTACAACTACAAGATCTAAGGAATGAAATCGAAGAACAAAACCCAAGAGCTATAATGTTATTCTCTGGAGTAAACGATATAGTCTGGACAGATATATGGGAAAAGAGATACCAATATTGCAACATCTTCTCACAAAAAATAAATGAGCTGAGAGAGATAACACCAATAATGGAAGACATTAGAGAAACATGTTTCCTAAAATCCGCAAACGTCGTAACAACAGAGAGAGAAGCAGTGCTAAAAATGACAAAGCAGGCGGAATTCGAGAAAACAATGTGGTCTGATCAGCAGGCAGAAATGATAATTCAAAAAGCGGACATTCTGGTACATGGAGAGCAAGCTGTGCTCAAAATAATGCAAGCTGAGGGGGCGTGTAGCATCATCCAAAATAATCAGAAAAAAGCTGCAAACGTCGCAGAAGAGAATAAGATCGAAAAGGAGTTGATTAGAAAAATATTACAATCAATTAGTTACTATGATTTCAGATTAATTTGTAAAATGCAACCAAGAATAAAATATGTGTCNATGGGAAACCAATAAATGTACAACTACAAGATCTAAGGAATGAAATCGAAGAACAAAACCCAAGAGCTATAATGTTATTCTCTGGAGTAAACGATATAGTCTGGACAGATATATGGGAAAAGAGATACCAATATTGCAACATCTTCTCACAAAAAATAAATGAGCTGAGAGAGATAACACCAATAATGGAAGACATTAGAGAAACATGTTTCCTAAAATCCGCAAACGTCGTAACAACAGAGAGAGAAGCAGTGCTAAAAATGACAAAGCAGGCGGAATTCGAGAAAACAATGTGGTCTGATCAGCAGGCAGAAATGATAATTCAAAAAGCGGACATTCTGGTACATGGAGAGCAAGCTGTGCTCAAAATAATGCAAGCTGAGGGGGCGTGTAGCATCATCCAAAATAATCAGAAAAAAGCTGCAAACGTCGCAGAAGAGAATAAGATCGAAAAGGAGTTGATTAGAAAAATATTACAATCAATTAGTTACTATGATTTCAGATTAATTTGTAAAATGCAACCAAGAATAAAATATGTGTCTATAAAAAGATAAGTGTATCAGTTGATAAAAATACTTTTGACAAAACGACACTTATGTTATTTTATCTTGGCAGAAGTTTGAAATTTAAATCGACAGGTACTTCTTTCAAAATACTATAAATACATTGAAACTTATTGTAAGCATTTGATAAAGAATTTTATTCAGAATTCTTATTTTCCATCTTAATAACAGTTTGATTATTTAATACAATGTTGAGCTAATCGAGCAGTGTTTAGTAGTGGTCTGGATACATCACAGAGAATGATTCTAGGGTCCTTGTGCCAGACCATGAAAGTGCACTTAAGTTAGTTGTAGGAGGGGTTTTCTCTTGATTAGCCGACTAGCATTTCTCTTCTACATGTATCAGATAACTAACTGTCAACAAATGGTTGGATAACCAAACCTTAGGAATTATCTTAATATTGTTTTTGATCTAAATTGATGACCTATAATCGACAAATATAATGACCGTACAGGTAGTAATTAAAAATGTAGGTTAGGAAGTTGTTTGAATAGAATTTATGTAACTAAGCCAATATATTTTGGTAATGGCTACATGTAATATTGAATGAACAACTAGTAACAGTTTCAGGTTGCAAATAGATATAACACTTTTACACAATAGAGATTAAGTCGAGTTGTGCCATGTCTTGAGTAAGCACTGAGCTAATGTAGGGTACACATAAGCTATCTTGATTGAGCTGAGAAGTGGCACTCAAGCGATGGATGGAGTGGTGAAATTGGATGTGGAGATCTCCTTCGGGCAGATGCCCACTAGAAGATCACCGCAGAGGTTACAGCATGGCTTCATCACCTAAAGAGTGAATAGTTAAATCAAAGTTACATAATGTAATAGAAGAAACTAGTCAAGCAGTAACACTAAGTAAATCCTTACCCGCAATAACACAGCTAATGTTACAAGATAACAGTAGACAAACAGTGATAAAGCCTGGTAGAGAATATTACAATAGTTACTTGCAGCTTCCTAACTTATATTTAATTAGTAATACATGCTCAGTCTTGTTATCAGTCTATTTATAGGTAACCTATGTAGTCTAATTAATATAAAGTATAATAATCTATGATTGGTTATCCAACCATTTTTTCTGAGTTGTTTGTTATTGCATACATGTATATGAATGAGTTGGTAGTCAGCTAAATGAAGAAAAACTCCTAATCATACCCCTAACATAAATGAAGTTTCATGGCTTGGATCACTCGAATCACTCCTGATGTGCGCCCTTGCCACTACTAATGCATTGACCATTTAGTTTGACATGATTTAATGATAAGCAAACAAAATAAAATCTAATGCTAATATTTTTGAAGAATATACTTCAACAGTTCTCCAAATGATTTTACGCTATTTATAGTTCCAGATCCAAAAGTACCTGTGAATTTGAATTTCAAATCAAAAATAATGGAAGCATTATTACCCCGTTCATTTTGTTAAATTGTTTTGACAAGTACTATTTGGTAAATGTTGTTTCTTAGTTGCATTGTACAAAATTATTGATGCTAAACTTAAATTGAATTTAATTTAGAATTAATACTATTTTTAATCATAATTGAATTTGATGTTAATCTTCTCCTGCTAATCTTTTTTGTTTTGCAGCGTTAATTTGTGGATTATGCTACACTCTGCCTGTTGCAGGGGTTGTGATTTAAACTTAGTTCTATTCTTTTTCTTTAAATGTACGATTTTTAAACGTTTGTTATGATTAGACTTTTGGTTTCCCAAATTCAGTTTTTTGGTTTGTGATAGCACTTAATTTTATTTTCGTGTTCATTTCTATTATTAATCTTTTCTAAGATTTAAAAATAATTTTCTCAAAAGAAACGTTTATCTGTACTCTTCTTTTTCCATTATTCTTCCTTAAAATATGTTATAGTTAGAATTCATTAACTGATTTTATTCTTTTAAATTATAAAAATTTTAATACGAAATACATCTTGAATCACAAGAACTATTTTCCAAACTAAATCATTCATTGCATGTCACAGTTGCCATGTATAATGATAGGAATGGATTATATTTAGCAAGGCTAGACCAAATTACCATTATTGACATCTTTTCACTACATGTACAATCTGAACCAGTTAAGCTCTTGATCCAATAAATATCATTCATGACTGTTAATAAAACTACTTTATAATAAAATCACTAATTGAACTATATATATATATATATATATTATGAAAGATTTATTCCGCAAACATGTTTCGCTACAAACGTATAGCTTCGTCAGTGCATATATAGAGTATAGAGGGAAAGTTTAGAAAAGTTTAAGAATGCTAACATGGTTTAATTGTCTATTTAAAAGTTTTTTTCGTTGTTGTTTTATTAATAATGCTTCAGTGATCTTGGTATGTTTGTTCTTTGTTAATATTTTAAAATGATCTTTTGTTGCTTGGTGATGATGTAAATAAATTTCTGATGTTAGGTGACCTCTTAGGTGTTCTTTAATTCTAATTTCCAAATGTCTTCTTGTCTCCCCGATGTATGAGGCATTACACTCATCACAAGAATATTTATAAACAATAGAGGAAGACAAGAGCATTGGGATCGGATCTTTGTTTGAGAAAAAGTTTGAGGTCTTAGTTGTTGTAAATGTTGGAATTATCTTAGTTTCATATATCTTTAATTTTTTGTTGATTCTTTTAAGTTGGTGTTCGATATATGATTGTCGTTCTTTAATATAAGGTAAATTCCAATAAATGTTTTTAGTTTTATCATTGTTGTCCTTTAATTTGTTGTTAATAAAATATTTATCCAAGCATTTTTTTATTAGATGGTGAGGATAGCCATTATTAGTTAAGATTGANTATATATCTTAATATATTGCACTATATACAAAGTTCTCATTATATTGGGTGCTCTTTACATTTTATAATATTTGGGTGCTCTATACACTTCATTAAAGAAATGTTGATTCCTTGCCTTTAAAATTTCTTAGCTCTTATTTCTACTAACATTAAAAATTGATAAACAGTAAAAATGAAAATATATGTTAAATTTACACAATAATGAACGAAAATTTCTAAAAATATGAAAATTTCAACACTGTTTAAATGTTTACAAAGTTTTATAATGTACGTTTTGCCAATTTGCTTGTTTTTCTCCTTAAACATTTTTGCAATTATTTCTTTATTGAGAAAACTTTGTTTTTTGAATTAATTCTTTTCCAATATTATTTAACTTTCATAAAAGCAAAGTTCTCTATCCCCAGTTTCCTGATAATCCTTCTTGGACAAAATTGTTGTTTATGTGTACAATGTATTTGCGATCGTGATTTTTCGCAGAAAAAATCGATGTTTGAAGTCTGAATACAAAGACAAAAGAGAAATCAATTGACTAATACTTCTTTCTGGCTAAGTAGAATCAATGCTACTTAAAAGAGCGACTGGTTACGAGATGATTTATACATAAGATGATACGTAGTTTATATATTCATTTGTGTATGATGATTTACATTATAGATAATTGCATGATATCTGGTTTATTTCGTATGCCTAATTTTTTTCTCGTTTATTGAATTTCTATTATTCTGATTCAATAACGTTATGAAATGTGTATCACATCTTCTTCGATTTAGATCGTATCTTGGAGTTTTATTTAAGAATTATTCCTAGAAAAGAAATAGCTGTTTTATAACAGTTTCGCTTAATTCTATATTTCTACTATATTTTTTAGATAGCCATTACTCTGCCAATTCTTATCTAATTACTTAGCTCTTTTCACCATTCTTTAGGGCTCCCTTAGTTCTATATCTCAATGTTTCTATTATATTTATAATTACTATTCCCTTTCCGTTATTAATTTATTATAACTTTATTTATAGGGTTTTTCCACTATATCAACTGACTGATTTCGGAATGCTATAGCTCTGCGAGTTTTGACCTTATGAATAAGGTTTATATATCATAATGTACACAATTACTAGCTCCATGGAAAACTATTTTTCATTTTTTGGATTTATCTATATTCATTCCATCGCATTGGCCAATAGAAATTGTCAATTTTTATAATAACTTTCACTAAACGTGTTTCGACTATATTTACTGACGTATTTCGGAACCCTATTCCTCCGCGAGTTTTGATCTTATGGACTAGGGTTACATATCAAAATGTACAAAATTACTAGTTCAATGTGAAACTATTTTTTATTTTTTGGATTTATCTATACTGGTTGGACAGTGTCGGCCATAACGAATTACCAATATTTTTTGTAAGTTTCGATTATAATAATTATTAGAGTAGACCAATTTTGGATACCTATATCTGCATGGGTTTTTATAATATCGACACAGTTTAAACACCATTCGATGCACGCTAAATAGCCCCATGTTAAAATATTTTTATTTTATTAAATTTATCTATACTAGTTGCACAGCATCGGCCGAAAGAAATGGTCAATTTTAACACTTCTCTTATAATCAATTATTATAAGTAATAGAATATCAACTGACCCATTTCGAATCCTATAGCTCCGCGACTTTTGACATTGTAGACTAGGGTTATATATCAAAATTTACACAATTACTAGCTCCATGTGAACATATTTTTAGGGATATAACAATTCTCGTTCAATCGCATTTGTCAATTTTAGCACTCTTCTTATAATCGATATTTAAAATAATGGGACTAGGCTATCTTTTGAGACCTATAGCTCCATGAATGTAGCATAATCTCAAATAAAAGCTCAATCTAGCAAAAAAGAACTAAAAGAAAAATAAAACATAAAACTCGATTAATTTTTTTAGAAATTAGCTATATTAATTTTGCCAAAAAATTGTAAAAGCAAATATCTGTCGCAATGCCTTTTTGACAAAACGCGTGTGGACATTAAGCTCCGCATTGATTTTAGCTTAACGATTGGACAACGCAGAAGAATAATTACGTGGACATAAGAAATTGGATAGCAACTGGTACTTGCTTAATTGGTAAACATATTTATTAATTTTCATATATAAATGAACAAAGCACTGTAAAGATGATGGAATCTACCATATTACTGGTTTATTCTTTTGATTAGTGTTATTAATTAATACACAAAGAGAAGCTAAGCAAGCATTGCGAGTGGCGATCGATGGCTGTGTGCTAGGGGAAGTATGAATGGATTTCAGCCTCAATAACTACACACAATTAAGTTAGGGTTATGTGTAGGAAGGTTTTTTATTCTTTGTTAGCTCTCTTCTGGTTGTTTCATGTGACATGTATTAACAAGCTCTTGAAAGGCGAGATGCCACCGTAGGATCAATTATTATATTTATTAGTAACAATATTTTAGATCTAAATTAATGACTATAAGAGACCAATATGAGACTGTGTTAGTTATATTTTTATTAAATATAGGTTAGAAGCTGCAGTAGTTTTTAGAAGTCTTTTTATTATGTCTGCAGCTAGTGTTTGTGTCAGTACTCAATTGTGATATGCATCTTGTCTATATTTTAACTACATGTAGGAAACTGCCTTAATCAATCATTAACTACTTTTAACATTTGGCAGTTAGTATCAGGTTGCGAATTTATTTGATTCACACATTGGAGTTACTTGAAATGAGAATGAGAGTAAGTTGATTAGTGACTGTCTATTTATTTCACTGTTAGTAAGGCACACATAACAAAACTATTTCAGTGAGACTGAGCTGAGTGTATCCGCAAATGGACTTGGTTGGAATGGGATCGTACTGCTGGGAAATCTGCGAACTTTCTTTAAGATCTCAGCTTCGGGCAAGTGTGCCCAGCTTGCTCTCTCAGGACACCTTCGGAGATTCTACCTAAATACTAGCATTGGTGATCCTTTGCATAAACGCTGGAAATTTAATGAAGTTATGTCTCAGCTATTAGAAAGTCACAACAGGAAAGGAGAAGAGAGTGAATGTGCTCATTACCCCGATTAGCAGAATCTGCCAACCATCGCATCTAAATTATATTGTAGAATCTTGCCAACATCAAATTTAACTTAATTTAGGCTTTTGCTCAACATAATTCACTCTTCAATGTAGGACAGACTCCAACACCTCTCTCTCTCTGTAATTAATAGTTAACTGTTTAATTTAATTAATATAGCATCAGCTACACTTAATGCATCGGATAACTATGGTTCATTTAGATTGAGAGTGACAGATGGTGCAATGGGTATCTACCCGACCTGAAGCAATGCATTAAAGGATGATTGGTCTTTGCGATTTAATCCAGTTTCACTTGGATGACATCAACAGAATTGCCAAGGATAGACTTAGTGCATGGAAATGGAATCTTAGTGAACATGTGTGTGTAATTTGTTAACAATTTAGTGCATTGATTGTGGTTAAAATATAAGAAGGCATTAATGCAACCGGGGTGCTTCAGCTTATTATATTTCCTTACATATAATAACCCTACAGATATAAACCCTAGTAAATAAATTTGGAAAATTTGGCAATTATTTGGCAAATATTTGCCAAATATTTGGAAAGGATTTGCAAATCGATTCCAAATATTTGG
>CABFPE010000708.1:159769-180499 GCA_900660155.1 Hofstenia miamia | reverse complement strand
CAAGCGGCAATGTTTGTCGATTTCCGATTTGATCAATACTTTTATTGTACACTGCGAACAATGTATCAGTCGATTTTTACGAACTTTTCAAGGACAATTCATTCAGTGCAGCTCTATTTTATAGAAATGGGTGTTTGTTGTACACTATCTAGCTGCAATATATTGCTTAATACATAATAGAATTCATTACCAATCTCTTTGAGTGAAATTGATTAAAATAATACAATTCAAGTTGTCACCGATTGAAGTTGAAAGGTTGATAATTGTACCACCCTGTGCTTTGTTTTTGATTACATTCTGGGGTCCAGTTGGCCCAGTTCTACAGGATTCTCCTATAATGCCGTATATTTATGAAATATAGAAATATTTATCCAGATATCAATAATTCGATTAATGCAATTAATTATTTTTCAAGCCATGCATAACGTTTCATTCCACAATCGAATCATTAATACAAATGTCATGTAAATTATTTGGTTTTAAAATGAAATGCAGTTCAACAATTTATTTTACATTCCTGTAAAGTATATACAATTTAAATATATAAAATTTGTATATTACATAATATTAATTAATATTAATTTCTCAATTATTTAGGTTGACTACATAGTGAGAATAATTTTTTGAAGTAACAAAGTTCATCTCAAACATTTACAATGATCATCACAGCCTACACAATTTGTATTAAGTCAAATACTGGATACTCAATAATTGTTCAAGAATTGAAAACTTCTTGAACATTTATATATAGGTTTTAATTTTTCATTAATGCTATACAAATTAATATTATAAAACTAATCAGAGAAAAGTGGTCAAATTTTTTCAATTGCTGCTAAATAAATGAATAGAAAGCAGATGCATATTAACATGTAATCCCGTTTTCATCTTGTGTGTTATTTGAAAGCGTGAAGATAATGCGTCATCAGCCAGGGGCGTACCCAGGATTTTCTGACGGGGGGACATCATTGTTATTCCCTAATGAAAATATTGAGAAAATAGACCCTAAAAAATGTATTTCACGATCCTAGATTTTAAATTTTTCAATTTTTTACGAAATTTTTTTTTGATTTATCCAGTCAAAATTAAATTTGGAAACCTGACGGGGGGGACATTCCACCATGTCCCCCTGGGAACGCCACTGTCATCAGCGCAAAGGAATTGTTTAAACATCGAGATAAAATGAGTGCATTTAATTTCAAATAATTTTATGTTAATATTAAATTTGCACTTCATTTCTTTACCGTTAGAGGGCTTATAAACACTTAAGACTTAAATATATTTCGTCTAATGAGATTTTTTGACATCATTTTTCTTGGCCAGTTTATGCATTGATGTTTAGACATGATATTGGTAGTGGAAGTAGATGTATGTCCAAAAATTTAGTAGGGACTATTGATATTTCATTTTCTGCTTCACATATAAGTTTAATTGCTTGCCCTTTAATGAAAATTCTTCACCATTCTGATTTGTTGCTCTCGTAATTTGGGTGAATGTGCAAAACAACACCAGGGCACTATATGTAGTAATACTAAAAAGTTATATAGAATGGCAAAGATCCATTTGCGTCTTTTCAGTTTGAAGACTAGGTGTAGCAAGTTAATTAAAATTGTTCATAACCCCTTTAACTTATGTTAATAAAGAATAAATATAGATTTCTATAGTCTTTGAAGGAAGCTTCAACAATATAAAGTAAAGAAATGAACAACGTATAATAATTGGTCTTCGAATATAATTAACTATAGTAATTTGATTTTGAACTCTGCAAATTGAATTGAATTTAATTCTTCTACCATGTTTTTGTATTTTTATAGTGGGTAATAACTTATTTCGTGAAAAATGCAATATATATATATATATATATACATATATATATATATCCAATGGAGCATACTTTTGGTTATGTCAGAAATTTTAGAAGCCTTAGGCAGAACGAATGCCAGCTTGTGAAACACTGTGCACATATTCAATGCTTTAGGAAATTCGATCACCCTGCCTCAGATTTGGTGATCAGTCCAGAGAATTTTATAAGGATATTTTCTAAATTAATACCGATAAAAATACTTCTAGAAACTTAGAAAATGATACCAATAACGATAAAAATAATTTCATATTTGCAATAAACAATATGAATCAAAAGTTCAAATTTCTAGCACTTTGTACTCAGTTGCTATTCAAGAAATTTATGTTATAGAAATGGTGATTGTATATTACGTTATGCTACATGTTCCATATATTTCTTAATTAATTTTTCTATTGACTAGCAAAAAGAAAAATTTTTTTGATTACTTTCTTTGTAATTCATTATATGATCAAACTATTACAAAAAATGAAAACCTCATTGTCAACTGATTGTCAAACTCACCATACTTAGCTAAAAGCGTACCCCCACTAATCCATAGAAACTCTCCACAACAAAAATTTCAATTTAATGCTATAAAATATATTACAAAACAATTTCATAAAGATTCAGTAGTTAAAAGTACAATAATATATTAAGCAGATGAAAGGCAGCCCCCTACTACCAAAATTAAATTTTTAAGTGCATTTTGGACGCTACACTAGAGTGGCACATATATGTACATGCAGTCCGTAAAGGAGTCAATTAATGATTCCCAAAAAATGAATGGAAGGAAACTACAATCAATATAATATTGGTTGCAATTGCCCTTTTTAACCACATGATTAGTTCAATTATATTTATTTCCAAACCAGTGATGAGATTGATCAAACAGGAATAAAAAAGACTCACTATTTTCATAAGATTAATCAGGCAAAATACAAATAAGCTGTGAATTATAGCTTTCTAGAAAAACGGATTCATTTAGGTGGGACATATATCATATATGTAGCACTAAGTCACAAAGCATTAGTACACTAAGTTTAAGTTTGTATTTTCAATGTGAGAAATTTGCAAATAACAGCTGATAATTATCACTAAAAATATTGAAATAAAAAAGTGAAAAGGAGTAAGTTAATAGCAATAATAGCACAATGCCTAAGAATATTTTGAACCGATTCCAAGCCAATGTTTTTTGTCAAATTGATACTGATACAGATCATTTTTGAAAAAATATCGCCGATGCCACTTATGCAATTTCCTATAACAATATTTTGCTATTCCGATATATCAGATTCCTTGAATCAATCCATCTTCAAAAAGCGCGACTGATATATTGAAAACAAATAGTGGAAGAAATTCAAAGCAGTCTTTTGATGCTTGTGTTAATTTGACTTTACATCAGGATGGAATGATTAGTAGTCTTATTATCACTACAAACTATTGGAAGGCTTGCCAACATTAGTGTTTGCAGGCTACAAGTCAAACTGGATGCTAATCTTGTCAATCCTACTGCACTAATTTCTTCAGTATAATGTTGGCAAGCTTCAGTCCTGGCTAGCATTTTTCCCCATATTTTTAAGATAAGCTAACACTAATGCAAATACTAACCACTAATTATCTTTTATATGTTTGCGTATTTTTCACATATATAATTTTTTGCAACAAAGGTGTAATTAAAGCGAAATATTTCGTAGATATTTAAATTTGTATTAAAAAGCGACAGTGAGTCGAGCTACATTTCTAACATCACATTATCAGTTAAATTTATATTATAGTTGAACTGAATTACGAATTTGAAATGTCCCTGGCTTAGGCCAAAATTTCAAAAATAATTTACTATTAGGTACCAATTTTTTAGCCGATATTCATCTCTAGCTGAATGATTGTCTATAATGACAGTTGTGTTGAACAGTGTTATTAAAGAATTAATGAAAAACATAATATAATTATCTTTACATGATTTTTCATTCAAACTTTTCTGTTCTAAATGCTTATTAATGTTGATAAAGTTATTTTTTTTATAATTTTGCTAGTTCAACAATAAGTGTGAGTGTAGTGCTGGTCTAACTAATGCTTTGAATCTACTAATAGACATATGCCAATAATGTAGATCAACTGTTTGCTTAAAAATAAATTTCCTATATAATGATTTTACTTTTAAACTGAAAAATTTACATCCAACAAGGGCATTTCTAGTTATCATTAGCCAGAAAATTTATTGATGATAAGAAAGAAAGGTCATAGCATGTAGCATCATTAAATGTTATGGGGAAAAACTGAATTTTGACAGGTTTGCAAAAATTTTTAAATGCCGTGAGGAATTTTTAAGCAGATTTCACTTTGAACTTTCCTAAATGTGCACGTTTAAAACTTTTTCTTGTTGTTTAAATGCACGGATGCAGAATGAATTCAATCTTTAAGTAGTTTGTATAGCATTGATGAAAGTAAAGAAGAATTGAACATAAAATTTTACATTGCTGATTTAATCATATTTAGGGAAAATGTGTGCATTGATGAATGAAAGGTTCTATTTTGTTAGACGCTTGTGCTTTTCTTTCATCAATTCAGTATTAAAATGGTCAAAGTTTGCACTCTTTTATATTTAATACACATTTAATTTATTTCGACGCTGTGGTTAAGCGCTGATCAAATAATTTGTTCTTTGCATTTTGTGAAACTAAGTTCTGAAGTCTCTAATAAANTTTTTGTCAAATTGATACTGATACAGATCATTTTTGAAAAAATATCGCCGATGCCACTTATGCAATTTCCTATAACAATATTTTGCTATTCCGATATATCAGATTCCTTGAATCAATCCATCTTCAAAAAGCGCGACTGATATATTGAAAACAAATAGTGGAAGAAATTCAAAGCAGTCTTTTGATGCTTGTGTTAATTTGACTTTACATCAGGATGGAATGATTAGTAGTCTTATTATCACTACAAACTATTGGAAGGCTTGCCAACATTAGTGTTTGCAGGCTACAAGTCAAACTGGATGCTAATCTTGTCAATCCTACTGCACTAATTTCTTCAGTATAATGTTGGCAAGCTTCAGTCCTGGCTAGCATTTTTCCCCATATTTTTAAGATAAGCTAACACTAATGCAATTACTAACCACTAGTTATCTTATATGTTTGCGTATTTTTCACATATATAATNAGCATACTTTTGGTTATGTCAGAAATTTTAGAAGCCTTAGGCAGAACGAATGCCAGCTTGTGAAACACTGTGCACATATTCAATGCTTTAGGAAATTCGATCACCCTGCCTCAGATTTGGTGATCAGTCCAGAGAATTTTATAAGGATATTTTCTAAATTAATACCGATAAAAATACTTCTAGAAACTTAGAAAATGATACCAATAACGATAAAAATAATTTCATATTTGCAATAAACAATATGAATCAAAAGTTCAAATTTCTAGCACTTTGTACTCAGTTGCTATTCAAGAAATTTATGTTATAGAAATGGTGATTGTATATTACGTTATGCTACATGTTCCATATATTTCTTAATTAATTTTTCTATTGACTAGCAAAAAGAAAAATTTTTTTGATTACTTTCTTTGTAATTCATTATATGATCAAACTATTACAAAAAATGAAAACCTCATTGTCAACTGATTGTCAAACTCACCATACTTAGCTAAAAGCGTACCCCCACTAATCCATAGAAACTCTCCACAACAAAAATTTCAATTTAATGCTATAAAATATATTACAAAACAATTTCATAAAGATTCAGTAGTTAAAAGTACAATAATATATTAAGCAGATGAAAGGCAGCCCCCTACTACCAAAATTAAATTTTTAAGTGCATTTTGGACGCTACACTAGAGTGGCACATATATGTACATGCAGTCCGTAAAGGAGTCAATTAATGATTCCCAAAAAATGAATGGAAGGAAACTACAATCAATATAATATTGGTTGCAATTGCCCTTTTTAACCACATGATTAGTTCAATTATATTTATTTCCAAACCAGTGATGAGATTGATCAAACAGGAATAAAAAAGACTCACTATTTTCATAAGATTAATCAGGCAAAATACAAATAAGCTGTGAATTATAGCTTTCTAGAAAAACGGATTCATTTAGGTGGGACATATATCATATATGTAGCACTAAGTCACAAAGCATTAGTACACTAAGTTTAAGTTTGTATTTTCAATGTGAGAAATTTGCAAATAACAGCTGATAATTATCACTAAAAATATTGAAATAAAAAAGTGAAAAGGAGTAAGTTAATAGCAATAATAGCACAATGCCTAAGAATATTTTGAACCGATTCCAAGCCAATGTTTTTTGTCAAATTGATACTGATACAGATCATTTTTGAAAAAATATCGCCGATGCCACTTATGCAATTTCCTATAACAATATTTTGCTATTCCGATATATCAGATTCCTTGAATCAATCCATCTTCAAAAAGCGCGACTGATATATTGAAAACAAATAGTGGAAGAAATTCAAAGCAGTCTTTTGATGCTTGTGTTAATTTGACTTTACATCAGGATGGAATGATTAGTAGTCTTATTATCACTACAAACTATTGGAAGGCTTGCCAACATTAGTGTTTGCAGGCTACAAGTCAAACTGGATGCTAATCTTGTCAATCCTACTGCACTAATTTCTTCAGTATAATGTTGGCAAGCTTCAGTCCTGGCTAGCATTTTTCCCCATATTTTTAAGATAAGCTAACACTAATGCAATTACTAACCACTAGTTATCTTATATGTTTGCGTATTTTTCACATATATAATTTTTTGCAACAAAGGTGTAATTAAAGCGAAATATTTCGTAGATATTTAAATTTGTATTAAAAAGCGACAGTGAGTCGAGCTACATTTCTAACATCACATTATCAGTTAAATTTATATTATAGTTGAACTGAATTACGAATTTGAAATGTCCCTGGCTTAGGCCAAAATTTCAAAAATAATTTACTATTAGGTACCAATTTTTTAGCCGATATTCATCTCTAGCTGAATGATTGTCTATAATGACAGTTGTGTTGAACAGTGTTATTAAAGAATTAATGAAAAACATAATATAATTATCTTTACATGATTTTTCATTCAAACTTTTCTGTTCTAAATGCTTATTAATGTTGATAAAGTTATTTTTTTTATAATTTTGCTAGTTCAACAATAAGTGTGAGTGTAGTGCTGGTCTAACTAATGCTTTGAATCTACTAATAGACATATGCCAATAATGTAGATCAACTGTTTGCTTAAAAATAAATTTCCTATATAATGATTTTACTTTTAAACTGAAAAATTTACATCCAACAAGGGCATTTCTAGTTATCATTAGCCAGAAAATTTATTGATGATAAGAAAGAAAGGTCATAGCATGTAGCATCATTAAATGTTATGGGGAAAAACTGAATTTTGACAGGTTTGCAAAAATTTTTAAATGCCGTGAGGAATTTTTAAGCAGATTTCACTTTGAACTTTCCTAAATGTGCACGTTTAAAACTTTTTCTTGTTGTTTAAATGCACGGATGCAGAATGAATTCAATCTTTAAGTAGTTTGTATAGCATTGATGAAAGTAAAGAAGAATTGAACATAAAATTTTACATTGCTGATTTAATCATATTTAGGGAAAATGTGTGCATTGATGAATGAAAGGTTCTATTTTGTTAGACGCTTGTGCTTTTCTTTCATCAATTCAGTATTAAAATGGTCAAAGTTTGCACTCTTTTATATTTAATACACATTTAATTTATTTCGACGCTGTGGTTAAGCGCTGATCACATAATTTGATCTTTGCATTTTGTGAAACCAAGTTCTGAAGTCTTTAATACAGGTCAAAATAGTGTAAGCTTGCAAAGTATTAACGATAATATTTTTTTTATTTACCATAGAAGTACCTGTTTTGTTGATATTGAAATATTCTATTTTTTTAAATGTGTTATCATACTTAGTTTCAAATGTACGTTCAACATTAACAAATTTTTTTCCTATTATATCAATAGAAATTGCTTATATATTTAAATAGCTTATATTTAAATTGTTGTACTGTTATAAATTGAATGCAATGATTTTAAATTTGAATACACTAGTGTTTAAATTGAACAGTACGATGTGTAGAATACATCAAAACGGTTACTGAACATATAATACACAACATTGGGGGCGTGGGTAATGGCCCCATATTGACAACTCTCATCGGGCTCCCAAATTTACAGTGACGCCACTGGTCAAACGTGTTTTGACATTGTATATCCCGGTGATCATTTATTGTTGACACAACATATCTCTCTATTCTTAGTGACTTTAATAAAAAGAGTTTGTCTAATGTAAATTCATTATTTGGAGATGTGAATAATGTTTTTACATTTTTGAAGTATAAGAAATTCAATTTTTGNCAATTAGCAATCCTCACAATGCACTTGACGTTATGTCGCTCAATTATCTCAAAGATCATATTTTAGTAGTGTGAAAAATTTATAGGTTAAACCCTCACAACGACACCATTTTTAACAGCAAAATACACTATTTCAATGCGTTTTAAGTGTATATAAAACAGATTATCATAGCTTTATTAAATACAATGACCAACTGCTACAAAGAACACATAAGATTCTGCAGACCCAATTGCAAAGCAATTAAAAACGCAAAGATATTTTGCGCAGTTAAAACTATCAATAATTAACACAATATCGCTAGAATTGATAATGGATTGCATTACAAAAAATGTAATTAGTAATTTATATCGTATGAATGTTAGCTTTAAAAGATCGGATATATTATTTAGCAATTTGGTCATAATTTTGGCAATAATAAATTTAAATTCAACATTTCAATTTTGAATAAAATTTGAAATCATTTTTTTGATGCAGAATAAAAGATTATAAAGTAAAAGGAGTTTTACTAATTTTCAAACAATTCTCAGTTAGTGCTGACATTTTGCATAAATTATTTTTACATTGCTTGAAATATACATTAATTCTGAAATTGCATCTCAATGTAATCTCATGAGATGTATCAGCGATAACCTAATGAAACATCTGCAGAACATCAGCATCTTAAAAGCGTCTCACTAGGATACGAGACACTTGCGACTGAGTTAGGATGCATTTGCGACAATTGATTTTTGACTGGGCTAAATCATTTTCTAAAAAATTTACCCAATAATATAAATAGAACATTTTATTTCCAGAAACAATTAGCAATCCTCACAATGCACTTGACGTTATGTCGCTCAATTATCTCAAAGATCATATTTTAGTAGTGTGAAAAATTTATAAGAAAAATCTTAACAAAATGACTAATTGAATCAGTGTATTACAGTTTATTACAGATTGTCAGTTTTAAATGGTTTTGAAACAGATCAATATAGTTTAGCCAAATACAAAAATTTACACCTAAATTTACTAAATTGACTGTATTTACTTTAACATTTATTTATTTTTTCTGTATTTCTATTTTAAAGTTATTTCTATGCATCCATTTTTGCAAATTAAGTGAAATTTTCTTGTGATTGTAAAGTAAAAAATCTAATTTTGAAAGTTACACGTTGATTGTCTTCAACTATAAGTGATTTGAAGGCTAAATTGCAGTTCTTGTTTAATTTCAATCACCGTAGTAGCCCCTGCAATATAAATCATTGAACACTCCCGCTTTAAGATTTCCGCGGTCCTGTCGTAGTATTTTCGCATTTTGATTGGTTGAAGAATTTGTCAATCACCTTAACAAAGTGTGATAAAGGAAGCGGCAGAAAGTTGCGCGGACTGTTTTGAGTTGTAATTGAGAAACACTGATTTTTATCAATAGCAGTAATCACAATTTAGGTAGAGTCGAGCAAATATTACGATGCAAATTTAAGTAATAGGATATTGATTATTATTGCTGCTCATAATATTAAATCAATTATTATAAAACTCATATCGTTCAATTGTTCAACAAGAAAAACATACCCAAAATGCAGTATTTTACATTATTTAAATTAACAGTAATTAGTTTAATGTTTAGAATTTAAGAAAAAAAGAAATTTAAAGGAATTGGAAAGTTATAAATATGTTGTGTAAGCATAAATATTTTTTCTTCATTGTTTTAAATAAATTTCAATTGGGCAAGCGGCGCTTACCTTGCTTACCCTTAACGCACTCCTCTGCTTTCATTACTGTTTCATTTTAGATTTTTGGTAATTACATATTTGCTGTGGTCTGTGAGCTATGGGCGATCTAATCCTTCTTAGCCCAAAATTGCATTGATAAATTAAAATTGCAATTGAGTTCTTATTCACAATTAGAAAAGCATGTGGCTTGGCTAAGGCAAGCAATATAATCTGATGATTCTACATAAATAAGACAACAGTATGTAAAAATATTTCATATATTAAGCATATGTTAATATTTGAGAATATAAATATTAAATCTAATGTGTATTTAAGTAAATTTAATAGATTTACCACTATCCAGCTTTCTTTTTTATATTATATGTTTAGAAATAACTAAATTGATTTCTAGACCAATGTGTTTTAATAACATGCTTCTGCAATATACTTAACAATAGCGATTGATTCCCATGCATAAATTAGGGAAATAAACACAACTGCATCAAAATGTGTGTGATTTATAGTATAATCACGCAGGCCTTTATAAATTCGAAAAAAGCTGCTTGCTGCATGACCTGTATAAACAATGCTTTGATACTCATGTAAATATATATGGAGGACATAATAAATAAGTGTAAAACATGTATTCTTAGCAGCACTAAGCACTTCCAACAGAAAAAACATTCATTAAGAAAATCAAATCACATGCACCAAATCAAGGTATTCACATTGAAAAACTGATATTAGATGATAAAGGCCACTAATATCTTCTAAAAATAGCACACATTTTCACAAAATATAGCAAAATGACACAATTGAAGAGGATAAAAGTAGAAGAATTGGCTAGATGCCTGATGAAAATATGTTTTTAACAAGATTGTTTACCCAACTTTGATTGAATTCTAAATGATTCAAATCAAATGCTGTATATATTCTTCATCGAAGCAATGAACTTAAAAAAGTGAAATAAATTTTATGTGATATTTAAATCAATTTTCAGAATTCTCCAAACTTGTCCATTGGATTCTTTTGCATAAACAGTTGAATTAGAGCACTTACAAATAGAGTAAAAACAAAAATAATCAACATCCATTTCAATGTTTCTCAAAAATGTGTTTTCTTCTGTATTGAACAAAAGTATAGAGCCTGTGCTTCCTATTGCTAGAATATTTTCTGAAAGAAAGGAAACACAATGGAATACAAAATAATTAAAACCATTAACATTATTCAAAGTATATTTCAAACATTGTTTTTTGAAAGAATATAATTGAATATATCCTTCAACAATAAAAGTGATATCATCTAAATTGGATGACACAGCCATGTAACTAGCAGTATTATTTAATTGAAGTGATGATGTTTCAAGAAAGTTTGTTGATACATTATATTGAATAACACTTTCAGTTGAATTAAAGTAAATAAATTGTCTGCATGGGCTTGTACAAAGTAGTAATATATTATTCAAATCAAGGAATGGCATTGGGTAGGGCACATATTGTGAGAGATCCCCAAATACTTCAACCAATTGCATTGAACCATCCCTTTCAAATTTTATAATGAGATTGCCAGAAGGAAGTAAGGCTACCTGTTGAGTATTTCTGCAGCTGCAACCATGAATAATGAATTCCTCTATTTCATTATTGGCAGAAAATTTCAAAATAATAGCATTTTTACTCTGTACTATTGCAAAGCAGCACTTCTGAGATTGATCATAGATAACATCTTTAATTTCACAGATCTCTTCATAAATGGGAGTGACTGCATAAATAAGGTCATTATCAATGTAATGGAAATCAGCATTTGAAAAATAATCAAAATGCACTTTGCATACATCACCACTAGCATAGATAATGTACATGGAAGATGGACTGATTCTACAAATTTGATCTGTAATAAAAAATTCAAATTTTCTGAAGATACTTTCTTTAGTAATATCAAATATATTAATGTAAAACTTTCCGGCAGCTGCAATAATTTTATTATTTAAAAAGCAAGCATCATTGCAGTCCTCACACTTATAATAATGTGGATCACTATGTAACTGAGAGGAACTTACCATAAACCCTTGATCATTACCAAGTAATAAATCTTCATAGATATCATTTACACCAAAAAAATTAGCTTTGTAAGGAATTTCAACATTGATCTTTTCATAGTCCTCAGAAATAGGGTTGAATTTAAAAACTCCATTGTTGTTTGTGTAAAAAAATACAAAGTTTTTGGAAGCATTTGAGCAGATAATTTCAACATCATCTACTTTAGTAAATGAAATATTATACTCTTCACAGTGTAATAAATCTCTAGAAACAACAATTAAGTTATGATGATCGTGAAACTTTAATAGAATCATAATCTTTCCTAATGGTAGTAAAGCCAAAAAACATGATAATACTTGTTCATTACCATAATAACTAAAATCACTTCCATTTACATCTAATAAATTTAAAAGTCTTAAACCATTTGACATATCTATTGCTAAAAGTCGATTTTCATTAGGATCATAAAGAATACGTTTTACTCTATGATTTTCAATTTTAATAATTGAATTCAAATCTCGATTAACATCCATTGAAAACTGATACAAATGATTGTTTCCAAATTCAAGAACTTTGAAATTAACATCCTCATTAGAGGAAATTCCAGCAAGAATAGATGAATCAGAGATTTTTGTTATTCTTCCTTTACACTTCACATCATTTACCAAAGTGCAATTTTCAATAGTAAATAACTGCAGTTTGTCATTTGACTGAACTGCAATTCTATCATCATTCAGGAAAGTAACAGTTGGTGACATTCCTAAAATACAAATGTTACCTTTGTAGCACCACACCATGGTGTTTTACACAAAATAAAAACTTATTTTCAGGCAATTTAAGTATTTATTTTCTTCAAATTGCAGATATATTTTATTTTCTTCAGTGAAAGAAACTTTCAAAACTGACGGTAATATCTAATATACAGTGTGGGACACAAACTATGAACAGTCTAGTAATTACAAAATACTCAACAATTTTAAATTTTATAATGAATTGAATTTGCTTTAACAGGTAGTAAATTATGATTGTTGCATCACAGTAAAACAAAGTTCTAAACTAATTGCATCGTAAAAACTAATTGCAGAACAAAATAGGAACACATTGAAAAATATATTTTGTGAAATTTCAGAAAATTTCAATGAGAAGCTATGCTACAAGTACAATTGAAAATGTGGTCATGCATTGAAGTTGTCTGATGATAAGATATGCAAAAGGTGTATTCCCGCGTTTTAAAAATGGCATGTTTCACATTAGTTATTGATTTAGATTCTTTGTCCTGTTCATAAATGCTACGAACCATGGTCTGCCCAGACAGTGCATTGATCTGAAGTCGGATGGCCTTGAATGCAAGCAGAATTTGAATTCAATGCCTCTCAAAATATTCATTTTTAACCTGAATATGCAATATCATAGTTTTGCTGCAAAATGCATTCATACTGAATAATTGAAAGTAAGCATTGCTGCAAACATTTCATGTATAACTGTGATCTGAAAACATAATGTAAGAGCCATTGTGTTGATTTGTGAAAGTGACCTGTTGAAAGAATTTTGTAAGTATTTGGTTGTGAAGATTATGTGCTTGAGTGTTTTGTATTTTCTGGTCAATTTAAATTCCNTGTGATCTGAAAACATAATGTAAGAGCCATTGTGTTGATTTGTGACAGTGACCTGTTGAAAGAATTTTGTAAGTATTTGGTTGTGAAGATTATGTGCTTGAGTGTTTTGTATTTTCTGGTCAATTTAAATTCCATTTTGTACTTGAGAACCAACTTGATATCCATTTCTGACTCATATTTGCACTGCAAAATGCCACCTGCCAGACTTGTGAGCCTTTTACTATTCCTAGAACTCAATGAGTTTGTTTTTATAGAAATTGTGATATGTAGTTCGATCTACATTTCAAGGGAAATTCTTTGTTTAGTCAACGCGCTTGCACATTCAGGTTTGTTAAAAAAGTTTGCTAAAGAGCATGCAGCTCAAGTTATTAACTGGCTTCAGCCCTATGCAAAACCTATGAGATGATATCACGTGATATTTGTTACGCATGTAGGCAATATAATTCTATCACTAACAGGACACATGAAATTTTTAAACCATAAGAAAACATCTACTTGCACAAGTATTTCATTACCTAACATCAAAGCACGATCACATACTTCATTTTGCTTGAACAAGTTTTAGCAAAACTTTGCATTAAAATTGTTTTGATGCTAAAATATTATTTTTTCATCTGTTCTAAACCCACGTCATACCTTAACAATGCTCTTTAGGATAATTGTATTTCTGTCATATAACAAGCATAACTTGCTCTATATTCTAATAATTTGTAATTATTAACATGTCCTAATTCATGTCGCACACTGCAGTAGAAGTTGTAATAAAGTGTATTTCCAATATCAACATCTCTTATGAACTAAGAAATAAACTAGGCTGGATGGTACATATAATGACAATTAGCTACATAATATGGTGTTTCAAGTAGATTTAAATTTGTCGAAATTGATTAGCTAATATTAAATACTATCCTTCATCGTGTTACAGATCATGAAATTTATAAAGAGCAGAGTACCATATTTTACAAGCTATATTTATACTTCATTATATATATATATGAGTCAAACAAAGCTCTCTTCATTTTTTTAAAAGAATGTTGAGGCTATTGCAAAATTAAGAACTCAATATTATCTGTAAGTTCGTATTTAAAAAATTCCTAAGAAATATCAATAAATTTGATAGCACACAAACATTTACCTATTCTTCTGCCATTGATAATTTCAATAGGGATCTGAAGAAGTAACTCTTGTTGTTCAATGTTGAAAATTATTATTTCTCCTCTATAAAAAATTGCAATCCACATAGAGTTATTGTGTGCGGCCATGTCTTTAAGTTGGTCAGGATCCCATTCTGCGACATCAAAAGGAAAGATTAACATATTGTCTTGAACTAGGTTATACTTTACAATGTGGCTTGTTACTAAGGAAAAAAACAAAAATTCTCTGCATGCATTGAATGCAAGGAGTAAAATGTAATCCATTACTTGAAATCGATTTTCTACATATAATGTGCGAAGGTCACTGTCAAAACTTATAAATATTCTTGAATAGCTTGTTCTTGAGAGTCCCTTTAGAAGGATTCTCCCATCATTTATCAAGGCAAGGCATTTTCCGGAGTTTTCAAATTCAATTTGTAGAGAATATATGTTAATTTGAATCTGTCTGCCTCCATTTACAATCTTAATCAAATACTGTGTATTTTCTAATTCTGTTACAGCAAAAATGCAATTCTCAGTTAGTTGAATATCTAGACACCTTCCAATAGAATGACATATGTTCCATTCATAAAACTTTGAGCCAGGCAAAATATCTTTTTTTACCAATTTGAAATAGGGTTTTTCAGGACACAAATTAGTAATAATTGCTTGTTTTAATCCATTGCATTCAAAATAAATTTGGTTTGAAACTTCTGAAGCATTCAAAATAGTGGTGCTTTCATAGTTTTCTGTTTCACTGTACACATAAATCCAGTTGGATTTTCCAGTGACTATAATATCATTGCGAAGAAATGAAATTCCTCCATGGCAACGAGCTGTACCTAGGCACTGCAAAATATTACCATTTTGAAAGGAAGCCAAATAAATTCCTTCTAGAAAATATCCACTAAAAGCAATGATGTCATTTTCACTGATTGCCATAAAATTTGCAGTGTCTGGTAAGTTAAAAAATGATCTTTGATGTTCATTTGTCAATATATTTAATTTATAAACCTGACTTCCCTTTGTGTAAAAGTAAATGTATTTATAGCGGGATTCCTCATTTGATGATGATTTAATGATAGCAAGATCCTCTATGTCACAAAAGCTGATTTTTTGTTGGCAAATATGTCCAGAGTCAATACAAACAGAAATTAGCTGATTAGCAATACAATTAGGTCCATAAAGCACTAAGATGAATTCAGAAAGACTAAGTTCTGCTAGGTAATTACCGCAATAAATATAAAAACTGTTGTTAAATGTTATAAATGACTTAAGTTTTGGATCCCAAATATCACACAACTTCAAGCAAATTCTTTCAGAATCTAAGCAATGGGTTAGCAGTAAAAAATGTAATACAACTTATTTAAAATGCAATATGAGCTTTGATTAAAAATTTACATTAAAGATATTATTAACATCAGTTATGTAAAGCAAAAATTTCATAAGCAAAAATTTCTATACAATTGATGTAGGTTTTGGCCTAAACCTTGTTAATGATTGGAGAAAAAACAAAAATTTATTTTTATTCTTTCTAAAAAAACTATGCATCCTATTTTTCAAGTTCTAAGCAAGCTTCTTTCCTGAATTTACTGACCCTCCAAATATATTTCCTTCAGCACTTATGTGATTTATTCAAAAATCCAACTAAAAATTTAGTTCCTAGAATTGAAGCAGCACATACATATTTACATAATTCTTAGAATTATTAAACAACTTTAATAGAAAAATTTCAAAATCAAAGCATTTTAAATTAATGTATTTTACTCTTAATACACAAGCCTTTTGTGCATTTCTCTTTTCATAACACAACACTATTATACACATTTGAAAGGTGACATGGAACGGATTCTCTTCTTTTGTGGAAGGATCAAAATTATAGTAAATTATAGCAAATTTTACTTAAAAACTCATGATTTGTAACAAGCTTGCCTTTTCAAAACTTGAAACAACATTACTATATTTTAAAGGATTAAAATAAAATTTTAAATGTACTATATAAAACCACTAGTTCATATTTTCAGACTCAGCATTTCTTCACTACAAAATGAGATTGAATGATCTGACTATTTCATGAATGAAGAGCCAATAATTTAAAAAAATAGATCCATTTCATTGTTGATGGCTTAAATGCAAGCATTATTGAAAGATGAAAAAATTTTCTGTAACTCCTGATTAAGCTTATGTAACTATTCCATTTCACTAATTTATTAATTTATTCAATGAAATTGTAGAATGACAACATTTGGAGTACGCAAAACAAAAAAATAAGCAAAAAGGAGGCTTAAAAATTGTGAGAAATAGGATAAAATCTAAAAATTTATTAAATATAAAAAACACATTGATAGTTTTGATAATTTATAAATGCATAACCTGTGGATAACCATATAAGCTCACAATTTTCAAACTTACAGTTTCATAAGTGTATTATTAAAATTTTTTGAAAATACTTACTTAATTTGGAAAAAGTTTGGAAACTTTTGCAATCAGGAAACATTTGAATTATAAATATTTGAAAAACTTAGCAAATAATATGAATCTTTTTAATTCAACTATCTCTTCCCTAGTTAATCAAAAATGTAGAAAAGATAAATAAAACAGAAAGTACTATGAAGTCAGTTAACTTGGAAAATATTAGATAATTATTTATAATGGCCCACAATGCATATAAATTTTCATTGATGATAGGTTAACTTGAAAAAAGAATTTAAGTGCAAAATGAATTCCACAAATTGAATATGGAATTTATATGAATTTAAGAAACATGTTTACCAAACTAAGCTAAGTAAAATACCTATTGGAACATATATATATATATATATATATATATATATATATATACATATAAACAAAGTTAGAACACCAATTTTGTGATTGCTCAGTTGAATATTTATATGGAATAAATTATTAATAACCTAGAAATGCTTTGCTGAGAATTTTCTAAGCCAAAGATAATAGTTATTTCAACATCTGAAAAAGTCTATTACTAGTAGTAAACTACTGTAGTTGCCATTAATTAATGAAACATGATTTATAGCCAAGGACCCATTGGTAAGTCAATCCAAACAATTATTCACCCCTTAATGGCCCATTAGTAAATAATTTTTTGGAATCAACCCATAAGTTCAATCAGCTGAACATTGACAGTTCACTGGTAGCAAGCAGTAGGTTAATTTCACAGAAATGATCCACAATTTTAAGTTTAGCTTAGCATACCCCATGAAATAGATATCACGCAAATGTTAGAATGTACTGCGCACATGCATTCTCCACTAGGTGGTGTTCTTCTTAATACATTATAATTAATTATATACTATTTCAAAGTTCTGTATCAGACCTATATGAGACAAAGCAAATTTATTGCTGTAAACAACTAATACAAACAGCAAACTACAAGCTACATGTATTTAGAAAATAATAATAAAATATATATAATATAAACTTTGACTTTCTTGTCGTATACAAAGCTTTTGAATGAGTGTAGTTTGTTATTGTCAATAAGAATGCTTTGCCTATCAAAAAGGAATGTTCTCAATTTTTTCTGGAACTTTTTATAATTTTTTTTCAATTTGAATTTCATGATCTAAGTTATTCCATATCTTAGTTGCTGTGTGGTGAAAGCTATCATAATGTTTATCTCAGCATAAAATATTTTGGGAATGTTCATTCAATTTAATATATTGCTTTAGAAACGAAATAGAAGGCTGACCAAATTTGAATGTAAATATTAAGGATAACATATGCATTAGAATTTAGTAGTAATGAGATAATAGTTTGTATTTTCCTTGATAGATTGAAGCATTGTAATATTTTTGAACGAAATTGAGTGTTTTAGGGACCAATTAAAGGGTTAGAAAAAAGGATGTGATATTTTGAGTTTATATGAGAATGAACCTTATTGAAAGTGCTATAACCAGAGAGAGTTCATTAATTGTTTGTGATATGTGTTTGAAATATTTCGAAGATGATAAAGATACCTAAATCTAGAAGTCATTTTTCGATTTAAAGTCACTAAGAATTGTTTGAAATTTAAATCATTGTCAATTTCAACATCTAATTAGTTAATAAATTCGCTTTTCTTTATTGGTACCTGATTTATATTAAGTTCTATGTTTTTTGTAAAATTTCTGTATGTCTTAGGAGAGAATATTATAAATTGCAATTTTTCAATATGCATTTTCAGCTTTTAGTTGCATTAAAGGTATTTATAAGAAAGGTACCATCTGCAGTTTGATAAATTTTAAAATTTCTGACATTTTGGGTAATATCATTTGCATGGATTACAAATATGAAGTGACTTAGGCCTCTGGCATGAGCCACCCAATGGTTAGTTATAATATATTTTGTTTTTTACCATTGAATTTAACTATCGATTTATAAAGAAGCTCATTATTAACATATCTTGCATTTGGTTTTGATTTAATATTACTCTGATTTATATGGATGCTGATAAATATATTTTGAATGTAAGTACAAAAGATGTTATTAATGAGTAAAAGCACTCAACAATCACTTTCAAATATTTGACTTTAGCAGCTTTGATAAGGATAATAAATTATTTAGTAAACGAGTTAAAATCCCATAGATATTTTCAATCCAAGCATCCAAATGTATATATTTAGTTCAATATATTGACTTAAAAAATTAATAAGAAATATAATACTTCTTTGAAAGCAGTTGCCAATAAGAAAAAGAAATATTAACTATTCAAGATTATAAATCTTGTTTAGAAAAAATGTCGCAAGAATTTCCAATAATTAAAATTGAAAAATTTTAAAACATAAAAAATTTCAATTATCATTGAAAATCATTTTTTCCCATTTTATGACAAAAGATATTATGTAAATAACTTTGAAATATTCTATATGAGCGGTATTTATATATTCCAGATTCAAGGAAAGTTTTCTAATTTAAGACTAGCTAGGCAATGTGATAAATATAAATGTTCTTTTAAAAAGTGCGTAGATATAAAGAATTAAGATTAAGTTGGCGTGGATATATTTAGGATGTATTAACACTGTATAATATTCTTGAAAAATTTACTAAATTATTTAACATTACAATGGTTTCAAGTAGCTGCACTACCTGATGTATTGGCTCTGAAAATCTGAAGATCTATATAATACTCATTATTAGATTACAATCCCTAAATATTTGATGGAGGTTAATGTACAACTTAAGAAAAACATATGCCAATCTAATGTCCCTATATACTCTGGGCCTGCATTTTATTGGAATCTATATAATTACACACTTGAGTTCATTTGCCGAACTTTTCAATACTAACAAAGAATTTTGTTCAGTGAAGAACAATAGTTACTGGCTATATTTTCTCATCTTTAATTGTCTAAAGATCTTAATTTTCTAAAGAAGTTGATTGAGAAAATGACCAAAGCTATTGATCCAAATAATTTGAAATGATACTAAGAGCTCACCTGCTTCCTTATTTTTTTTGGAAATAATGCACATGTGGAAAATACTAAATAGTGCTTCTATATTTTTCAATATTACAAAAGCATTTGAACTCATTTGTCATTCTATCATCATTAAGCACTTGAAATTGGTTTTACGGTAAATTATGTAATTTCCTTTTGAGAATCAGAATGTAGTTAAGTTCACAAATAGAAATTATTCATTTAGTAGGAAAAGGTTTATTCTATTCTGGAATGGCCAAATAAAAAAAAAGATGATCCACCTTTAGAAATTACCGTTGAGCGGCTACTTCAAAGAAGCTCTTAGGAATTTTAATATATTATATAGATTTGAAATTTCGACTTGAGGGTCTGCAAATTAAATAGCATTGCTTAAACAAAGAGGCCTGAACACAAGGAGCATATTGTCTGTTTATATATAAATAAACTGACTTTATATATATATATATATATTATATATATATATATGTATATGTATATATATATATAAATATATATATACATATACGGACTTTGGATACAAAATTTTAAAATATCTACAAGGTGCTGGACACAAAAAAAGTATTTTGAAAAAACCTGAAAATCATACATAATATATT
>CABFPE010000708.1:122620-135577 GCA_900660155.1 Hofstenia miamia | reverse complement strand
TCTCCTTCTTAAAAATCTACTAAAGTTGATAAAAAACAGAAATGCATGCAAAGCATTGGAATACATAAATATCAACTAGGAATCACTCAATCTTGTCTACATCTTAAAAACAATCAACAAAGCTGATCCCAAAATGGTGCAGCAAATTTACATTGTGTTAGTTGAGGCCAATGCCATTGACAATAATATGAACTTCATTTATATTGAAAAAGAGTCAGCCATCCCAGACAACATCCTTGATCTGCAAAGCTACCTAGAATTCTTTTGCTTAATATGAAAAAACATCCTTGCCAGAACAGCTGTGGAAAAAGACATCTCTGTCACAAGGTTCATCCTCATCAATATACTATAGCACAGATTTATGCCTCAAGATAATAAAAGAACAATGGCTAGCTATAGACACAATGCTCTAAGCACAGACGTCTGAAATCATTGATCCCTACTATGTCCTGATCACAATAACAAACATAAAAGCATGATTGGCATTCAAGCAGAATGAGAATACAATAAACAATATAAATGAACACTGGTCCCTTCTTAAAGCAACTCATGATCATCACAAACAATGGTCTTTCATTAATATAGAGTCTCTATTAAGAACCTACAATACACAAATAGAGAAACTGCTCTACAACATCAGCCAAGTTGAGACTACAGTTACAAGAAAGACTTCAGATAAGATCTATGCATTGGAAACAAATACCAGAGATAAACACAACATCTGCAATCTGAATACTTGCTAATTTCTTAACAGACACTACAACCCCAATATTCCAATAATGAAAAATAAACACACACAACTGACACAAAAGAAATGCAAAAGAAAAGATTGCAATCACTTCAATTGCCCAAAAATTAAAGAACTGGCTTCTTCATTAAATGCACATCAACATCATCACCTCCTCAATTAAACAGCACCAACAAGCCATTTACACATATGAGAAACACCTCATCCATGTGATTAACAAAGAAAACCCACTTGGTTGAACTTCTCCTATCATTATGCAAAACAATCTTTGCAGCCATGAGAGCAATCGGGACTTTCTCCATCTTCACAAATGCGAATATATGTGAAGTGCCACTGCTGAAATACACTACAAAAAATCTAACGACATCACAGCTCCACTCAACATAGAAATGCTAATTGAATAGATCCCACACAGTACACAATCGTATCTCCAACTCTGCCACAACCACAATATCAAGCAAAAGAATCATGATCTATTTCAATACCTGCAAGCAGCATACCTGAAATTATGTATAGCATCATCTCCATAAATGAAGAAACAACTAACATCCACAAACAATTTGAATCTATTAGAGTTATCAACCTCCTTCCTAAAATTGCAATCACACTTAAAGAAGAAGGAAAACTCCTCTCTGAATCTGCTTTTCAACTCTCTCCACATATAAGCAAAAGATATATCAAATAATGCATGAGAAATAATCTAAAACAGAAATTATACAAACACCACCAACGATCAGAGCCGAGAACTTATTGGTTAACAAGTTAATCCTGAACAATAAAACACCAATAAAAACCACACCTATTTATTACACTCCCAAAAATATATTGGACATCAAACTGATTAGAATGAAATTCTTTGCAGAGTCATATACCAAAAGTGAACTGGAAACAATTATGTCTCCCAACCAACAAGCTACCTTTGACATCAAATGCACCTCAGCTCGCTTCTTAATTCCTCGAAAAGTCAAATAATCCTTCACCAAGACATCCAACTTAGTTGTTCTTCCAGAAATTGATTACAAATCCTTAAATTATCCAGTAAAATTCACTACTGTTCAAATGACAAAGAAAACTGGTCACTGGCATCAATTAGAAAATCAAATTGCCAAATCAAATGAATTCTGTGTTCCACCTTTACTTATTGGCATCCTGGTAATCATCCCATACACTAAGGACAAATCAACAAAGCCTGTCAAACACAATATCATATCTTACAAACTTTACTGCAATACCACAGAAGATATACTGAACTTCAATGTAGAAAAATCTTTAAAGATGCTGCCACCACACTTAGAAACAAAGATCAATGCTATCACCTCCTTGTTGACATAGAAAATCCTCCTAAGGATGTCTACAAAAAAGGGCTATTTATTAGTCAACAAATACAAAATCTAAAGACAAAAATTAACAAAAAGAAGATAAAATCACTTAGGTTATTTGCCAGCACCAATGATATTATATGGCCCAACCTCCTTCAAGAAGATCTCAGCTACTACAATGTCTCACGTTGTGTTGAAATTGTAGCAATGATTTGAGCTGAATTTAACAATCCTGATCAAATGATTTAATCCAAAAAACAAACTTCTTATACAAGAACACGAACCATCATCAATCACTTACCTCAGTGTTCCAGTTTTTTTTTCCTGATGCTAAGCCTGACACCTCAATGGCCCATACATCTGATGTGGATGTGAAAATAACCCTCATGATCTCCCTCAAAGGTCAAAAACTCTACTGTAGCTCCTACAATATATTCCAATGATGATTAAACAACCTGCGCCAGTCCATCATTATTCCAGCACTGGTGAAGAACCTAAAATACATCCATTATCTCAAAATCCCAACTCTTGCTTAACCCAGCCGAGAAGAAGGTATTGCTGATGTTGCTGGGGAAGACAGCAGAACTCTAAAAGTCTTAAATGATACCCACAAACTCTTACAAAATCCGTCATACTAAAAACTTTTTTTTAAAGCATGCCCTCACTACAGCATTGGGTGGGCGTGTGGCATCAACTATATTTGAGCCAAAGGTTTTTGTTTGCTTTCATTTCATCATTTGTAATTCCTGCTGCACATAGTCCATTGCTGCTAGGCATCTCAGCGACTAAGCCATTGGCTCCAGCTTGAGATTTATCATGCTGCTGACGTCATGCACATACATTATTTTTATTTCTGCCGTTTGCAGATTATTATTGCGTAACATTTAACCATGTTTAGTTAGTAGTGTAGTATTTTGTATAAATAGGGCAACGTTGTATATAATCGGATCAATAAAAATTTAGTTACTGCTTGATACAGTCATTATTCTCTCTTGCCTCGATACAATATTAGATGGTCATGAGCAGCTAAACTTGCTATGGAGTTGAGGGGGGTTGCGTAGTGAGATATTCCCCATAGATGTTCTTGGGAGTCTAAACCGTACACTAGCCCGTTCCTCTTCAGGGTTCCAGCTGATCCTGTGATGTTTGTTCTATTAATTTGATGACTGCTTCAGCAGCAATTGCCACGTAAATTCTTATGCTTCCACTAATATGCAGTTACGTGTTTACAACTTTAGATGCTATGCATTCTCGATCTCTAGTTACTATTACATTGGTTTGTTGAAAGTGCTGAAGCTGTTATTTCAAACTAACTACGTTCTAAATTTTGTTGTATGGAATTTCTTTGCCTACTTGATATTAGATACTGTGTCTTCAGAATGCTACAACTCTATTGTTTATTCTATTTACTCTATGGTTATGCTAACCCTGATGATAATGGTAGAATATATACGACTGTTAAAAGAACGAACCTTCAAAACTGTTATTAAACTTTTTTTGAAATCATAAGTTATTCAATATTTGCAAAGCCTCATCATATTTATTACTTACCAAACTAGTCTACGTTAACTCTCTAAGAGGGCGTGTCTTGCATGGCTTCACTTTTTTAGTTTACTATGAATTTATTACCACTACATACCCCTCTCCAATCCATTATAATATTGAAGATATAATGATTAATTACACAGCTACTAACTTGAAAACTCTAAATAAAACAGAACTCGTGGATCTTGTATTAAATCAAGCTGAATGTCTAAATGAAATGGAATATAAAATACAATCCCTTGAAATCTAATTGATTGCATCAAGTCAGTCCCATAGTGATACCAACTATGTCTCACAGGAACAATTCTCCATCTTCAAGTCTTCCATCAGAGACAATGTAAATGAATTTTGAAATAATGTATTAGAAACCTTAATCAAAATCCACCTGCAACAGCCACTAATTTTTATCAAGATGTACATCATGGAACAATCCCCTTGTTGCTGCCACCGAGCCCATTTGCATTCAGACCAAATTACATCACTGCTTGATGTCAGCCCACACACTATTTTTGATATGAAATCTAAAAATAGAATATCAATGTTACCAGATCAGGTGTTAGAAACAGATATCAAATTTGCTAAGATGCGGCAGTACTTTACTGGAAAATTCAACATCAAGGGTCAGAAATTCTGAGAGTGGATAATCCTATTCAAAAACTACCTAATACAACAACATAGTATGAAGCAAAATGACACTAAATAACTGCCAATATTCTTAAAAGATAGAGAACCTTGAGACAACATTAAAAACTGATTATGAAAAACTAGTGAAGGCCATGAATGAGCAATTTGATAACCAGTGTACAAGAAAACAATACCAGATGCAACTCTATGGATGCAAACTAGAAATGATAATGACATCATCAACTACATCTATAAAGCTGACTGCCTCCTGCGACTTTTGCTTAAGAAGAACACTACTACACACAAGATCTCTACTCTTATGTACATGTATGTCTGCCAACCTCAATGAAAACTAAATTTGAACATTAATGATGATATGAACAATTATCATTAATAATGATAGAAAACAACTAATGAATATACAGACAACAAGAAACACCACAAGTACAACCTCAACAATATCACACCTTTATTAAAAAAGATGCTCTACATAAAGCCATCAAAAATAAACCCAACAATTTTTCATTCCTTAAATTTCCCCATTGCAGGTAAAAGGGAAATCTCAAAAAAGACTTCAAAACTATAGTCTATGCTATCAAGGATGAAGGTTTTTACACATCACAAGACATAGATTGCATTGAAAAACAATGAGTACAGTGACAATAATTTAAATGAATAAGGGCACTGGCCCCAGACCAGAGCTGCTGATCATGAATGATTTGCTGGAAAGGAACTTAATTCCCATACCATCAATAGCTGTAACATCAAATCCACAGTTGATCTCAATAATGGCCAACACATGTGCACAAAGCATTGGATGGACATAGGAAGACTTAAAAAAAACTGAAGGTGACTATATTAACATGAAGGGTAGGGTAAAATTACAATTCAAAGTGTCAAATTTCATCAAGATGTATACATAATCAACACAAGGAACCAACCACTGCCATATGAGATAATACTAGGAAGGGAATGTCTTACAGAAAATAACTGACTCATCAATTGCTCAAATCACACACTAATGATAAAAGAAGACAAAAACATCACAGTCTCACTAGCTAAAAAGTGCACCAACACTATGGAATTCTCTATGGTGGAAAATTTAAAACTTGAGCCCTTTCACTGGAGACTCATAAAAATATCAGCTAAACAACCCATGTTAGGAGAAGTCACAATTGCAAATGCCTATGGTATACAATCCTCACAAATAACTGTATTGAGCAACCTTGCCACTATAAAAAACAACCAAAGATTCATAGCAGTACTCAATAACTCAAATAAACATGTCTCACTAAGAACTAAAGACATCACAATCATAGGAGTCCCACTTGAAATATGTGTAACAAAGAATAACCCCATTCTAATGTCTGATAAAGAAACCCATCAAAACAATCCATCAAACAATCTGCTTCTAAGTGCAAAGTAACATCCTCACCTAACAACAGAGAAAAGAAAATCAATCAACAATACACACACACACACAAAATGTAGCAATCTTACACAAAGATGAAATCAGCATTGGTTTTGAACACACTATAGAGACTATATCTAATAAACCAATACAACAATCATGCAGACATGTGCCACCTCAATTGCAAGAACAATATGTGAAGACTATATCAGATCTCCTCAACAATGGAATAATTAGAAGAAGCAAAAGTCCTTATGTGTCTCCAACTGTTTTTATCAAACAAGGAGAAAAACACCAATTGTGCATAGACTTCTGCCGATTAAACAAAGTAACCAAAAAGGATGCATATCCTTTATCATGAGTAGGTGACATCATATGTGATGCAACAAAATTTAAGATCTTCTCTACATTGGGCTTATGTAAAGCATATTGGCAAGTACCAATGCATTTAAGTGATATAGAAAAAATTGCATTCATCACTCTGTATGGTGAATTCAAATTTCTATACATGGCCTTTGGATTATGTAATGCCACATTTCAAAACTATGTCACAAAAATTTTGCTAAATGATAGATGTAAATTATCAAAAGGAATTGCTGCCTATATTGATGATATTCTCATTGGTTTGGAAAATATCTACAAATACATGAGACAACTGAACAAAATGCTTAGCCTTCTATTCAATGCTGGACTACACATCAATGCTACCAAATGACAACTGAACAAAATGCTTAGCCTTCTATTCAATGCTGGACTACACATCAATGCTACCAAATGTAATATTGCAAAACACAAAGTAACTTTCTTCAGCAGAAATATCACATCAGGAAACATTTCTATAAAAGACAATGCAAAACAACTAATTGATGAAATACAAGCTCCTTAAAACAAAAAAGATGTTTAATGAATATTGGGTTTTGTGAGCTATAACCATATGTTCATCCCTAATCTATCCAAGAATCCAGTTCATATTTCTAATCTCCTGAAAAAGAAAAATGATTCCACATGGACCTGCCAGCCCCAGGANATAGACTTCTGCCGATTAAACAAAGTAACCAAAAAGGATGCATATCCTTTATCATGAGTAGGTGACATCATATGTGATGCAACAAAATTTAAGATCTTCTCTACATTGGGCTTATGTAAAGCATATTGGCAAGTACCAATGCATTCAAGTGATATAGAAAAAATTGCATTCATCACTCTGTATGGTGAATTCAAATTTCTATACATGGCCTTTGGATTATGTAATGCCACATTTCAAAACTATGTCACAAAAATTTTGCTAAATGATAGATGTAAATTATCAAAAGGAATTGCTGCCTATATTGATGATATTCTCATTGGTTTGGAAAATATCTACAAATACATGAGACAACTGAACAAAATGCTTAGCCTTCTATTCAATGCTGGACTACACATCAATGCTACCAAATGTAATATTGCAAAACACAAAGTAACTTTCCTCAGCAGAAATATCACATCAGGAAACATTTCTATAAAAGACAATGCAAAACAACTAATTGATGAAATACAAGCTCCTTAAAACAAAAAAGATGTTTAATGAATATTGGGTTTTGTGAGCTATAACCATATGTTCATCCCTAATCTATCCAAGAATCCAGTTCATATTTCTAATCTCCTGAAAAAGAAAAATGATTCCACATGGACCTGCCAGCCCCAGGAAGAACTCAATCTATTGAAAACTGAAATGAAAGAAATCCAATTGATAAATTCACCAACACCCAATTATCATTACATATTGGATTGCTATGCAAGCATAGTAGCAATCAGTGTGAATTTTAGTCAAATTCAAAATGGAAAACAGAAACCAATTCAAAGGTTTAGTTGAAAATTAAAGGAAAGTGAACTCAACTATAGAGCAACTAAATTAGAAATGCTAGCCATTGTAGAATCTCTCAAGAAATTCACCACTTTCTAATTGGTGAAATATCATTCACAGTGCAAATAGACAACAGCAGCTTATACTGGTTAAAGAAATACACTGGTTATCAGTCCAACATAATAGCAAGATGGATAGAATACTTGAACAATTTCCACTTTAACATCAAAACCAAACCAAAAAGGAAAACTGCATACTAATGCAGATATATGGACTGCACTGCCACAGTACCAATGTGAACTCAAAAAGAACAAGGGAAAGTTAGAGACTTTCACTTCATCCTAGCATGCTAGTATGAAAGTCTACCAGATATAAATACTGATAGGAAAGGCCATCCAATCATCCCTGTCTTGTCTATAATGATAAAGGAGGAAGTGACTGCTAAAGAAATCACCACCACACAAAGAAATGATATCATTCTAAAACAAGTTATGGAGCACTTAAAAGCTCCTACATATATAATGGACAGTATGGTGACTTGCTATTTCCACAAACACAAATGGAAAACCACAGAAAGCAGAATCCTCTACACCAGCTCAACAATACACAACATGAAACCTAATTGCACTACCAGAGTATTATAAAACACAATGTCATGAAGAAAATACATGAACAAGAACATAAAGGGGTCTATCAGACAAAGCTCACTATACATGAAAATTTTGTGAATATCTACTTCCATCAAGCAATTGAAGATGTAATTAATAAATGCCAGTCTGGCTTATTACTAAACAAACACAGATTCCCAGGACAAAGAACAGAACTTGAAAAAATCTCAGTAGTATACATAAATTAAATTGTTTTGCTGATACTGAGCAGCTGTCAAAAGATAAAGATGGACACACTTACATCTTAGTAATTGTGGACCACTTCACTAAATACTGTAAGATGATTCCTCTAAGGAATATCAAAGCACAAACTATTGCTGAAGCCATCATAAACAATTGGATACATATTTTTGATCCCATGGAACAACTAATTATAGACCAAGGCAAGCACTTTGAAAATCAACTATTCCAAACTCTCACTAAAAAGCTAGAACACACACATGACAATCAACAATCCACAATCTAATGACACCATAGACAGCCCACATTGGCATCAAACACTGGAGAGAAATCCTACTTATGGTAAATTACTTCTATAATACTTCCACACATTCAACTATGCATGTTTCACCATACAAAGCCATGTACAGCCATGAGGCCCCAACACCTCTCTCCATGCTTTTCAAACTCTATTGAGGTAAAATTGACAACAACTATCTCAACTATCTCATTACTGAATTAAATTGCACTCATAAATCCATGTGTGCCAATTCAGAAAAAAGTGTTGTCTAGCAACAACAATATTTCAATAAGAAAATCTATGGTGAACCTCACAAACTCAGAGATAAGGTGTACATATATACATCTGGTGCTGTCACAAATGAAAAGCAATTCTGCCAGCTCACCTTCACTTGGGATGGACCACATACCATCACTAAGGTCCTACCACATAGCAACTATGAATTGGACAATAAAAGTATCATGCACTTTCAGAACATTGAATGTGTAGCACATGATATAGAAAATGCTCAAATCTCCAACCTAAATGAATTTGAATTAATTAAAACAGATAACAAGGAATACTATCTTACCCCTGGTTGCTTTGTCTTTGACAAAGATTCTTTTGACAATGAGTATAAATTCAAACTTTCTTCTCCTGTTTAATCACACATACAACCTAATCATTTTGCTAAATCTAATGTTACTCATAAATACTGGTTTATTAATATTGCAACTTTGTCTTTAGATAACATTTCAGATGAAGTGCAAGGCTACCATGACAAGCCCCAGGAGAACTAATCACAAGAGTTCAGCTAATCTGCATTCTGCAAGTACATTAATATCTGCCTGTAGCTCATTCTCAGGCACTTACAGTGTATTTGATTCTTCCTTGGACCGCTCTATTTGTAGGTTGCTAACAGCTACCAATGATGAGAAAGAAGCCACTAGCTCCTCTAGTCAGTCTTGGAAAGGGGTGGATGCTTCCACCTCATGCTCTAAAATACATGTGAAATGCTGGATACTTCAGCCTCTTTCTGTTCAATCATCTTCTACTACAAGCAGTCATTAGGAAGATCACTATCAAACTCACAATCAACATATGACAACAGTGGAAGAAGAACTACTTCATCCATATTTCTTAGAAACAAGACAAAGCAGATATGTCACACACAACAATCTCTCAGCAGCAACATGTGATACAATTTCAAACATACTATCCATTGGTGAAAATAAAGTGTCTAGCAATCCATTACCACTAACAATTGATGGAGAAAAACACTTGAAAGTAGACACAATAATATTCTACCCACCACACATGATTGAAAAGTTAAGCTGCAAGTATCTACAAAGCACAGTAGACATCACCTTCAACAACAATCTCCTTCTTAAAAATCTACTAAAGTTGATAAAAAACAGAAATGCATGCAAAGCATTGGAATACATAAATATCAACTAGGAATCACTCAATCTTGTCTACATCTTAAAAACAATCAACAAAGCTGATCCCAAAATGGTGCAGCAAATTTACATTGTGTTAGTTGAGGCCAATGCCATTGACAATAATATGAACTTCATTTATATTGAAAAAGAGTCAGCCATCCCAGACAACATCCTTGATCTGCAAAGCTACCTAGAATTCTTTTGCTTAATATGAAAAAACATCCTTGCCAGAACAGCTGTGGAAAAAGACATCTCTGTCACAAGGTTCATCCTCATCAATATACTATAGNGGGCTGTCGTTTTCTAAGTTAAACCTTCTGCAGAGTCAATTAGTTACTAGTACAATTACAGCCCACGATTCTACAATATGTAAAGCAAAAAGATTCTATAACAACTTGGCAAAACCTCTAAAAAAATAAGAACAATGAAAAGCACTAAAACATAGACAGTTAAGCAACCCAGTAGGCAACTTCATGGGGGTCTTGATATCAACCAACATGCACTTAATTCTAAAAACATATAAGATAGAAATTAAATAAGAACACCAAATAACAAAACAAGTTAAAAACCAAATTTAGGCATTGAAGTATTGGCTCTTCTTCCAAATGAATCTGACTGTGGATTATGAAGAAATTCTTCCTACATTGATAACAATTCAGGATCACATCAGGGTCGTGATGTAGAATCACTGGTTTGACTATAGAGTGAACTGTACCATAGAACTTAGTGTCAAGGCAGAAGGTTGCTTAGATAAACAATAACTAGAGCAACCCTGATTCTAACAAAACACTGTTTGCACATTATTTCATGGAACCATGTACATTCAGTGGATGTTAAGCAACAGGGTATAGGAAGGTGCTGCAATGTGAACTATGTGTATGTGGAGGCAGTGGCAGTTTTAGAGCCTGGCTGTTGATTTAGGAATACAGATGATGATACAGTGGAAACAATGATAGTAAGACTGCTGCTGGTGCCCAGTTTCATCAGTGTATCTTATATGCCAAATATGCAGAANAACGATTAACTTTGATTGTAAACTAAGGCAGGTAGTTATTTATTGTTAACCATGTATAAAATGAGTAACTGTGTAGAAAATGGTCAATAGATTTTATCTATCCTCAATTACTGTTACTTTTCTCTCTGTTACTTTATTTGATATTTTACTATGAAAATGATTGCTTAAGCTCAGCAACAATTTGGGAGTGCTTTCTTAAGGCACAGGGCGACACATAGCTCCTGGCAATCATTAGATCTTCCCAGCCCAAATTGTGGACTCATTAGGTTACGGATACGGGTATGACTAAGGAAATAATAAACCTCTCGTTTGATTCAACACGTACATGCACTTATAACTGATTATACTGTGATGATACCATGCCGTTGGCTAACATGAATGTCTGGTAATTACAGACTATTATTTAGTGAGCTGAGAACTAACAATGAAAATGAGATTTGTACTTTTGCAATGAGATAGAAATTAATAAGTGAGACAAATAGGGTAGCACCATGCACTAATTGAGCACTGAACTGTTTCTGCTTCTAAAGACTCCGCTTTGGCTGGAAGCCACGTTAATTGATCATCTTGGAAAGACCTAAAGTATCATATCAAATACTTGGATGAATTACAATTGTTTATATTAGTTTATTTTCTCTTTACTTGTTTTCCCGGAATCAGGGCTGTCGTTTTCTAAGTTAAACCTTCTGCAGAGTCAATTAGTTACTAGTACAATTACAGCCCACGATTCTACAATATGTAAAGCAAAAAGATTCTATAACAACTTGGGAAAACCTCTAAAAAAATAAGAACAATGAAAAGCNACCTCAGTGTTCCAGTTTTTTTTTCCTGATGCTAAGCCTGACACCTCAATGGCCCATACATCTGATGTGGATGTGAAAATAACCCTCATGATCTCCCTCAAAGGTCAAAAACTCTACTGTAGCTCCTACAATATATTCCAATGATGATTAAACAACCTGCGCCAGTCCATCATTATTCCAGCACTGGTGAAGAACCTAAAATACATCCATTATCTCAAAATCCCAACTCTTGCTTAACCCAGCCGAGAAGAAGGTATTGCTGATGTTGCTGGGGAAGACAGCAGAACTCTAAAAGTCTTAAATGATACCCACAAACTCTTACAAAATCCGTCATACTAAAAACTTTTTTTTAAAGCATGCCCTCACTACAGCATTGGGTGGGCGTGTGGCATCAACTATATTTGAGCCAAAGGTTTTTGTTTGCTTTCATTTCATCATTTGTAATTCCTGCTGCACATAGTCCATTGCTGCTAGGCATCTCAGCGACTAAGCCATTGGCTCCAGCTTGAGATTTATCATGCTGCTGACGTCATGCACATACATTATTTTTATTTCTGCCGTTTGCAGATTATTATTGCGTAACATTTAACCATGTTTAGTTAGTAGTGTAGTATTTTGTATAAATAGGGCAACGTTGTATATAATCGGATCAATAAAAATTTAGTTACTGCTTGATACAGTCATTATTCTCTCTTGCCTCGATACAATATTAGATGGTCATGAGCAGCTAAACTTGCATGAGATTCATCATGCTGCTGACGTCATGCACAGACATTATTTTTAGTTCTGCCGTTTGCAGGTTATTGCGTAATATTTAACCATATTTAGTTAGTAGTTTAGTATTTTGTAAAAATAGGGCAACATTTTGCGCAATCGGATCAATAAAAATTTAGTTACTGCTTGATACAGTCATTATTCTCTCTTGCCTCGATAAATTATTAAATGGTCATGAGCAGCTAAACTTGCTACGGAGTTGAGGGTGTGCGTAGTGAGATATTCCCCATAGGTGTTCTCGGGAGTCTAAACTCTACACTAGCCCGTTCATCTCCAGGGTTTCAGCTGATCCCGGGATGTTTGTTCTATTATTTTAAAGACTGATA
>CABFPE010000708.1:87791-99174 GCA_900660155.1 Hofstenia miamia | reverse complement strand
TGCAGATTTTTCTTATTTTTTCATTCAATATTCCTTACTTTTAATCTTAATTTAGAAATTTTTTTAAATAATAGGAAGAGCAATTGAAAAATTCTGAGAGCACAATGTTTTAAAAAAAATATCGAGCTAAAATGAACTTACTCAAAATTTAAACGAGCCGAGCTTAGAAATTACGGCTCGTTGCAAGTCTGGTATGCATGTATACATATGATAGCTAGTCTTTGAAGGAAACATTTTTATCAAAGAAGCGCGAAATTTTTTTTGAAAAATTGGTTTTTGACCTTATGAAAATCACAAATTATTTTTTGTCAAAATTTATAAATATATGATTCGCAATTTTATATAATGTTTAGATGGCTTTAAGAAAGAGGTGGCCTTCTCTGGCCCCTATTACCGAATCTGCAAGTATGCTCTCAGAAATGCTGGCTACATCTTCAATCAATCACTTAGCGAAATTGGAGGAATTGAATTATATGCATCGCAATTCCATCAAACAAATTTAGAAATTATGATTCAAAACAAAATGAAATATTCAATCAATATTCTGTTGACGAAGATTAGCCTCGTGTTCTGAATAGAAAGCTGTGCAAGCAAATGAGGGTTACAGAAGTTTAATTGGAAAGAGTTCAGCCTAAAATTGTCCAAATTTTACAGAAAAAATGTTTACATTTATTATAATGAAGCTAAAGTATTTTCCTGTAATAGCAAAAATAATGCTTGCCAACTCCTACAATGGAAAATACATTAAGTATCTTTTTTCAAATGCGAGTATCACAGTATTTTTGACATATAGCCTTATAGGTATATGTAAAACATGAATATTTACATAATGGAAGCATGTGCATTACTTCTGAGAGTAATTAAACTGCACTAATGCTTTTGAAAAAATGAAAAGTTTGCTTCCGAGATACCTTGTAAAAACCAATCCTAGGCAAAGTTTCGTTGTTTATGAAATTTGTATCTTGACAACAAAGGTGGCATAAAAAAGTATCCTGCTTAATATGTTTGCAAAACTATTGAAAAATTGAAAAACTATTGACAGAAATAGTTTAGTTTTTGTTATTGCATTTTTGAACCATGATTTTGTTGAAAAGGTGTATCCTACATTTTAGCATAAAGAAACAAAGCTGAGGATCAGCTAGCTTACATTTCTTCTTCAAAAAGCTTCATGATTTGGCAAAAGAAGACCAAAATGTTCAGCAGTATATAAAAGTCTCAGTAATAGTTAGCAATAACACAAGTGTAATGAATGTAATTTGGCTGACTGTAATGTATTCAATCTGAAGCCCTCAGAACCAAATAATATTTCAAAGGAAAACTTATAATCATCTTTGGTATTGACCCAGTTTTAGTTAGTGCACAGCAATTCGTTAGAGATTTTTTACTTAATTTCCAATTTTCTATCGGTTTATAAAATGATTATTAGACTTGCGAAATATTGCTAAAATATACAGTAGGGCCTGCCGCTCAAAAGTATGGCAACACTTCAGAAAATACTATGTATTTAAGAAATTTTTAATAAATGTGTATGTATCTATTTCTTTTAAACAAATAGTATTTTCTGAAGTGTTGCCATACTTTTGGCGGTACTGTATTTCTGTGTTGACTTAAAATGATTATTTCAGAAATTCTTGATTTTATTCGGTTTTGTACATTTAAGTAACAATCGACTTTCAAAAGTGATGTATGTATGGGAAACGTACATAATACGAGGTATCTCTTTAGTTTGTGAGTAGTAAGCGCTTAAAATTTTTTTAAGAAACAATTGATATCAATTTGGACTAAATGGCAAGGTTGACAATAATAATTAAAAAAAATCACTTCACAATATTGACAACAAAATAATTCAAATAGGCTTCCAAAAAAATACTTTAAAACTTAAACGCTTGTTGGTTATCATAAATGGATATGGTCTGGTAATTCGGACATTGGCTTGTTTGGGCTCGAGTTATTGCAAAAAAATGAGCCAAGCAAGCTTAAAAATTGAAAATATATTGACAAGGATATTAAAAGCTACGCTTTGACGTTAATTTAAATGGGCCAATGTCCATGTTCTTTAGGAGTATATACACGTCCATGCTCCCTTTGGCTACTGCCCCCACTGCATTTTATGATTCTTAGATGGCATACAGATGACTTAACCCAAAAGGAGAAATCTTTATTTCAAAAATTACACTTCATTTCTATTAATAGATTTTAATCACATGCTTTGTTCTATCAACTATACATTAATTATTATAAGAAAACAGTATACATATTTTTTTGGAAACAGACATAACCCTTATACTTAGTGGCATTGATATCCTAATAAGTGTTTCACATCATTATATTACTAATACTACTGGGGTAGATATTCTTTAAATTACTTAATGCGTTCGTCATGTTGAAGTTATATACGCATTACTAAGATATCAGCAATTGAAACTAACGTCGCTTATTTTTTAGGACATACACATAAATAATATGTTATCTAAAAATAATTTAACAAGTCACAAGTTACAAAATGTGCAAACATATATCAGTGCCGAAAAGTGTTATAAAATTTTTCTTAAAGATTTATCAATTAAGCTGTACAAGGCATTATATTTTAAAATAGTCCATCGTGTTCTATCTAAAACAAGAACTGACAAAGTAACTAAATCCCAGCAAAGAGCTACAACCATCTGCATTATTCTTGTAGCAGAATTTTTAATCTGCTCATATCCCAATGCAATATACATACTTTTTGTATATTTTGAACTCTTGTCTGGAATAGGATTCGGATGGACTTTGGATTCTTTTGTGTATGTAATAACCTTACAGCTCATTGCAGCATCATCACTCATTAATCCCATCATTTACATGACATTTAATACCACATTTCACTCAGATATGGCAAATTGCTTCACAGAAGCAAAAAGATTCTTCATTATTTAATAATATAGTTGTGTTGCATTTCAGTAAACATTGTACACCTCTGACNATATTGACAAGGATATTAAAAGCTACGCTTTGACGTTAATTTAAATGGGCCAATGTCCATGTTCTTTAGGAGTATATACACGTCCATGCTCCCTTTGGCTACTGCCCCCACTGCATTTTATGATTCTTAGATGGCATACAGATGACTTAACCCAAAAGGAGAAATCTTTATTTCAAAAATTACACTTCATTTCTATTAATAGATTTTAATCACATGCTTTGTTCTATCAACTATACATTAATTATTATAAGAAAACAGTATACATATTTTTTTGGAAACAGACATAACCCTTATACTTAGTGGCATTGATATCCTAATAAGTGTTTCACATCATTATATTACTAATACTACTGGGGTAGATATTCATTAAATTACTTAATGCGTTCGTCATGTTGAAGTTATATACGCATTACTAAGATATCAGCAATTGAAACTAACGTCGCTTATTTTTTAAGACATACACATAAATAATATGTTATATAAAAATAATTTAACAAGTCACAAGTTACAAAATGTGCAAACATATATCAGTGCCGAAAAGTGTTATAAAATTTTTCTTAAAGATTTATCAATTAAGCTGTACAAGGCATATATATGTATTTGAATCGTCACGTAATATATGAAAAAACGCTAAGTTATAATTCAAGCTCTAAATTTCATTCATTACATTTCAATACACAGAAGTGTCTGGATTTACAATAAAGAGCGGCTAAGGCGCATCTTGTATAATGTACATATTTAGCCTTGCTAATCCAATTAACCTCTTGATTTAGGTATGTTGCTGTGACTTATCCAATATACTACAAGAAATTTTCCAAATCTTTTGCAATACGAGTAATCTTAATTGTTTGTTCTCATTGTCTTGGAGCTGTTAGCTATTGGTATCTTCTTCTAATCGCCGAAAACGAAAACAATGAATGCATTATTGTCTCAAGCAACTGGCCTAAGTTTCTCACACTAAATTTATTGATTTCTCACTCAGTTTTTATCACTTTTGCCACCATTGTTATTGGAACATTATATTTTAAAATAGTCCATCGTGTTCTATCTAAAACAAGAACTGACAAAGTAACTAAATCCCAGCAAAGAGCTACAACCNAAAATACTATGTATTTAAGAAATTTTTAATAAATGTGTATGTATCTATTTCTTTTAAACAAATAGTATTTTCTGAAGTGTTGCCATACTTTTGGCGGTACTGTATTTCTGTGTTGACTTAAAATGATTATTTCAGAAATTCTTGATTTTATTCGGTTTTGTACATTTAAGTAACAATCGACTTTCAAAAGTGATGTATGTATGGGAAACGTACATAATACGAGGTATCTCTTTAGTTTGTGAGTAGTAAGCGCTTAAAATTTTTTTAAGAAACAATTGATATCAATTTGGACTAAATGGCAAGGTTGACAATAATAATTAAAAAAAATCACTTCACAATATTGACAACAAAATAATTCAAATAGGCTTCCAAAAAAATACTTTAAAACTTAAACGCTTGTTGGTTATCATAAATGGATATGGTCTGGTAATTCGGACATTGGCTTGTTTGGGCTCGAGTTATTGCAAAAAAATGAGCCAAGCAAGCTTAAAAATTGAAAATATATTGACAAGGATATTAAAAGCTACGCTTTGACGTTAATTTAAATGGGCCAATGTCCATGTTCTTTAGGAGTATATACACGTCCATGCTCCCTTTGGCTACTGCCCCCACTGCATTTTATGATTCTTAGATGGCATACAGATGACTTAACCCAAAAGGAGAAATCTTTATTTCAAAAATTACACTTCATTTCTATTAATAGATTTTAATCACATGCTTTGTTCTATCAACTATACATTAATTATTATAAGAAAACAGTATACATATTTTTTTGGAAACAGACATAACCCTTATACTTAGTGGCATTGATATCCTAATAAGTGTTTCACATCATTATATTACTAATACTACTGGGGTAGATATTCATTAAATTACTTAATGCGTTCGTCATGTTGAAGTTATATACGCATTACTAAGATATCAGCAATTGAAACTAACGTCGCTTATTTTTTAAGACATACACATAAATAATATGTTATATAAAAATAATTTAACAAGTCACAAGTTACAAAATGTGCAAACATATATCAGTGCCGAAAAGTGTTATAAAATTTTTCTTAAAGATTTATCAATTAAGCTGTACAAAGCATATATATGTATTTGAATCGTCACGTAATATATGAAAAAACGCTAAGTTATAATTCAAGCTCTAAATTTCATTCATTACATTTCAATACACAGAAGTGTCTGGATTTACAATAAAGAGCGGCTAAGGCGCATCTTGTATAATGTACATATTTAGCCTTGCTAATCCAATTAACCTCTTGATTTAGGTATGTTGCTGTGACTTATCCAATATACTACAAGAAATTTTCCAAATCTTTTGCAATACGAGTAATCTTAATTGTTTGTTCTCATTGTCTTGGAGCTGTTAGCTATTGGTATCTTCTTCTAATCGCCGAAAACGAAAACAATGAATGCATTATTGTCTCAAGCAACTGGCCTAAGTTTCTCACACTAAATTTATTGATTTCTCACTCAGTTTTTATCACTTTTGCCACCATTGTTATTGGAACATTATATTTTAAAATAGTCCATCGTGTTCTATCTAAAACAAGAACTGACAAAGTAACTAAATCCCAGCAAAGAGCTACAACCATCTGCATTATTCTTGTAGCAGAATTTTTAATCTGCTCATATCCCAATGCAATATACATACTTTTTGTATATTTTGAACTCTTGTCTGGAATAGGATTCGGATGGACTTTGGATTCTTTTGTGTATGTAATAACCTTACAGCTCATTGCAGCATCATCACTCATTAATCCCATCATTTACATGACATTTAATACCACATTTCACTCAGCTATGGCTTCACAGAAGCAAAAAGATTCTTCATTATTTAATAATATAGTTGTGTTGCATTTCAGTAAACATTGTACACCTCTGACAAAAATTCGGTTTTTAGAATCAGAAGCTATGATATCATACTTCCGTCAAATACATATATTCAAATTTCTCGCATATTAAATTAAATCTCAATTTTTATTATTGTTATTATTCAAATTTGGCCAATCCGCGATTTCATTTTTGAGACAATATTTTAAAATAAACGTTCTTAAAAATTCTTGTTTTGATAAACATTATAATAAATTTCACCACCAGCAACTAAGATATGGAATAACTTAGATCATGAATTTTAAATAGAAAAAAACTACAAGAATTTAAGGAAAAAATTGCGAACATTCCTCTTTAATGAACAATGCATTCTTAACAACCATAACACACAACACTCATTCAAAAATTTTGCTTAGGACTAGAAAGACACACACCCACGCACATATATATTACATATACATTTTATTAGTATTTTGTAAATACATACAGTTGTAGTTTATAGCATTTTACTGTTATTTACAGCAATAAATTTGCTTTCACTCTTATTATTACTATTATTGTTAAAATTATCATATATTTGACGACAATCCAGCATTTGCATTTAATCAATGTATAGTTGAAAACTAATTTCCGGAGATAATGAAAAAGTCAGATATAACACTTTTGTATAAAAATGGAGATCCCCTTTTTGCAGAAAAACTATAAGCTAATCTAAAAAACACCATTTTAGTAAATTATTTAAAAAATTTCTGCACATTGAAATCAACCAATAGCTAGCATCTGCGAATATTTGGGCATCTCTAAGCAATTTGGTTTCAACAAAATTAAATTAAGTTATTTATGAGTTTTTAGAAAACAAAAACAACGTGTATGAAGGAATAATATGAAATCTGAATATATTACAACCGATCGAGGAGTTCTCAAGACACAGTACTAGGGCCAATTTTATTTGGAAAATATGTAAATGGCATTTTGAAAAAGGTGAGATATTATTTATTTATTAAAAAAGCTAGTGCTTTCCACAATATAGTGCAATATATCAATTTGCTCACGATGCTTGCCTTATAAATTCTTATAATGATGCATTTAAGGCCACGAAAATTTTATTTGACATCCAATCAATTAAAAATCAACATAGAAAAATGCAATTTGTTCTATTCCCCTTCCCAATTCTGTAAAAGAAATAATAACCAAAATCGAATTAACTGTTAACAGTGCTCAGATAAAACGAAGTGATCACGTTACATATCTAGATGTAGATATTGAAAATGATGAAAAATTTGATAATTTTCTCCTTTTGTTCATAGCAAATATATTATTGTTCATTTCTATTTATTAATTTTAATACAAAAAGCCGCATTTATTTTCAAAAAATTATAATTTTCCATTAAAAACGTTAAGTTTTGCACATAAGCATGATCATGTTAGTGAATTCAGAAAAAATTTAATATATTGACCCCGTTATATCAAGTACAATTCCATACAACTTCAATTTTTTAGGCATAAATAGGGCCGAGAATCCATGCCTTTTTTTGCTATTTACATAAAAGTAAATCCACGATTCCACATTTTTTCCTATCGTAGTTTTCATCGACCATTTAGAAAATGAAGTTGGATTAGAAAAAAATTACGAAAAATTTACAAAAGAATTAAAAATAAAAAAGTGTAATTTTACATCAACAAAACGCAATCGGACAAACAAACATGCTAAGCACGTTTACAGATTGAGCTCCCAAGATAGAAAGACACATGTTATTATTATTATTATTATTGCTACATATGTACAGTAATTTTGAGCAACATAGGAGCATTCGTTTAGGAGGTAGGGGCTTCCAAATTTTGCCAAATGAGTTATTATAATATGGTGCTAAATACAAATAAGGGTCTGTTAAATAATAAAGTAGAGAATTACATACAACAATCTACACATTTGAACATTTTTTCTCAGATTGGTTCTTGAAGTAATAATTTCCCCCAGCCGGTATTAGCAATATCAGTTCTTGAGTATGCTAAAACTAACTTTAAAAGCACTTCCTAGATGTAAGATAAATCTTAGAAGAGAATAAAAGCAGTGCGAATTCGATTTGAGCATTATTCGCAGCGCAATCAGCATTATTGCAATGTCATAGCCCAAATAAATATTTTTAAAGGGAGTGACCCTTAATTAAACGTTGATTGTGCAACTAATAATGCTCGGATCGACTTCGGGCCACTTTTATTCTCTCTTAAATTACATTTTACATGTAGAACAAACTTTTGAACTTATTTAAAGCAATGACTAGTTCAAAATTGTTTGATTAAATAACGCCATACATTATCCTGCCCTACAAATAGTTTATGTTAAGATTTCTTAAAAAATATAGATCTTATCTAACAATCAAGGGAAACAATTATCTAGATGTAAAATTTAATGTAGAAGCGAATAAACTTAATTTGAAGCCAATCCGAACATTATTCGCTAAGCAATTTAGGTATTTGCAAGGGCATGCCACTTAAAAAGTTTTTTTATTAAAAAACTCAAGATATGAGTTTATTCAGAAAATTTAGTATGGATGTAACTTACTGCTTAATCTACTTCATACATACTAAAAAATCAGTCGTTTTCAAAAAAAAATTTGCATAGTAATAGTAATAATATTAAGCGCCATTATAATTATAGTAATTCACGAAATTGTATTCATCGCCATTATAATGATTAAGGTGTATTCAGCGCCATTATAATAATAATTATTATTATCTCAAAATAAATCCAGTTGCATAGCACTTTAAAACTTATGCAAAGCTTTTAATTCAATGAACTTTGAAATTTTGGCGATTAAACTTAAAAATTAAGGATTTCAACAAAATTCAATTAATTTACTTATGAGTTTTTTAGAAAATAGAAAACAGCGTGTTTTAATAAATAACATGAAATCTGATTATATTAAAACCGATCGAGGAGTGCCTCAAGTCACAGTACTAGGGCCAATTTTATTTGCAATATATGTAAATGACATAATTTAACATGTAAAACATAGTGAAATACAGATAATGATGTATTTAGGGCTACAAAAAATTTACAAAGTGATTTTGAAAATCTTTCTAGGTATTTCTCATCCAATCAATTAAAAATTAATATTGAAAAATCGCAACTCATTATATTTTCCCCCAATTCTGTAAAAGAAATAACAAACAAGATCGAATTAATTGTTAACAGTGTTCCAATAAAACAATCTAATCATGTTACATATTTAGGCGTTAATATTGAAAAAGATTTAAAATTCGATAAATTTCTCCTAAAAAAGTTACAAAAAATAGCTTCTGGCGTTAGATACTTATACCACCTCAGAAATTTTGGACCAAATTATCACGTTCAATTACTACATGCCTTTTGTTTATCGCAATTACATTATTGTTCATTTTTATTTGTAAATTTGCTTTGACCCATTACTATTAAGTCTTCAATAGTTTTTTTTGTTTATGTAATGCCAAAATATTTGCAGTACATGCTGACAAATCTACAAAAAATACATATGTACAATATTTAAAAAAATATATACATGCACATATTTACAAAATTGAACAACACATACCAAGATAAAGACATATACAATAAACAAACTAAAAAATTAAAATAATTACATGTAGACAAATTAAAATAATTAAAATAACTTAAGTTTGCTGCTAGAATTTCCTCCAATTATTAAATTGTTTTGAATATCCGAAAGTGTATTGGTCTGCAAGTAAATTTTGTTTTAAGATTCTCCTAAAAGTTCTTAAGTTTGAAGATTTGCGCGTTTCTTTATCTAATTTATTCCACATTCGGCAACACTAGATTTGTTTTTGATAATGACGCTCTTATACGTGAAATCGTGGTCCACTTTTACGCCAAAGTATTGGATCTCATTCGCTTGTTTTATTAGAGGACTATTCTCACTGACTTTTAATTCAATGTTGCCTATGATCTCTTTGACTTCACTTGGGTGAAATATAATGAACTGAGTTTTTTGTGGATTCATGGATAGTCTGTTTTCTTCAAAGTATTTGGTGATTTTTATGTTATTTTGTAGGAATTTAGTGGCAATAAATGGACTTGTATTCCTGTTTATTATGCCAATATCGTCAGCGTATTGTATTATATCACATTCTGTTAAATAACTGGATGTGTTGTTCAAATATAAATTGAAAAGGATTGGGCCCAATACTGTACCCTGCGGTACTCCTCTCTTTGTGTCAATTTAGCTTGAATATGTATTATCAATCCTCACTCTCTGCAATCTGTTCTCCAAAAAATTGTTTATAAATTTCCTTGAATCTATGCTTAATCCATAATATTGTAATTTACTGTCTAAAATGTTAAAGTCCAAGCTATCAAAAGCTTTAGTTAGATCCAAAAATGCCATGCTACTGGAAATATTTTTATTGAGGAAATATCTATAGTGTTTTCTGAAAAGACACTAATGCTTCAATTGTCGAATGACCTTCTCTAAAACCAAATTATTATTATTATTATTATTATTATTTTTATTACTATAATATAATAATGGGACAGTCCAGTGACGGTCAGCTTTATGACTTTCTCCGTCAAGAAATTTTTGCAGGAATTGATGATTATGATAAAGTATCTAAGCTACTTTACTCTAAGACTTCTTTACACCAAATGTTCCTAAAACCTGGATAAAAATCTTGCTGCAAAGGCTTTGTTAGAATTATTTAAACTAAGCGCGGATGATTTGAATTCAAATCAAGTTGTATGCACACCAATACCAAATTCGCTTTCTAACAGCAACATGTGTAAACAAGCGTCACCAGTTTTAAGAAATCCTGTGTGAGAAAGTTTTATGAACCCACAACAATTTTAACCATTGGAAGTTCTATCCTAAAACGTTTTCGTGCTGAGAAGCTAATTCGAAATGAAAATTACACTTCTATAGAGGGAAAACTGCAAAGAACCTAGTAGACATCTGTGGTAAATACCCCTAAAAAATGTGAAAAAAATTACCTTAAATACTGCCATTATAGATACAATAGATGGACTGGAAGAATCCGAACTACAAAATTATTTATCAAAATTAATAGAGATTGTCAAATTTAAATGCTCTACAAAGAAGTTTACACTAGTGGAAGTAACACCAATTCTAGTTGAAGATCAACTTTGTGTTAATAATAAAATAGTAAAATTCAATTAGATTATTGAAAAATGCAATTGAGAAAATCGAAATATTTAGACATTTTTTAACTGCACCAAAGTTAATTAATGGAAAAATGCTAGCAAAGGATAATATACATCTGTCAAATTTCTAATTAGCAAAAATTGTGGTTCAGATAGACAATTTTGGTCACTTCTAGAAGGATGCATCTAACTTTCACAAAAGAAGATATCCACAGTCTAATACTAATGTACCAATTATCCTAACAATTAGAACTAGACGTCCATATAACACAACATATTGTAAAATAGTGCGATCAGAAGCTATTTCAAACTCAAATGAAATCAAGTCACT
>CABFPE010000708.1:60088-76864 GCA_900660155.1 Hofstenia miamia | reverse complement strand
AAATTCTCTATTACTAATCTGTCTTTCTAGTTCTAGCCTTGAGAATATCATTAACGTTTAGCAGGTCTAACTGATTTTTATCTGATGCCATAGAAGAATCAACAAGTTGCAATACAACCCATGGTTTTAATTTCCCAATCATTACCTAGTCAATCTCAATTTTCTATCCTGTTTCAGGGACGTATGCAGAATTTTCTAATAGGGGAAATCTCTGTTGTGATCATATAAGTGACCAAAATCACAGTTAAGCCCACGAAATTTATCAAAATATTCAAAAATAAACCTTTCTAAATTATTTTAATTTTTTGCCGAAAATGGTTTAATTTAACCAATCAAAATCGATTTTGAAGCTCCCTTCTGTACACCACTTCTATGTTTTATTAATCTCATCTTTGTATTACTTTGTATTTGACATGAATTATTTTGCTTTCAACTACCATTTTAATATACCACTAAAAATTGGTCAAAAATAAATTCAGCCTAGTGAAAGTCAGAATAGAAAATACATATTTCCACTTTCCTGGTGAAGCATTTGCATTCATGTGGCTGTTGTTTCCAGCAAATGATCTCGTAGTAAGCTCAGAATGATAAAGAATTGGTTGAAAACAATGATGAGTGATGATTGACTAGAAAACCTTTTGCTCTTATATTGCGAAATATATTTGAAAGTACATTTGAAAATGGGTAGTGTAATATAAACTTATCATTACAATTGAAGAAACAGTCATTGGGTTTTTATATGTGGAGTTGAAGTTTTCACATCATATTGATTTGTCAACTAAGTTTTGCTTATGTACATAGACTTTTAGCAGAAACATTTTTACCATTGAATTAGGGTAGGGGGACATTTAATGATTTTAATTTTACATGATAAATTTCAATAAGATTGCGTGAGATAGACTTTTGTTTTGAAGCATAAATTGTTTTGTAACGAATATAGAATGTAATTTTCGACTACATGCAAGATATTTTTATCATTTTGTCAACATTAGGAAATTTATAATTACGATAGTAAAAAAACAAAGGCAAACATTTGCATGATCAAGAAATGGTAAAAATGCTATGGCATTGATTTTTTCCAGGGCATTATTTGATTTTTCCCATGTTTGATGATCAATTTCAAGGTACATTTTTTGACCAACTTGCATTTGTAACAAAGGTAACAAGAGTGAACCTACCTTATGAACAACTAAGTTGAATTTCAAATTGTATAGATTTTCTATCATTGTTTTTTAAGTAGAGCTGAGTGTTTTAATATACACCAGTCACCATCATACTCATTTATGTCTTATATATTATTTTGCATATTTTGTTAATTATTATATTGGCTATCAAGAATGCACTATACTATAGTAGGCTTAAAAAAATAAACTGAGACGAATCTAGTTGTCACTACTGAAGGGGCAGCAATTTTGCTAATGCACCCCCTCATATATTTTTTCTCGCTGGGCCCCTGTCTGACTAATTTGGAAAAGAACAGTAGAATTACAGAAAAATATAGACAAGCGAACTAAGACTTATCACAAAATCAAATTTAAAAATAAAAGCTTGGAAAAATCATTTACCAATTTTACAATTGATTTATGGAACAAACTCAATCCAGATATTAAAAAAGAACGAAATTTCAATAAATTTAAAAAATCATTAAAAATTTCACTAAAACGAAGACGATCCAACTACTTATCAAATTATAGGACAAAGTCCATAAACTATAACAAAGCTATTGAACAATGAAAACCAACAATTTACATCCTCAAGGACAATAAACTTTGAAACCAAGTTAATTTCTATTTATTGTTTTAATTCTTCATAAGTGTTAATCACTTGATTTGCAAAAAAACAAAAGAATTGAATAAATATTAAATTAAATTTAATTAAATTAGTAACCTTGGCTTGATTTTATCCAATCTCCGAAGAAAGGTTCAACTGATTGCATTGTAGTAAATGATTTTCAATAAATCAACAAAAATTTAAAACTTTTTAAAAATTGCATTTGTATCAAATTACTGATTATAACTAAACTTTAATCACGGAATGGCGATTTTCAGTACAAAAAATGAAAGGAAGCAAAAAATTCTCTTGCAATTAGAGAAATGTTTCAAATTATATCGAAGCATTCAAAATACAGAAATCAGAAAATTATTTCACTTTTGTGACTTTGCAATTATTAAATCTGATTCGAAACAAATTAAATGTTCGCCAAACAAATTAGAGGATTTCAGAAGTCAAGAAGTATAGTAGGTCTTTAGAAATATTGAATTTCCAAATAAAACCTTAGATCTATATTTGTGATTGTGTAGGTTTATATTCTTCATTTTCAATGTGGGGTTCCACTCGACCTTCTAGTCCCAAGAGACTCGGGCCTGTTGCCAAAAATGAAGGATCTGGAACCACGAATTTCAGAATACTACAAATAATTTTGTTCAAAATGTAAGTTATGCTGGAGGACCAATGGAACTATGGGACTTAATGGGACTGGAACTAAGAAAGTTTTGGTCCCGCAGAGCATATCTCAATGACCATTAGGCAATTGATTTTTAAAATTGATTGTTGATTATTAATGACCTCACATAATTTGGGTATAGTTTTTACGATTATGAAATGACGAAATATTTCAAAAAAAGAGAAGTGCTAAATGTGTTACTTAAACAGGCTTGTTACATTGAATGTGGTGGAATGCCTTTTGGCATCATTTTCGTTCATATTATTGCAAATAGTCAGTAGGCATTTACAGTCATTTTTAAAAAAGCTATGTTTTCGTACCGCATTCCCCACTTTTGTTATAAGCAATGCACCACTGGTAATAGGACAAATACTATATAAGGATTGCGTGCATGTACAGGGTTGCTCAAATTAATTGCATAACACATTTTTTAGCTAGTTGAACAGATAACCATGGCGCCACAGTTTGCATGTTCTCAGCAAATTGACTAGTTGATCATGCTTTTAAGGACAGATGATTAAATTTGACGTTTATTTTTCCGGCAGTCATTTTTTCTCAAATTTCACTTATGACAGACACTCCAGACTGTATTAGAGACTTAATAATTCATCACCATCAGCAGAATTTAACTCAGCAACAAATTGCAGCTATTCTACTAGTGGATCAATCAACCGTTTCGAGAATCATTAAGAAGTGGAAGCAAAGTGGAACAGTGAAAGCAAGAAGAAAACGTCGATGTGGAAGAAAACGTTTATTTACGGCTCAAGGAGAAAGGGTACTTGCACGCATCAGTTCGAATAACCCTAAAATGACAGCTAAAGAGGTTCAGAGAGAAGCGGGGCATTTATTTATTAATGCTCATGTCAACACAATCAAGCGCAGTTTAAGAAGAAGCGGCATTATTACTCATCGCCCAATTCAAGCACCTAATTTAACAAGTGAAAGGATGAAACGTCGGCGAATTTGGGCCGATAATTTGTCAAACTGGTCAGGAGAAGATTGGTCTGGAGTCATATTTTCTGACGAAACGTCAATTCAAATACAATCCAGTACTTCAATTTTCGTTCGTCGCAGAGAAACCGACAAAATCAGGACGGATCATGTTCGAAATCGGCGGTGTTTTCACCAGAAGGTAATGTTTTGGGGATTTATTACATCCCATGGGCCTGGCAAAATTATCCCAGTGGAAGGAAACATCAACTCAACAAAATACATTTCTATCCTTACCTCTCAATTGTTACCATTTCTTGGAGACAACGAAGAATGTTTCATTTTCCAACAGGACAATGCCCCTTGCCATAAGGCTAATGAAGTTTCCAGATTCTTTTCTAATCACGGCATATTTGTTCTCGACTGGCCACCTTTCAGCCCCGATATGAATTGTATCGAGAACGTGTGGGGAAAATTAAAAGAAAAAGTATGCAAACACTCAATTTTGAATCGTGAGGAGTTGATTTCTGTGGTCAATAATGTTTGGAACAATGATGATGAATTCAATGATTTTTGTAAACAAGTTGTTTCAAGTATGCCGCGCAGAGTTGCGAAATTAAAGCAGGAAAAGGGAGGTTACACAGGTTATTAAACGTTGCTTGTCGTATTTAAAGCTTATTTGTTCATTCCTTCTAAATAAATATACGCTTCTTATTTTCTGAATACAATACTGTAAAATAGAAGCTAAAAAATGTGTTATGCAATTAATTTGAGCGACCCTGTACATCGCTTCAATTTTTTTAACATACTATATATCTATAGTTTGTATCTTGCAGCAGTTTTATTGTGTTGATTATTAAAAAAATATCTTTGGGAGCATATGTTTGTCCTCTACATAGTACATCGAATTTTAGTTGACTACTTCTTCTAGTGCACAATGCTGATTAATTTAGAATAAACAACAAAGCTAACCTCTAACTTTCTTCACTAGCAAGCAATGCGGATCAATTTTTCATATGCACATGTATATTCATGCACAATATTATAATGCACAGTGATATATTCAAAAATTTTAACTAAATCTAAATTTTGAATATATTTAGAAATATGATAGCTTTCAAGGAGTCGCAAAGTTGCCCCAACTTATAACAAAAACAGAAAAATGTATATTAAATTTTTTTTAATGTAAAGTTGTATATGTTAGATATCATGTGTTCATTGATGGCAGATCTTCTTGCAAAAAAGCTTCATTCGTGAACGATTTTATTTCCAAACGGGGATAAACCATTACCTCACAAGCATCAATAAGATATAAGTTTGCACTTTCAACTTCTATTTGGTAAGAGAATTGGATACCTAACACATATATTTGTCATCAAAACTTTGCAATTAGAAAATAGCTATGCTTCACTGTAAGAACTGATTTTTCTCTTACTTTTAGTACTATAATTTTCTATTACCAGATAATTGGCCTCATCATCAGCAAGTTCTGTGATTAATCACCAATACCTGGGCCTCTGATTGGTTTTAAATGAAAGTTTTGACACTAGCATCTATCTAAAGCTATATTAACACACTAGTGGTTTATTCAAATGGAAAGAATACTTAAATTCAGCATCAAAGCACAAATAAACATAATAAATTGTACATTTACTGCAATTTCACAGCATTACATTTAGAAACTGCATTCCTTTTTTGTTTATAAAATAGGACTGTATAGCATTACTATAAAATTTCAAAATGCAGAGGGCATGACGTTTTTTAGCTTTAGTATTTTGTTTGGTATTTTTTAAATATATTTTATAATTTCTCGACTTTTGGGATCCCAAGCTTTTACAAATTTACGAACCGATTTTAAGATTAGCCATAATATATATATATATATATATATGTGTATACATGTATGTATATAAAGAACAAAACAGTTTGTAGTTATGTAATATTAACAATGGAATTCATATATAGAGCCACGCCCAACGGCTGGGATTTTTGTTTTTAAAACTTAGTCGCTCTAAGCATTTTCTCTAATTGCTCGAACTATGAGTATGTTTTAATTGTTGCTTTTGAAAATTGCAATATTTCACTTACTAGTAGTAAAAGGCGCCGACGAATTGAAAAATATCACGGTAAACGCCCGGTTACGACTAAAGCATTACGGTCAAAGAAAAAATTTATGCATGTAAAAACCTCAATTAGTAATGATTATTACATGTTACAAACGTGCCAAGTATTTATAATATCTGAAATAATTGGCATTTATTTCCATGTTCACACATTAGAGCTAGAATTGATTTGCTGAACCAGTGTATTGACGCGACTGTTTAAATAATATAATTTGACATTGATCAAATTTTGTGTTCGCGCAGCTTTGAGTGATTCAGATAAATTTAGGTTATTATAATGCATTTTGTAACTGTTTCGAAAAATTATATTAATATTTAAACAAATTTAGGTTTTTAGAACAATTTCTACAGTTAAGGTAATAAATTTTCTTAAACTAGTTATTCAGCTTTTATCAATTCCCTAAGCAAATTACTTTTCTTTGCACATTGACTATATAAGTAAGAAATATATTACCATCAATATTCCTTACCAAAATGGATTTTTGCATTAGATACTTATCAATTATTGAAGAGGATTTCCAAGAAGAAAAATCGATTTGTGGATTTTGCATATATGCTGAGAATGCCTTTGAGCTTTGTGAAATATCTAAATGTATAGTTTCATTATATTAAACAAATATATTTAAAATATTTACTCAATCTGAGCAGCTTTTCAGGATTTTCACGTTTATGCTGACGAAACTACACGATATATGATTGTAAAACAAAAACAATTTTTTATTGTGTTTAATTATTCTGTATTTATTATTTCTCGCTTTGAAATTGTAATTTATAATTGTGAAGCTCATTATACACAATTGTCAAATTTTTCAAAATATATTTAGTATTCATTGATTTCAATTTTTGCCAAATTACTGTTCTCAACATTTAACATAGTAATTCTAAAATTAATCCTACGAGCAATGTATATTTAATGTAGATAAAAATCATCAAAATAAGAAACTCAAATTATGGTTTAACTGAATACATAATTTATTGAATAAATAATGTTTATGGCTTAGGATTCCCTGCTAAAATATTGATAATAATTTGTTTGTGCTTTCAAAGTTATAACATTTTCCATCTGCCAAACTCTTCAATTTTCAATTCAGATTTACATCTCAATTCTGAAATTTAAAATGCCATATCATCCCAAATTTTACAAATTAAGTTTAAATTTTTTTTATCGCAATATATATATATATATATATATATATACAGTATGAGTCAAATTACTTGGAACACCCTCATATTTTCGAAAATAATATATTTTGATAATTCAAAAAGCCATTTATTTCATAACATGTAATGTATTTCGATATAAAAAACCAACAAAAAGCAAAAAGTAAGTATAAAAAGTAGTTTAAAATTTAGTATGACCTCCTCTTGCCTTATAGAGGGCTTCAACTCTGTCTGGCATTTGAGCAATAAGTTTTCTGCAAGTTTCCTTGAATCTATCGCTCAACTCACCAGCTCCCGTCGTAAGCGTCAATATACGATTGATAAGGTCACTTCTGCTGGTGCAGGTGGTTTGACGAACTTTATTCTTCAAAACGGCCCATAATGTTTCAATTGGGTTCATGTCTGGACTGTTAGAAGGCCAGTCGAGAACCCGAATACCTTTGCTGCTGAGGAAGGTTTTGACTGTCTTTGAAGTATGACAGGGCGCGTTATCTTGTTGGAATATAAACGAGTCACTGCCATATCGTACAGAGCTTTGAGTCAGTAAACACGTTTCCAGAACATTTATGTATTGTTCGCTTCGCATTGTACCCTCGACAATATGAAGACGACCGAAACCATGCACACTCATACATCCCCATATCATTACCTTCGGGGGATGTTTCATCGTTTGTCGCACATGACTCGATGAAAGGGACTCGCTCCCACGCCGAACAAACTTTGGTTGTTGCATATGTACTTCAATCGTGCATTCGTCACTGAATATGACCTAAAAATGAACATAGTCTCCTTAAATTTAAACGGCGCATCTGAGATAATGGGTAATTTATCATAAAACACGTAAACATGGAATTTGTTTAACATTTTAAGCTACTCAGTACCAAAAAGTGTGATTTAGAAATACCTTTTGAATAGTTTTGACTTAATTTTGAAAATATGATTAACATTTTGAATGACGAAAATGTATAATATTAATATAATATTGCCTAATAAAGTTTAACATTTCTGATAAATGAACTCACTGAATTCCATTGCTCCTGAGTCCACGACCGATACTTCTTTGCCCACGAGAACCGCTTGGCTTTCATTTGCTTTGTAAGCAGTGGTTTTTTGACAGGTCTAATTGCGATTCTTCCACCTTCGTTCAGGCGTCTACGAATTGTTTCAACTGACAAATGGCTACAAACTTCAGCTTTGATTTCAGCCGCACATAGTCGGGGATTTCGCATAGTGCTTCGAAGAATGAGACGGTCGTGTATTTTGGACGATTTCCTTTTTGATCCACACCTGCCTTTCCTCATTACGGTTGTTGATCCCGATTCTTTATATCTTCTGATGATTCGATTAACTGTGGGAGGTGGTATACTTGTCACTCGACTTATCTCTCTTTGTCCCATGTTAGCATCACGAAATAAATTAACAACTCGATTTCGTTCGGTCTGCACGATATCAGGATGCCTCGGCATGGCAGTGTCAAACTTAAAAATGAACAAAATTGTTTAGTTGTTGTTTATATTTTATTGTTCTGTAATGATTTCATAACACGATTAATTCTTAATATAATAACAACTTGATGACAAAATCCGTATTCAGTATAGGCCTATCATGAAAACGTTTGAATTATTAATATTTCAAACAGAATAAGTCAATGCCTTAAAGACGACTTAAAAACATCTAAAAATTAATTAAATTGTAATGCTAATTGATACAGATACTAATAAACGCAACTTGAAAGTGATTCTAGAGTTTTAACGAACAATTATCAAACAAATCAGTCAAAAACGTCCGTGTTCCAAGTAATCTGACTCATACTGTATATATATATATATTATGGCTATTCCTAAAATAGATTTTTAGTAAGTTTGCAAACCCTTGGGGTCACAAACGTGGAGAAATTATAAAATATGCTCAAACAATACCAAAGAAAGATACTAAACCTAAAAAACGGCATGCTCTCTTTGTTTTGAGATTTTATACAAATTCTATGCAGGCATATTTTATAAACAAAAAAGAATTCCAGTTTGTTAATATAATTTTCAAAATTGCAGCAAATTTACTATCTATTTAAAGAGTATTAGTTCATTAATCCTGACATTGCTATACCTTCAATGAGCTTAATAGCCTTCTGATCTGCTTGATGTTTCATAAAAACCTCAATATACCAACAGGTTCTAAGCTCAAAAAAGAATTTAAGTATTCTTTTGCTTTTGGACAAAACACTAGTGTGCTACAAAGCTCTAGAGAGATGCTAGTATCAAAACTTTTTTTAAGACTTACCAGAGGCCCTGGCGATTAATCACAAAACTAGCTGAAGATGAGGCAAATTATATGGTAATAGAAAACTATAGTACTAAGAGTAACAGAAAACATCAGACCTTACTTTGAAGCTGAGTTTTTTTGTTGCAAAGCTTTGCCAGGAAATTTTCGTGTGAGGTATCCAATTCTCCCAGGTAGTTGAAGTCAGTGAAGATCGTTTATGAAATCGATACGTATGTATATTTTGTATAGGTTGTTTTCAAGTGTTTTTATAATACCATTCTATTCTATCAAATGCTCTTGATAATGAAAGGAAAGCAATATCCTCCACTAGAGATAAAATTCCTCAACAAAATCAGAATGCAGTATATTTTAAGTTTCATGCCAATTAACCCAAAAGTCTACCAATAATATATGTGGTTGTAGGAAGTTTTTACACTAATTTAATGGCCTTTAAACAGTTAGACTTAATTTGTGATTTCGTGATTTTTAAGGCATGTGCAGTCATAGAATGTTTTAAATATGCACATAACAGCTACTGTTAGTTTTTTAAGGCACTTATTCGTGGGTAGCAGAAAATTTTGAAAATAAAAGGTTTTATCTTATGAAAACTACTAAAAATTTATTTATATTTCAATATTCACATAAATCTTAGACAGTTTTTGAAAATGAGGATATAATAGGGGGTGGATAGATGTAGGAGGGGAGTGGGGACAGCCGTCCTCCCTGTTTAGCTAACAAATACGAATATCAAAGCAACTTACTAATTAAATTCTATATTTTCCATAACAATACCAGACGCATTTTATACTGCTTATTTAACCTTCTTATGTTAAATTTAAATGAAGAAAAGGCATGAAAAAATTCAATACATCGTAAAAAATATTATTATTAAAATTATTTTTATACCATTTGTCCACCATTCCACTCTAAAGTTAAAAAAAAATAAATTTTGGAATACCCCTAGTATATATATATATACACATATAAATATATATATATATATATATATATATATACCTAGGATTCTCAAAATTTCCGTCTTTTGCACATTCTTGATTAATTCTAAGCTCTAGTTTAAATTATAAAATTTCGGAAAATCCTAAAAAAACTAATTTGACCATTTCTTCTTTAGTATCATGAGATATGGTCCTATTGGAAATTACATTTTAGCTCAAGATTGAATATTTTTCCTTGTGAAATGTAGTTGTAGCTATGCTGGAAGTGATAGCATCAGTCTGTTTTCAGCAATGCTGATCACAATTCTATCATTTAAATTTTATATATGTCCTACGAATTGAAAAGCACCTAGCTCTTCATTAAATGCCAACTCAATTGAATGAATATCTTCTTTTAAGAAATGCAAATGATGTCCTTTTGGTTTCCATCAACAATTAGGAAGACAACAAACATATGAGTTTACAATATAATTTCAAATTTAAATTTTGATAAAAATCAATTTTTAAATATCTTCCTGTGGAAATGAATTTAATATATAGTTCGTGCTAAATAGACCCAGCAGACTATATTTTTCAATTTCATTTTCACCTCAAAAGCTTACTCCTACATTCAATATTTCTCAGCAATTGCTCACCCGTACACCCTGAAATTTTTAAGCTATTGCGAAATAACAGTAGTTGCTTTACATAGAAGAAATTTTTCTACACTTTGTAATAAAATTGCTAGCTACGTTCATATTTTAATTTGAAAATACTAAGCAACAATGGCAAAAATGTTTCATTGAAGGCTTGAAATGTTAGAAAGTAACTATAAATTTTATCTTGCAAACTATATCTTAAATTTATTTAATGAAAATAAATTAGTTTAACCAAGATCATCAATTTAGTTTTTAATTGAATGTACAATTGATTGAATATTTAATGTTAATTCTTAAATTATTCTTAGTAAAATGATGATAATTCGGTTATATTTTCAAAGTTGTAATATCCCCAATATGTCAAGCATTGTAATTTTAAATTGTAATTCTGCAATTTGAATTGCAATTCTGCAATAAAAAGTGCCTTGTATAAACAGCAGTATACAGATAGTCATGTTATGGTATAATTGAAAGTTTTGATTTAGACATAGTTATCTTTTTATTAATATCATATTACAAGAAACATAAATACAGCTAAAATATTTCAAAGTAATAAGAAACATCTTATAGCTCTTTGAGAAGTTACTCCGAATATTGTTTACTGCCATTAATGAAAGCTTATCAAATTCTTCACATATAAGTTATCATCTCTATAATTTATTATATTGCAAAAAATTGTTTCAAATACAGATTGGTTGTATATATGGATTCTTTAATTAGATTGCCCCTTAAATTTATTGATAGTTGATCATTCTGATTTATATTTGGGTCAAGTCAAGATTTTATTTCAAAACTATATTTTGCAGAAAATCAGTAGCAAAAATTATTTCACAGAGTCATTGATTTATGGTTGTTTACATATTTATGAAAAATTTATTAAAATTCCTGGTATTAAAGGTTTTTTGGATTTATCATGCAAAGTTGTAGTGTCTTAAAATTCTACAATCCTAAATCAAATATTCATATAAAAATCTTAGATGATCATTATGATGTTTGTGGACTTCTTTTCTTTAATGCACTGCTTACAAAAGTGCATTGAAAATTTTATAAAGAGTAAAAGCCCTCACAAGCTTACTAACAAATTAGTCATCCTGCAAAGAAGCTGATTGCAAGTTATTATATAAAATGTTCAATAAACAAAAAGTGCTACAGATTTACATTCTGGATGTTGCACAACTGTATAATATTTCTGGACTCTTATGTTATCAACAACTTGAAGGAAAACAGAAACACAGATATTTGGAGAATCGATCTTAATACATCTGAAATTGTAAGTAAAAAACAAAATTCTAATATTTCAATCAAATAACCAATTATTAAAGTAGACCTAGAATTCTGAATTTCCAAAAAATGTTGAAAATATTCTCAAGGCGTATTTTAGCAATCTAGGGTAGAGAAAATATGTGCATGAAATTGAAATTGTCGGGTAGCTCTATTCTATGCCGCGAGAATGATTCATACGCCGCGAACAAAAATAAGAGTACCGCCATGTTTCTATAGTAAATTATAATATGACATCTATAATTTTATTATTAATATTAAGACAATATTTTGTATATATAAATCAAGCAAAAAAAATTATTAATTTTATAATAAATTAGTACGAATTTTGTGCTATTTTTTTGTTCGCGGTGTATGAATCATTCTCTCGGCTTATATTCTCGCAGCATAGATTAGAGCTACCCGAAATTTTCTATTACCTAGCAATCAATAAATTCCTAAAGTTATTCAAAATTACATTATCAATATAATTTCATTATCAGTTTAAAAAATACAACGCAAATTTAAAGTTAATAAAAGGAAAATATTTGAATCTCTGTCAACACTTTTGAAAAGCATCTTAGATCATTATGGTTCCTTTATTAACATATTTTAATTTGCACTAATTAGAAAAGCATTAATGGAAATTCAATTCTTAGTAAAATATTTATGAAATTAAATAATATTGAAGAATCTTAAATGGTACTAGTTGTTTGAGCCATGATGAAACACTTCACAGTTGCCACTTAAACATTATTAAGAGCCTGCACATGCAAGTTCAGCAACACCATTCATTTAAATCTTCATTGAGCTGATTCACAGTAAATGGATTTTTTAAGTGGCTACCATTGAAATGGAAACTGGCTAATATCTTCAAAAACACTTATTCTGCAGATTATTAATATATGTTGCCACTATCTATATAACCATAGTTTATGAAACAAAAAAATGCTGTTTATGTATTTTCTACCTCAGTTATAAATAGTTGTTGAGTAATTTTTTTGATTTTTGATTTTTTTAAATATAGTAGCCTTCTAAACTTAAACTAGGCAATGTACTGATGTGCATTGCAGTTGATAATAGCATTTGGTTCTCCCACCTGTTGTATAATCTGACATAGCATATTTTCATCCCAATGCTTTGTGTTGAGATCAGAGATATCTTCTTTAATCATAATAGGCAAGATAGAGTGACTTTGACAATCTGTGTTAATCTCAAGCAACAATTTGTGCTCACTGTTGGGAAAGTAACAACTCTCTTTCTGCTAGGTTTTCTTAAGCACTTTTTGTAAATGAGGATGCAGTCTAGTAGTAAGTATTTGTATACAATTTACCTATCCTATAAATAATAAATAAATGAAAAAGATTTAGGCATTTGATCTCTGGAAAACTTTTTGGCCAGCCCCGCACACTCTTATCTATTCATACTTAGATCGTTTTTCATAACCAATAACTTTTTCAGAGACTTGACTAAGGCTAACATTTCAAACTTCAGTTGTCTTTAGATGCCTGTAACTATCTGCTGAAGTACTAAGTGGGGAATTCCTTCCCCTTGAAAATCTGGCTTAGCACTACACTGATGGCCACAGCGCTAGTTTCACTGTTAACTATGATAAAAAACAGTTTCTTTCTGCAAAACGGCAAACTTGTTCTTGTTAACTTTTAAGCATGATTCTCATTATACATACAGAGTACATTGGAGCTTTCTAGATGTTCAGTTATCTCTACTTGACTGCTTCATTCTAATTTTCTTAGAGTTGTTCAATATGGTAATCTATGTTTGACCATTCATGATTGAAAATACATCTCATGAAAAGATGGCTTTGCTACATAAATAGCTTGATTGCAACAATCATGATATTGTCTCCCATGTAATATCCTTCCTATTCAATTTTATAGTATTCACAATTTAGGGGTTCAATAGTTACCTCTTTAACTAACATAAAGGCTAATTCAATATCAAGGACTATACACAACTTGTTACTTGATTTAGGCTATTTTATTGAAATCATATTGTTATTACTGTCAACCATGAAACCAATTTCTTCTAAAAAATCAAGTCCAAGAAACATGATGGCATAATCAGGTGGTTCACAAAAAGATAAAGCAGAACGTAAATGAGAACTATCAGTAAATTACTTAATTATATTTTTGTACACAACCTGATTATTATCCTTTTGATTTTTATAAAACTTATTAGTGAAGTTTTGATTTAACGTTTATCAGCAAAAGAGTTTGGCGAATCGAAAAGGACCAAACTGCTTAAAGCTAAAAAGGATGACTTTGTGCAATTAATAGCAGACAAACGAATTAGCAAAAGAGTAAACAAATTTGAATTACAAACAGGTATATGCCGATGTTTAATTTTTTATGCAATGTTACTATAAATAGCTATTAATGGACTTTTTGGTGATGAATTTACTTCATTAGATTTCTTATTTTATATTATCAGATTTGATTATATATGTCAATTGAAAGCTAAACATTTGAGCACACGAGTAGTTATCTGAGGGCCCCTAGATTCGACTAAAGAAAGCACTAGAGAAAATACGTGATGATAGATATCAGAAATTGAGAATAGTGCTTCTGAAAAGAACGGATATATATCGAAGGCAGGGTAACACCTTATGACTTATACTTATACTAATTCCAATTCTTGATGAAGGAACCCCCAACTTCATTTGCTAAGAACCAATAGTATTAGTTTCAATTCCATTCCAATTTCATTTTCAATAAAATCTACATAATTTCAAAAAAATTAAATATTTTTCAGAAAGCATTCCGATTAACTTAATAAATTAATTAATAATTTGCGTCACAAATTGTGCCATCGGGCTCTTATGCGGGCATAAAAAAAATTTTCGTTACATTAATTGAAAAAATTTTTATTGAGTTTCAATTTAAAAAATATATTTATTCGTAAATTACCATGATCAAATGAAACATTCAATGCACAACAATACTGTTTCTGAATTTGAATTTTTTGATTGAGAGATGTGATTATAATTTTCGAAACAAAATGCCTCTTTAAGTTACTTTCAAAATATTGCCAAAATTGGTGACTAAATTGCACGTTGCAACTTTAGTTCCAAATTTTACAATATTTTTATGTGTGGCATAATGATGTGGTACAAAAGCATAACAAAGAAAGTAACCAAGAACTATCAGTAATGTATTTAATTATATTTTTGTACACAACATAATTATTATCCTTTTGATTTTTATGAAAAACTTCCTTCACCGTGCAGCTCTATTAGGTTAAGTCTACATGTAGGGGTTTTACTTCGTTGTAGCTTTCCAACCAATTCATTCATTATAATAACTCATGTCATTAAATAGCTGGATATCTAACCTTAGGCTAACCCTTTTTAGATCCAAATTCTTTAGGTGTAATAACAAGCTTTATTATACATACGAGGTGCCTATGAGCCCTGATCTATATTACATGTTGTTAATTGTGACTGTCATGTTAGACAGCTTTGTTTGTGACATTCAATTACTAGTGTTAGTTATTCTATTTCTGCTGACCATATTGATTGTTCACATGTATTCAGGGTGTAGTTAAATCTACTTATATGTAGGGCTATTTATATGTAGGGTTAATAACAAGCTTATGCAGAACAGTTGTGAACTCTCATTTATTGCAGTTATCAGTAATAACAAGAACAATCAATACACTAAATTAATAGGGATTTACAACACACAATCACTGAGACATTTCCATACACTGAGCCATTGTCTGTGAGTCACGATCGTTTCCACGGTAACTTGTGATGCCTTACCACTCCATGTTCTTCTTGAGCTGCAGTGCCTTGCTTCAGGTTCTCACCTTGATAATATCTTGCCGCTTTCAATCTAAACAAGTTGCTATGAATTGAAAGCTGGACTAATTGGAATTGTACAGTTGGTTAACAGAATTAGTTTCAATTGAATGTATAAATTATTCTTTGATTAATATTTTATCTCGAAACTTGGCATGGTAAATATATTAGTGCTTTCAATAATATTTTCAATGATGTGGCGCTTTTATAAATAATCAGGTTCATGCAATCTATGCTGAGAACTAAGTGCGACGAAAGTAACCGTTTGAATTCAATTAGCAACCAAAAACAAAAATTACATGCATTTTTGATAACAAATATTATTAGGAAATATTATATAAAATATAATATCTTATGATTAGGTTAAATATGCTCTTAAGAATTTGCCTAATTTATAAAAAGTTTTCAGAGCGGCTCAACTTGGCCATTTTAACAATAGAATATCTGCAGAAATAAACACTTCGAAAAATCCTCAAATGAAATTTCTTCTTTGTGTCGATGCTCAGCAGCTATAGTTGACTGGGAAGAGGACAGATTTTGGGAAGTTGTGACTCTGTGTTTATCTGTGCTAATATGCTGCAAAATTTGGAAACTCTTGTTCACTGACACTTCATAAATGAAGTTAGAGCAGATTAGAACATTTCCTTGTAATGAAAACTCCTAAAATTTATTAGAAACACTTCTTAAACATTGACATAAAGTTTGCGCAATTTTCAGTTTTGTAAGAAAAATAATGCTCTTAAAGGAAGCCAATTCAACAGTCGTAATTGATACATTTATGAATAATGAACTGTGAGCTTAACTATATAATTTAAGTGTAGGAAACTTTGAAGATAAGAACTAACTGAATCATTTAAAAAAGTCCATGGCATCAAACAAAATAAGCTTTGCGTTGCAAAACTGAATACAAATATTCATTATGATAAAGATTTTGTAAATCTAATGTTTTTTAAATTGTCAACTAATTCTAATGCATATTTCTCTTTGCGAGTGTATACCTACTAAAATATAAATATAGTCAGATGTCTTTTTAAAGTAATATTGCCCTCCATAATGTAATTTCCATTAAATTTTAATTTATTTTATTTAGACGATCTAAATATAGAAAATGCTTTATCAGGTAAAGTTTATCTATCCTATATTTATGCCATAATAGATGGAATCGATCTCTCTCTCTCTCTCTCTC
>CABFPE010000708.1:44875-60002 GCA_900660155.1 Hofstenia miamia | reverse complement strand
TCTCTCTCTCTCTCTCTCTCTATATATATATATATATATATATATATATATGGTAATTAATTGAAAAATAACAACTTTCAGAAAAATTCGTGCAAACCTATGAGTTTTCAGAACTGGTTTAAAAAATGGCACTGCTTGAAAATTTGATTTAAATGTCTACCCGTTAAATACAAATAATTTCTAAGCGATATATAAGCTCTACAGATTCTGTTTATGAGTTAAATTTCTACTTCTAATTTAGCTAGTTGTAATATTTTTTGTGGGATCTTCATCTTGCGTTCATTGTTTACAAAAGAACATTGAAAACTTTAACAAGATAAAAAGTTCGTATGTGTTTACTACCAATTTAATAAATCTGAAAGAAGTGCGCGTTACAAGTAATCTTAAATGTTCATTCAAATGTTCAGTGGACGAAAACTGCTATGGATTTACATTCTGGAATCTAAATTATCATTGCATTTTGCATAACTACAGAGTCCTTCTGGATCATTATCTTGTTAACTACTCCAAGGAAAGTAATGGCACAGATATTTGGAGTATTGACCTCAATACACTTGGAAGAGTACGTACAAATTATTAAATATTTCCTTCTAATATTTTAAGCTAATAGAAAGCATATAATATAGTTATATCAATGATTTCTTTAACTTTATTTATCTATCTATATTTAAGATAGTAAATAGTGTACTATTTATATATACATAGTGTACTATATTATATATATATATATATATATTATAAACATCTTTTGGGAGAATTTATTTTCGTCATTATAGCAATAATTCAATTAAATTTTTTTATAGTTCGAAATTGTATAAACTTAGCCGTTATACTAACATATGAATATGGAATAAATGGATTGAGTTCAATTATGAAGTAATTTAGGTGAAATTCGCATTTATATTTTTTATTATTTATTCACGCAATGAAATATATAATTAAATTGCAATTTAATGCAGTATTTAGTAAAATTACATGCTTTAATCGAAAAAAATCAACATATTTTTCAAGAAAATTCAGCAATATTGAAAAACCTACTTCTTAGATACTGATGAGCTGATAAGAATTAGAATTACGTTAGCAAAGACCTTGAGTTTTTTAATGTTATCCAATAAAGAATGCATCTCTACTCGATTCAAAAAATGGCTACTTGTAAACATATGCTAAAAAGCAGAAATTTCATTATTAAAATATTCATGTGATTAATAAATTTTCCATTCGACCTGCAGACAATCTCACTTATTCTGACTCGCATTGTTTGTGAAGTGAATCTAAATTTTTGTTGAAAAATTATCCTTCGACATTGTTTTACATAAGATACATTTTTAGTAAGCGAATCGAATGTAATATCAATAGTTTATATATAATTGAAAAGCGTATTTTTTAGTGCCACAGTAGAGATTGCAAAACACCGAAATTTGATTGTAAGTGTTTGTTATGTTAAATATAGTGCTACACATGAATTTATATAGAACAAAAATTATTGAAGAAGTGTGAATTTTAGAAACTTATACAAAGTTAATGTGTATTTCGCTTTAGAGTCAAATCTTAGTTATAGTTGCCCTTTAAGATTAAGGCATGCAAAATGGAGCTTTCTATCAAATAATGTATATAAGATCATTTCGAGTTATTCTCAAAATCTAAAGTGGACAATTTTGGTTTTCAATCAAATTAGTATGTGAAATTGGATGGTAAAATCAATATGTTTATAAACAAAAATGCGTGTGACCAGAAGTGTCATGGAACAGTAGGTTCCAAATACATATTGTGACATTATTATCGAAACATAAATGAATGTTCACCATATGACTAGTCGTATAAATCACGGGGCAAGTATTAGTCATTTTGAATTTTTCAAATTTGCAAGAAAGGACAGGATTTTACAATTTTTCTGAGCTCAGATTACAATTACTAATGGTGTAAGTTCGACATCAACGGGAACTATGGTTCCGGCTTTCGCAGAATCATCATATCTTTGCGTACTAACCAAATCTTATACTTCATGCATATCATTCTTCACAATTAAAAACCCAGCATTGCCTTTATATAGGAGAGTAACCAATTTCCCTTAGAGATAATAATAGTGAAAAATTTACGAGGGTTTCTTGTTACCAGGCTAAATAGACACACAGAGATAAGAATATACTGCATCATAAATGGTTTTTCCTTAGCAGCACATTACTGAAAATTTAATCGGTTTTAAAAATATTATTAATTATTGCATGTACAGCAGTTAATTGTTTTGTACAATACTTTGAATTGTCCAACCAAGGTGAACAAGCAAACCTATGTATTTAGCTATTTGCCTTGAAGGCACATGGACATTAGAATCATGTGATCTTGCTAGTGGATATGGGATTGAACGCAAAAGAAAGGTAGGAATCACAGAAGAACTTACTAAAATGTTTTGTGGATATTTTATTGATGGTGAAAGAAATGTTCTTTGCTTAGAAAATGGTCCACCAGTTGGCCCCTTTGGAAAACAATCAGGATTGGTTGATGATTGCTTTATTGAAAACAACACACTATCTAAGATTGAAGAATTACATGGTAGTATCATCGACACCATTATTCTGTTCTATGGAGCAGGAATAAATTGCCGATTAGGTGGCCCTCATCCCGGTATTAATTCCTATTTTCATAATTTCAGTAGGAATGATCCTATTATAGGATATAAAATAAATGTTGGTAGTTTTAGAGGCCAAACTGTTCTTACAAGCTTGAACTTTGTCTCAAAAAATGGTACTGCAACAGGAAGAGATGCTGCTTCACTTACCATGTTTCCTTCAAACTGTAAACTTCTCAGATTTTCTGTGGCATACAGTAGCTATGTTAATGGAATTATGCTGCACACGCTCTGCGCAAAAAATATGAAAACGTTTCCTTAAATATATTGCATTTGTTTTTCCTAGAAATATTTATATACTATATTGACATCACCTAGTGTAAGCGGTAGGGTCCATACCGGGCTCAACAAAGTTTTACGGGGACCGGCTTCCATAGTCCGGACATCCGGGTTCTGTGCTTTGTTACTCGAAGATATTAATTATTAAAACGACTCGATTCGAAGTACATTAGGGCAATTGATGAATGAATTAGGTATTTCCATTTAGGCTAATGCGACCAAGCATCACATTAAGATTTATTCACTATTGAAAACATGAATTATTTATACGCACATAAAATATAAAGCCAAATATGCTGAACAGGTGTATGAAATATTTTATTGTAATGCTACCAATGGATTTGTATTAGCCCAGTAAGCTATTTCAATAATTTGAATAAGGATAATGAATTAAAAACCGTGAACTAAGGGGTTATTTATATTAACAAAAAACAAGTGCACATTAGAACGATTTGAAGAAACGTCATCATTAGAAGCTGACAACTGAGATAACTAGTGCAACATAGCGGATTTTTCAGTTAAAATGAACAATAGCGTTGCCCATAATCACAATGGAAAAATTTTACTTTCATATGAATTTGTTGTGCATAATCAGTGATCAATTTTAGTTACTTATTCAAAATTTAAATGGTTCTGTGGAAATTTGCATGCATCAAAGATCTATGGATCTTGTATGGATATGGATGTGAAAGTGCGATCCATAAATCAAAATTAGGGTCTATTAGGAAAACCTTAGTATTGAAATCATGCCTGGAAACTCGTAAACTATTCTTGACCTTACCTGACCAGGCTCACACAGTTTCTGCGTGACCCGCCCTGGTTGTAACAACAAAAAATGACGATTTCGAAATTATTTACAAAACTATTGACTTTATCTATTAATTTAAAAAAATAATTTATTTATATAACCACTCGCAAAATATCTTCTAATATAAAATTCACAAAATATTCATGGATATATAATTTTTTTTACAATAATTTTGGTAGATTTAGTATATAATTATATTAATCTTTTGATTAAACTTGGTTCCTTAAATTCTGTGCAGATTAATTAAATGACGCTTAGTTGAAAATTTCCAATTGGCTTAGATAATAATTTATAAGTAAATTTTATATCAGTTCTTTAGGTGATTGGAGATGGTTAACTGATTTTTGTGTTTTTTAATTTTTGTTTGTAAATTTCCTGACGTCTTTCCAATATATTGTGCACCACAGCTGCAAGTAATTTCATATTACGAATATTACTAAAATAATAACTAAATTTCATTACAATTCTCAATATGTTGATGACATACTGGTTATATCAGAATATAATGCTAAGGACAAATTTATGTCAACATATTACAACCAAACCAATCGATACAAAATAAGTATTTAACTACAATTCAAATGTACCTTTTGAATAAAAAAATCATGATCAAAGGTCTGATACATCGGCATTTTATGATTGATCAAAATTACGAAGAACTTCATAAGCAATCACACAGATTGAAGATATATCAAAGGCGTAATGAATATTCAACACCGATTTGTAACCGGGCCGTGAATTCAAACCCTACTCTTTGTGTCATTACCTAAGCTCAGCCAGGCCTGTTGCAATTGGCCCGTCATATCCACAACCATAATAATATTTTTTTTAATTAAATGAAATTAATTGGCGCTTGCTATTCCAAGACAATTTTGGAGATATTTGCAATTCCTGTATTAATGGATTTACTTTTTGATGTATAATTCGTCAATTGGATATATTTGTTGATATATTATTACAGGCTCACATATGGAATGAAATCTCTGCAATTTCCATTCCATTTCCACAACTATTTTAAAAATATTTCCATATATTTTTCATTATTTTGATATTTTTTCCATAACACTTCCAGCTAATGGTTAGCTTATTTTCTTGTCTGATAGACCCATTGGTACAACAGCAAAACTTCTATTTGCATCAAAATTTGAAAATTATGAGTAATATTCTGAAATACGTGGCTACAGCTGCTTCATTTTTGTTCCAGTTCCACTCTACTTAAATATTTTGGGACTGAGAACAGTCAATCTTATGAGATTGAGTGGTTTCTAGAAACTTACTAATGGTTTGTAAAATTTCCTATAATGTGAACAGAATATACAAATCAGTTCAGACACGTGGAATAATTGATTTGGTCGAAGTTGCTAGGGTACACATAATACAATTTTGTAAAGCTTTTAAGTCTGGCTTAGCCAAGACTAGTAATAATTAGTTCAGTTAATTTCGTTGCAGTCTGTGCAAAATCCACGTAAAATTAAATAATTTAAAGTCATATATTCATGGCGAAAATATATAGAAAAATTCGTGCAATAAACTCATATGCATCACAAACTTTCTGTAGATAATTATATTAATTAAAAATTAATTAAAAAATATTTTGAAACGCGTATTAGATTGCTTTCAATAAATATTATATTTTCTTTAGAAAAGCATCAATATGCGTTGATACTGACAGGCAATTTTTTTTGCATATAAGCTTTAATTAGAGAAATATTCGAATACAACATATTACTTTAGCTTAACGAGATGGCATTATATTGTATTTTTCCAATTAATGAGAGGATATTGTAGATTAAGGTTTTAGTAGTTTGGATGCTGGAATTACTGCTAAAAAATTGTTAGATCAAAATGATAAAAATTAACGTCTCCCGTGAAATATCTGGACAGGATAAAATAAATACAAATCCGCACAGGACAGGATAACTTTTTGTTTCAATCTCAGCCTTACTTTTCACCGCAATTAGAAATGAATGTTAGTGGTCATAAACGACCCAGTACTTAAAATATCTAAAATCATGAGCTAAAATTTACTTGTTTATGTATGCAAGCTAGAATTTTATTAGTTCTACCTGTGTATTGATTTAAATATTTAAAGAATATCACATTGACATATCCCTGAAATATTGTAATGTGAAAGAAAAACGTATATAAACTTTCAAAAGTAATTTATTTGAACTTTAAACTTACTTGCAACTATTGTACGCATTACATTGGAAGGACGTCAGAAATTTAAAAACAATAATTAAATATCACAAAATCAGTCACCATCTCCAATCATCTAAAGAAGTGCTTATGAATTTTGCACATAAATTTATATATATATATATATATATATATATAAACTAAATCTATTAAAATTATTGTAAAAAAATTATATATTGATGAATAATTTATTAATTTCATAGTGGAAACCTTTTTGATAATGATAATTCCGGATATTTCGACTGCTGGATACCGGATAATTTAACGGATACCGGATAATATACTATTAGTAGTGAAACAAGAAATATGTCTTTAAAAAAACAAAATATGACCTTATTTTTCTGACAAACATATAAAGGAATTTAGTTAAATATGCCCTAAATATGACAATCCATTTTTCAAAATGATTTAGGGAATATGAACTTTTTTCTATTGCTGAGAAAAGGTATAAATCAAATAAAAACACTCTTACATAATACAAAGTGAATTTTTTTTAAAGTAACTACTCCTCTAAATTACAATAACAGCACATAAATTTCCATGTGAATATTGTGGTTAAGATTTCTCTCATAGACCAAGAGTTTTCTCAACATGAAGATATTTCCATCAGCTGCAGTCGATGCTTCTTGAAATTTTCGTAATCTACATACAGTCTGATAAAATTTCTATTACCATTTCATACTATTATATCAGTGAAACAGTTATTTTTTAATTTTGACTTGATTTTGGCCTTTATTTCATAGGTATCATTTCCAAGATCCAGGGTGAGCGTAAAAACAGCATTTGGTAGAATGTCAACTCGGTTAAACATTGAAAAAATTTGATATTTTATAATAGCATTCTTAATTAAAGGAATTGGATTGTCAACCATATATATATATATATATATATATATATATATATATAGTATATATGTACTCCTTTAATAAGCATGGTAAAAGACTGGAACAGGTGCACGTTGCAAAATTCATGAAATAATGTATGTCCTTTAATATTATTCCAACTGCCAGCATACATATGGCCAGTCCTAGAAACGCGATGGCCTTTGGGCCGGGTCAGGTCAACAATAAGCCATAGCAATTAAACTTTTCTGGGATTGGGCCAAGAAGTACATTAATTGAAATTGAATGAATATATATATATATATATATATATATATCCAGAATTAATTTTTATGTTTTTTTCAGGTCTGAAAACCATCTGATTTTAAGCAGACTGCAAAATATACCAAATATGAATTTTATAACTTTGTTTGCCCTAATTATCACTAAAGAATGACCTCTTTCCTCAATTAATATCGACCTCTTGGCGATGAAAATAAACAAAATTTTTGACGTATATTAAATAGACTATGTCCTGACGTATCAGAAGAGCATATATTGTTGCCTGACAACTTCCATATCAGAGATAAAATAGTTTTTTCCTCGAAAATTCAATTTTTAAATCTAGTTTTATCTCAGAATATACTATCCGGGAAAATCTGGAAACAAGTTAAATTTTACCGGATATCTGGATCCGGTTGTGTAATTGCCGATTTTACTGGATATCGGATTTGGCACATCCGTAGTTATTCTAGGATAATAGTGCCATATGCGACTCAAGGCGAGCAATAACATTTTGATCTCGATTGACCAATTCGATTTAGTCTAAGGGATATACTAAAATCCCCTTGCACATGAATCTTTGACAAAAGCCTTAACAGTTACCACAGAATTCCCTAATAGTCGATTTTATCAATTACCACTAAATATAGGTTTAATATTAACATTACCAGTTTGCATACTCAGTTTGCATAAATAGGCGGTGGCATTCAAATGAATGTTTTGAACAGAAATGATCATTAACCAGAAATGTTCAAAGTAATATAGTTCTGTAACAATGTTTTTAAGTTTGAGTGACATTATGTGTTGATGAATTGTTGCAAGTGTTTCCAAAAACTGATTGAGAACAAAATATATTTACCAAAATACTGATTGTTGCCAATACAAAATAGTAGTCAAATTATTTTTAGCACTTTGTGTCTTTTACATTACTAAATTCTGACATTAAATTTACTAATTCATAATCACTCAAATTTTTATACAAATATTTTCAATTTTTATGTGCAAAACATATTTTTAATTGAATCTTTTTTATTTTCATTTTTATATTATTTTATATAATTCGTTGCTTAAAAAGTATAACATTTTGGAGGCTTTAAATATTTTGGTTCGAAATATGTATATTTTTGTTATATTTATTTTCAAATTGTTTTTTTCATAAGCATAGAACCAGAAGCAAAACATTATTCATTTTCAAATATGTACATATAGGCATATTATTTCTTATAAGAATCAGTACAGTACAAAAATATTTTGAGTGTTTAATTTATTTTAATAAAATTTGTGTTTTATTCAGCATATTAAATTGAAACAGTGAGGTGGAACCGCCACCTCAATAAGAACATTGGGGTGGAAATTTCCACCCCACTTCCAGCGCTACTGTTAATACATCTGCCTTCTATTCATTTAGTTACCAGTATTAGGATTTGAAAAAATTTGAACGCTTTTCTCTGATAATTTTTAATATTAATTACTCAAAAATTAAAATCTAAATATAAATGCTCAAGAAGTTTTCAATTCTTGAACAATTATTAAATCTTCAGTATTTTACTTAATAAAAATTGTGTAGACTGTGATGATCTTTGCAAGTGTTTGAGAAGAACATTGTTTGTTCACAAATTATTATTTTCACTCATGTAGTCAAGCTAAACATTTGAGAAATTATTAAATGCAGTTGTAATACACATTTTTATATTAAAATTATATATAGCCACTCACTAATTATAAAAATAACATTCAACAATTATATATTGTCGATATTTTTAAATACATTTATTTCTTATATGAAACAATTTACATGATATTTTTATCAATATAATTAGATTTTGGGGTGCACATTATGTATGTTTTGGAAAATAATGACTTACATTACTGGAATTATTGATAAGCACTGTTTAAGAAATATCTGGACACATATTTCTGTTTGAGTGATTGTGATTGGAATTCAATAAAAGAATCTGTACCTATAACCCGACAGTATTGATTACTTTACTCGACCTGGCTCAACCTGAATATTGATTCATTTACCCGATCTAATCTCATTCGATGAAAAACAGAATAATCAACATAAAAATGCACATGAATTGGAAACAAATAAATACAAAATATTCTATACAGATTTTCCGTCCCGAAAAATTACCTGAGAGAAGCTCATCTGACCCGACCCAAACCAAATTCAAATTGCTGTGCTCAACCCGACCCAATATCCGACGTCAGGTTGGATAAAGTTGGGTACTTGACACCAATTTCTATCCTCTATTTCATAGCTAGACCAACCTTTACACTATAGGCAAGTCGTGTAAAAATGGACCCACTGGATATCAGAATGCAATAAAAGCCTAGAGCAAGAGAGGTATCAACTTATTAGTTTTGTGTTTTTATAATTTCGCAAGATTCTACATTAACATTAATAACAAGTCAGTAATTAGATTGTGGTAAGACTTCAATCTTTTAAGCTCTAACTTAAAATTATCAGTTAAAGGTAACGTATTAAGTTTAGGTGAAAACCAATTGCTATATCAAAATAAAACTTAAAGGATAACGTGTTAGAAAAGAAAAAGCTGATTAAATTTCGAATTTACCTGTTAAATTGAGTGCATTTAAAAATAAAACTATTCACTGGTAAACGCAAACCAAGTCGGATTAATCAAGAATTACACAATTCATAACAAAGGTGTAAAAATTTTTCTAAATTTAATTATACATTTAGAATTTGAAAACTAATGTCAGTCTAGCACCTTAGCTGCCAATTACTATTAGTTCAAATAAGTCACTAATAGCTGTAAACATATTTACTTAATGTAGCCTACTTTCTACTCGGTAATTATTTTAGAATGCCCTTAGTGTTGATTATAATTAAGAAACAAACATTTACGATTGATTTTCACTAATAGTATATCAGTTCATATGCCTTGATTACGTTTGTGTTATTGGTGGCAACTTAATGTAATTTTTTCAACAATAAGGTTATAAATACTATGTAGCAGCTAAGTCGAGCATGACTTCCAAGTAACCACGGCTTTTATATTTTTGATGTTACAATTTTATTGTTTAATATATTATCACTATATCATCAGATAGTAGTAATTTTAGTTTAAACATTACATAACTTTTAATTTAAGTAACTACAATAATTAAAAAGCTTTATCTTAGTAATGTAGATGTACAATTGCGTTTTGTCTCCTAAGACCGAATCATGGCATCTTCCCAAACAATAAGATATTCTTCATTCAATATATAATTAATAAGGACAATTGCAAATTAAGCAGTTATTTGCATAAGCAGCTGTAATAATAACAAGTTACCAAATTGGTATTATATTAAGATAAGAAAATTATGTAGAATAATCGAAATGAATGTATGCCTGATGAATTCAAATATTATAAACATAATAACAATTATTATATATTTTCTAGTATCTAGCTAAACCTTCACTATTAAGTATTCTCCCTTGCAAAATTCCTAAAGCAATGTAAAACTGCATGTGTATGGCAATTTGAACTAATTTGTTCGAAGATCAGAACTGATTAGAAATACAATAAACAGCTGGAAGTTCACCAGAAGAGGTCCACCAATCATAATTCGTTTCGTAAAATAGAAATATCAAATTGGAATCACCTCTACAAAACAATAATTTTGAAAATTCTAACGAATTTTTGAAAAGTCCTATAAAAAATTTAACATAATTTGGCCAACATTGACTGGGTCAATCTTGAATTTTAATGGCTGAATACATGCAACAAAGCTCATTTTATTCATAATTGTGTCGTAACGCAAACAAATTGCAATATTAAAAGTGCTATAGCTCTAAATACCAAATTTTTCTTTGTTTTTACGTAGTAATTTAATATTTTACGACGCCATCTAGCAAATTTTGAAAAATAATTTCGTCTAATGCTTTGGGTTTCAGATACGTTGTGCAACATTTACAACATGCGTATAGAAAAAAGATGCTTCCCGTCTAAATGGAAAAGATCAATGATCACGCCCATTCTTAAAAGCAAACATTCAACTGATTTTTCTTTTAGACCAATTTCAACGATTTCATTTCTAGCCAAAGTTCTCGAACGAATTATTTGCAATTGCATCAATCATGAACTTATTGCCAAACTGAATAATAATCAATTTGCTTACACTAAGAAACGATCTACTACTACTGCTTTAGTCAAGATTACTGATTTTATCTCCAGAAATATTAATAGTAGAAGTAATTCAGGTGTACTATTACAAGATATAGATTTTTCAAAGGCTTTTGACAGTATTTCTCATAGGAATATTTTTGAAAGATTATCTGCGCTAAATTTTCCACGTGGTTTCTCACTGTTTATCTCAAACTATTTGTCTAACAGACCTATCATTCTCCGCTTAATGGTTGTGTTAGTGAGAGTAATGACATATGCTCAGGAGTACCACAAGGTTCAGTTCTTGGGCCTCTACTTTTTTCAATATTTATTTCCGAATTCAATTTGTTTCATAGATCAAACTATATTATTAAATACACTGATGACATCACCTTCATTATTTCTATTCCTAAGAATTCACTGGAAAATTCGTCTGAAATTGGGAACATCGAAAGCTGGGCCACAAAGATAATGCTTAAGATTAAGTTTAACAAATCATGGCAAATGCTATTTGGAAGTTTGATTTTTATGATTAAAAAGTTTCTAAGAGTTATGTGAACTTCGAAACATAAATCAAATGATCTTATTGAGGAAGTATGAAAAAAGCATTGTGCAATTTATTTTGCCTCATACAATTTAGAAATTACAAAAATAGCAACTTTTAATTTACCTTTTTTCATCTCTAGTTTTATCAATGATTGAGTATGGATCTCAACTTTATGTGGTGCTCCATACTCTCCGACCCTAAAACCCAGATAATAATTAATCGTGCTCCTAAAATCATGGCTGTTTGCAGAGAATAAAAAATTATTGCAAAATATAGAATTCATTTGGAAATGAAACTTTTTAATGAAATGATCTCCAAATTCCATCATCTCAATGATTTTATTCCTGATTGTCTTTTTCGTTCTGGTCACTTTTGTCTTGAAAGTTGCAGTTATCAAGCTTCAGAAGAAATCAATTTATACCTCGTAGCTCACTATTAACTAACAGCCATTAATATCTACTTTTTATTTCATCAATTTATTTGTAATTTGAAAGTATTGTTGTTAAATTTTGTGGGGCTATTTTATAATTTCATTTCAATCCCTGTAAATTATTTAGTTTAATAAACATTAGAATAATAATAATAATAATAATAATAATAATAATGATAATAATAATAAAAATAATTCTATATACAGTATGTATAATATNATATATATATATATATATATATATATGATTCAAGTTAAAACTTCAATCTCTTTCAAGTTCTTTCGTGTTCTTATGAAATTTTGAAAAGTGTCATTAAAATTACATATTACTAGTTTGGTCATTTTTAAGAATAACATTGAAACTGTTCCTTTCATCATAACATAAAATCATTTATTAAGAATAACATTGAAACTGTTCCTTTCATCATAACATAAAATTATTTAAGATTCGCCATTAATATAAATTTTCATTGAACTTTAGCTTTTCATATTTCTGAAATTTGGTAGTGAAATTGTTTCGTATTCCATTAAATCTATCCGATTTTATGAAATCCTCATTAAATATATTTGATATTCCCAATTATTTGTACACATTACTATATTTCATATCATGTAGGTATTCCGGTAGTACATTCGAATGTTGGTTTCAAAAAATTGTTAATATATTTCCATTTTTGAGAGGATGTTTTGATTTCATTGAAAGAATTCTTCAAAAATGAACTTAAATCGCGTTTACAGTTATTGGGTGCATCATTTCTGTACATTTTCTATAGGCTTTATGCTTTTCGTTAATGCCTTTCCTAGAAATTTCTGAATTCTATGATTTCCAAGAAGGAATTCTTGTTTGATTTGCATAAATGATCTTCTTTGCAACTTGACTGTGCTTGTTATATAATGTATCCAAATTACTATTGATAAACTTAGTTTCTCATTAATAAAAATTGTGACATAAAAATTTTGCCAATTAAGATTTAGTAAATCAAGAACAAGTTCTGGTTGCAAAATCTTTTAGAATTATTGCAATTTATCAGTTTCTTCTCTTTGTTTATTTTCAATTTATAATACATTGTACACAAAATGAAATTTTTATAGTTCGAAATATCAGTAATCAAAAAATCAATCAGAGTTGAGGTTTTCCCATTAATATGAGTTTGAATTGTTTTGTGGAGTACTTCTAAACCTAAAATGTCTACAACATCATGAATTTTTGGGTTATCATGTTTATTTAGATATTTATTGTTATAATCACCCATATGAATTACAAAATTCACTAAAGTTTCTTTGATTATTGCAATAGCTTAAATAAATTAAATGCTTTACATTCGATAGTATAATTTCTAACCATAAGTCTTCAAACTGGGCATTTTGAACATTTAAATCTTGACGCATTTGTGGATGAAAAACCCTAGGCACTATCAATAATATGCCACCACCTCAAATTTTTGTAGAATTTCTGAGATCTCTAGCCTTGCAAAATATCTTAAGCCAATTTTTCTCAAAAATTCTGTCATTATCAACATCTTTTAACCAGGTTTCTGTTATTCCGCAAATTGTGTTTGCATATTTAAAATCAATTCTTCATATTTAGTCATTTGTTAAATTTTGGAAATTAATGTATACAAATTTGACTTGGTTTTCATGCTTCTTCATATAATCATTAAATTGAATGAAATTAAAAAAATTTCTTTGATCGTTTTAAGTTTTTCTTATTGTAGTTTTTAGTTGTTCTATGTAAATTTATCATTTTTACTAAATGGAAAACAAAATGGATACGTTATTCTCATCAAACTCTTTTAATAATTTTTAATTTTCAAGAAATAAATTATTTATAAACTGTTCAATATCCGACAATTCTTCAAATATTGGAATATTTGAAATACTAAGTTTAGTAAAAATGTAGTTCGTTTTTTTAAGTTGATATTCCTAATCTTTTGTAATGCCGCATCTACCGTTTTGGCTTCTTGACTTGACTTGCAAAATAAACCAATGTCATTATTTTCGTTAATTTTCAGGGATTCAATACTAGAGCATTCTCCCTTAGTTCTTGATCAATTTTTCGACATTAGAAAGAGATATTTTTCAATCTTTTTTATTTAATGAAAGTCTTTATTATTAATTGGGCTCGAATGAAACCAGTAACTGTGGTTTGAATTCTTTATCTGGTAAATTGTTTTTGCTTTCCAATTTCTTATTTGACAACAGTTCAATAGATTATTTCTCAAATTTGTTTTGAGTTACCTTTCAAACATTCTACTAAAGTCTGAATTGTTTTGTACAATCGAGTTTCGATTTAGTAGATATGTTGAAACCGGTTACCAGGTGCTCCAAACCAACAAATGAGTTCTAAAGCTCCTTTAATTTATCATTTGTTTTAATGATATCAGAATATCAATCTAACATGTTGAAAATGATGAAAAATTGTAACTGTAGCAAATTCAAAATTTACTTACTGCAACATTTTCCACCAAATACATGACAAAATTAACTAATGTTTGTAAGTACTTTCCAAATTTGTTAAGTTTAAATTTTGCTGGGTGGTTTTAGTTTCTAAAAGAAGTATTTTCTGGACAATGTACAAGTCAAAGTGGAATCATTAATTTTTGGAGATGAAATTATAATTTAACGGTAGTATTACAATCATATGAGTAGTGTAGAATCTTGCCAATCTAATTTCCGCATTTAGTTCATAGTAACTTATTACTTTTCATAATGGATACGACCATTAAGGTTGACAAGTTCCTAATTCTCTTCTTTCACTTGAGTGTTTGTTTGATTAACCTAATTTAATAAACATTAGCTTTTCTAAATGCATAACTAACAACAACTCATTTAGATAGAGTGGTAGATGGAAGACAGGGTCAAGACCTGAAGTGTGGTGCCCTGCGATTAGAGATACATATAGATCAGCCACAACTACCGCTTGCACTTGATCTTCGCTGTGAAAACCATTTAGGGAATGGGTGTGTGAATTGTACTCAGTGATTGTGGATTTGTGATTACTCTAAAAATTAGTGCAT
>CABFPE010000708.1:17658-32026 GCA_900660155.1 Hofstenia miamia | reverse complement strand
ATCCCGTGATGGAATCCAGCCACTACTTGACACAACTTGCTTAGCTGAACATGTTATTAAATAATCAAACCAGATAATGAAGAAATGTAAATAAAATAAACTCCGAAGAATTTATTGTTCATCAATTTTTTAATCAAATTCAAAGCTATTTATTTAAAATCTTAGAAGTACCTGCTGATTTGAATTTCAAATGATTCGTCTGCCAATATGGCTGTTCATTTGTAAGCGTTATTTCGCTCATTTCACTTTGTCAAATTTTTACTTAATCAGCTAACCTGTTTTTCTTAATTTGCACAATATTGTAGCTTAGTTGCATCTTACAAAAATGAATAGAATCATTAACTAAATTTTACAACTAATTTTAATTACTATATTCGTTTGACGTTATTCCTGCAGCTATTCATTTTGGGATGATGCTACATCCACATTAATTAGCATTTGTGACTTTGGCCTTTTACCATTTGTCAAATATACTGCCAAATTAATATTAATTAATATGAAAATACTGCTTTACAATTTTACAAATGATTTAACTAATAATAATCATGTGTGTACAATAAATATTTATTTCAAAATTTAGTCTTAGTTCTTTCCCCTAATTCTCTCCACTTGACCACATGATTGGATTATGTTACACTATGTAAAGTGTATTGGCAAGTGCCAATGGAGCTGAGGGACATTGAAAAAACGGCATTTATAACACTGTATGGACTATTCAAATGGATGTACATGGCATTTGGATTGTGTAACGCATCTGCAACATTCCAAAGATATGTAACCAAAGTACTGAAGCAAGAGAATAAAAAAATAGAAGACGGAGTGTGTTCTTACATAGACGATATTTTGATAGCAAGTGATACGGTACAGGAACACATTAAAAAATTGGACAGAACACTAACAATTTTATGTAATGCAAGACTTAGTGTAAATGGGAAAAAATGTGAAATCTTGAAAACCAAAGTTGTATCTGTGGGAAAGCAAATACAAAAGGGAAAATAAAGATTAAAAACAATGTGAAAGAAATGATTTTGAATATAAAAACTCCAAAGACTAAAAAGGATATTCAAAGAATGATGGGATTCATAAACTACTACAGATCATTTATACCTAATGTAGCTCAAAAAATGAATAAGATAACAATACTATTGAAGAAATCAAAACCATTTGAATTGGAAAGAACAAGAGCAATTAGATAACATAAAGAATGAGTTGGTGAAGATGCCATCACTGAATACACCAGACTACAAGAAAGAACTTATTCTTGATTGTGACGCAAGTAACGTGGTAAAGGGAGCTTGCTTAGGACAGATTAAAGAAGGCAGAAAAGTCCCAATACAATTTTTTAGCAGAAGGCTAAAGCCAAGTGAAGAAAACTACGGCTCAACAAAATTAGTAGAAAGTATAAAGAAGTTTAGGTACTTTTTAAACAGACAAAAATTCAAAGTAAGTACTGACAATAGTGGATTGGCATGGTTGAAGAAATTTTCAGGAGATAAATCATCAATAGTATCAAGATGGATAGAGTACCTAAATGAGTTTAAATTTACTATACAACACAGGAAAGGAACATTACACAAGAATGCTGACTTCTGGACAGCACTGGCGGAATATCAGAGAGATGTAGACAAAATAGGAGAAAAGAAAAAAATTCACTTTATACCACATAGTGAATATCAAAATCTGCCCAACATTAATGCTGATAAGAAAGGACATGCCATAATGCCGATTATAATCAAGGAAGAAATAATGGAAAAAGAAATTATGGAAAAACAAAAAATGGACATAATATTAAGAGAAATAAAAAACAAATTAAAAGACAAGCATAGTGAGTTAGGCAAAGAAGCAAGTAGCTATTTCCAAAGATACAAGTGGAAAGGTAAGACACTGCATATAGTGACCCCACAATATTACAAAAGGGAGTTAGTAAGGAAGATCCATGAGAATGGACATATTGGTATAATTCAAACAGAGCAAACATTTAACTCCAGATTTATAATGATAGCAATACAAAGAATAGTAGAGGATGTCATTAATAAGTGCACGACATGTCTGATAAACAATAAAAGTCACTTTCCAAGACAAATGGCACTGCTGGAAAAAATTTTAGCTAGGGCACCAAACCAAATAGTGCATGTTGATTTGGAAAAGTTATCACAAGACGATGAAGGATATCAGTATATTCTAGTCATAGTAGATAATTTTACCAGATACATGAAAATGATACTGTTAGATTTGACAACAGCTAAAACAGTTGCAGAAAAAATAATGAAAGAATGGATATTAAAATTCGGACAAATGGAGGTAATAATATCAGATAGAGGTGTGCAATTTGAGAGTAAACTGTTTGAAGAAATGGCAAAATGGATGGAAATAATGACGGAAAAAGCAACTACATATCATCTACAAGCAAATAGAGCTGTGGAAAGGTTAAATAGAACAATGATCAAGTTAATTAGAATTTTAATATCAAGAGTTGGAGGAAGAGATTGGAGAGAAGTGATTGAAATGGTAGAGTATTTTTATAATACTTAAGTACATTCCACCACAGGAATGACACCATTTAAGGCAATGTATGGAAGAGAAGCGGCAACCCAATATCCATGCAATATAACACATACTCTGAAAAACCAGATAATTAATATATCAGGAAAATTAGAAATCAAATAATGCAAATTCATAAGGCAATGTGTCATTCATACAAAGAGATCTGCAATACGACAGCAAAGAAATTTCAATTAAAAGATTTATGGCAAACCACACAAGAAGGGTGACAAGGTTTATACATATACATTACTAAAAACACAAGACGTGAACCAGGTAAGAAAATAATTGAAAATACAGTGGACAGGGCCATTCATCATCACACAAACACTACCAAATTACAAATATAAACTTAATGAAGGTAGGACTTTACACTTTCAAAATTTTAAAAAGGCAACAAAGGATATAGAGCAAGTGATATTAGCTAGAAAGGCACAATTTAAATTAATTGAAAATGATGATGGCACATACAATGAAATGGGTGAACTTGACAGTGTGGCAGAGGAAGAATTTGCGGAAGAATACACTCCTAAAAATGAAGAAGATCAAATGGAGAAAAGAGTTATGCCCCAGAGGGCAGTAAAAAATGAAAATAAATATAACCCTGAAATTTGGGATATAAATTTAGTAACTCCATTTAGAGTAGATAATGAAGAGATCCAACAGAAGTACCAGTCATCACTGATGAAGAGCAGAAGAGAACCCTGAAATCCAATCATCAATTAATGGGCGTGATGAGGGGAGATACAGCCAGCAGTAGTACAGAAAATACTAGGTCTCCGCAATCTGATTGTCAATTAAAGGGCATGATAATGGAGAAAATTTCACCTATTAACAAAAGAAGACGCATAAGAAGAAGATCTCCACAATCTGATTACCAATTAAAAGGTATGAGGATGAAGAATATGATGGGGACTAACAAACAATGAAGAGTGAGAAGGAGATCTCCACAATCTGATTACCACTTAAAGGGTATGACGATGGAGACAATATCAGAAACATCACCCTCAACCAAATGTCAATTAAAGGGCAGGTGGATAAAAGAGGGCCAACGTCAAGATACCAAGCATCAATTAAAGGGCGAGAGGTTGGAAGAAAAATCATATTCATCAATGGAACACTCCCCCTCATCCAGCAAAACTCAATGCCAACTAAAGGGCAAATAGTATCAAGCTATACCTTGTCTACAGTTAAGGGATCTAGACATACAAGATATAAGTGAAGACTCAGAGATGAATACATCTGAACAGCCATCACCAAGCTCATTCACAACTACTGGAAAAAGTTTACAACCTTTTTCACACAGGCAAATATCAATGACAACTATGTCATCTAGATTGGAGGAGAGAGAAAGTCAGATGACAAGAATAGGGAAAGATAAAATACATCCCTACTTCATAGCAAACAGAAAAATTCGATACAATTCATATGATAATTTATCACCAGAAACGAAAAGGCTCATACAACAGCATACATCAATGAAAGAAAAAGAAAGTTTGGCCATCCCAATAGTGATAGACAAAAACAATAGACCAGTGTGTAATATGATTATATCATACATAGAAGATATGCAAGAGGAATTTAACCATCCATACTTCAAGAGTATGGCACATATTACATTTGATGAAAAATTCATGATGAAGGATGTGCAAGAAGTCACAAAGAATAAGGACAAATTAATCAACAGGTGTGAACAAGTCAATCTGGATAGAAACCATTTAACGATTATCTATTTTATCAAGAAAGAGGAAATAAATTCCAGAAACTTAGAAATAAATATAGAAGAGACTCTAAAAACGGCAAAGGAGCAAAAAGTGAAGGTGATAATTATCATGAAAACACAAAGAAACAAAGAAAACCAGAAGAAAAATTGGAAAATGTCATTATAATTGAGGACAAAGGATCAGCAATATCGGAAATGATTAGCTTTGATTTACAAATAAACACTATAGCGCCAGCAAAGAGACTTATGGTAGAACCAAAAAATAGCAGTAGACATGTACTACTAAGTCAAAATGATGGAACTTTTGGGAAATACAGAAAAGCTGGAAGAAATAGGAAATCTATACATTAAATGTAGTATGAAACAAACGCTGGAACATTTGAAGAACATTATCAATGTATGGAAAGAGATGAAAGCTGAAAAACCAATAGATGAAGATTGGCCAAAGATTGATATAAAATCAGCAACCAAAACATATCATAAATCAATGGAAGCAGCATTATTCGAAATAAGAAGAGCATATGAAATGGAGTCCAAACACAACTTTAGAAACATATTGTTTGAAGAAAGAAATGCACCTCACATCTGCACATGAACATCAATTTGGCTGTTAACTATAGCATTGACATACAACAAGAAATTAGTATTACTGATCATGAAGAAGGAGCATATAAGTATAGCAAGAAACAAGATATTTGAAATTGCTATTTTGCTGATGCCAACAAACATAAAGCATTGGATGTTACAATATGTAGAAAAGGTACAGCTATCCCTAATGAAAAAAGCACAACAAACATTTGAGAAGTACTTCACAAGATTGTTAATACAGCAGCACACTCTGGGTAGACCAAGCATAGTAGAACTTGCCAACAAAACAGGCATATCCCCAGCAGAGATTGATATATTGAATGATGAAACCAAGAAGTACATGTGGGGAGCCACATTGAACACGAAATTAAAAGCTATAAAACAACAGCCATGGATGACAACAAGAAAATTGATCAGAAGAGAGAATGATACAAGAAGTGGACAGAAAGAAGTAAACAAAATAATTACACTGGAGATGAAAAGATACATTAAAGAGTATCCACAATGTGCCTATACAAAGATAATCAAAAGATTGGAGATAATGAGGAAGCAGGCTGATAGAAATCATCAAAATGGTCAGCAAATCTCAAGAAGAAATGCAACTAGAGGAAATACTATTACAGTCAAACACAACTGAACTAACCCCAAATACACAGAGGGAAATAGATAAAGTCAACATGGAAAAGTGGGAAGAAAAAGAAACAAGCGAGATTTCATGGGTGGATGCAGATGACAAATGCTTACCCATTGAAATTTCAGTGAAAAGAGAAAAACGGGATAACATAGGGCAGAGGATTTATAGAGAGGTGTAAGAATGAGAAACAAAATCGTTAATAAAAATACTATGCACAGAGGCATTCAGCAAACAAGAAATCCACCAAATGTTAGAACAACAAAATCAACCGGCAGTAGATATCGAATGTATAACGTCTAAATTCGTAATTAAACCAGAAACAGCACAAAGCCTGAGGAAATACAGACTAACAAATACATTCTGGGAAAGCATAAGAACAAGTAAAAATAACTATCCGGCAGCGTTTGGAATGGCAACAACATCAAAAATGGAAGGAGGATCATATGAAAACATCGAGAACAAAACACTAACCACATTATTAAAGTGTACAACGCCTCCTACAATATCAGTACCGATGCTACTCCCAACATGGAAATTGAAAGAAAAAAAGCAGCAAAATCAGTATGACATGAAGAAAACACATATGTGAACACACGTGAGGAGGCAAAGAGAAAAGCAAATGATGAGAGATATAAAAAATCAAAAGAAATTTCGCTCAAAAATGATAACAAAGAAAGAATATACATAGAGGGTATAATAACCCCATATGATCTTTACGTGGAAGGAGAAGCCATACACAAACAGAGCAAAAAGGTGTGGATGGAAATTGAAAAATGTCCAACTCAAACAGTAATGCTATTTTCAAGTATTAATGACATAGTCTGGGGCGAACTGTGGAGTTCACAATACAGATATTATGGTGTAATGAGACGTGTGGAAAAAATAACAATGATAAGACTGGGGAAAACAATCCAGAAGAAATAATCAGAGAAGAAGTACGAAATAATATTAGCGCGTTTTACAATGAAGCATTAGTATCAAAGTCACTTAGATCTACTTATGAATTCTCTTACCTGAACACAACCATCCACCCTGATTTGGCACATACTAGCAGAGTAGACGCGATAATGACTCTAATGATAGCTATCAAAGGATTGAGATACTATGAAGAGTTCAATGAAAAACTGAATGAGTTACGGAGCATGTGCATGATCTCAAATAACTTAAGAAACCCATCATTTCTGAGGCATAAGAAGATGGTAACTACAGAAAAAGATGTCGTATTAAAGCCAACTAAAGAAGACAAACACAAAGAGACTGATTGGGAGATGCAAAAAGAGAGTATTTCATAAAGAAGGCAGCGGAAATGATTCTTGGTGAAAGAGTGGTCATTCTTAATTAGCTATGCTGGAGGGGGAGTGTAACATAATCTCATGTGTGGTCAAGTTAAGAAAAAGTAGGGAAAGAACTAAGACTCAAGTAAAATAAATTATTAATTGTACACACATGATTATTATTGATTAGATTATTTGGAAAAATTTTATAAGCAATATTTTTTGATTTGCTTTGCAGTATTTTTGACAAATGGTAAAAGAACGAAACGCAAAAGCTAATTAAAAAAGAACGAAACGCAAAAGCTAATTAATGCTGAAGTGCGTAAAACAGCAGACAAAGAAAGAGAAGGAAAATAGTAAATTGTCAACAACTATGATTAACAGGTACTTGATAAGTGTTTGATTGCTTATGATTAGGAAGTATAAAAGTATTGCAATTTATATATTTGGTGATGAGCGAAATTTAATGGATTTACTTCTTTATTTTTGTCAGGTTTATTTAATTAACTAAATGGAAAGCTAAATCGTTAAGCACTAGAGTAATCCTGACGGTGACCCCCAACTACATTTAAAGGAAGTCTGGAACGGCAGGCACATACAGCCTTTCAAAAGTGCGGTGCAGCTGGTAGTCGTTGCTTTACTTGATGTGCTTGTAGGTTAGGTATAAGGATAGGGATTTTTTATTCGTTACTCATTAGTTATTATTACTATTGTTATTACATCCACCCTCATAGGAAAAGTAATGGTTTATCTATCTCATTTCAATCAATTAATGATTCAATTGCTTGTTAGTAAATTAGACCACCTTAGACTGCCTCGTGCATTAGTTTTATTGCTGACTGCATTGATTGTTCGCATGTATCAAGGGCCAGCATATATTATTATATCTTTAAGGTTATTATATGTAGGGAATCATAACAAGTGGAAGCACAACGGTTGCATTTATTTCTCATATTTTAACCACAATATTAACAAGGACAAGCAATGCACTAAATTGCTAACACTTCACCCACACATGTTTTATGAGACAACCCAGTAAACAATTTATATTGGCAAGTGGCAGGCCCCACGTTGGGCCCATGTGGGGCCCCACCATTTGCCCACATAAATTGTTTACTGGGAAGTTTCCACGCACTGAGTCACCCATTGGTAATTCCTTCGATGTTGGTAATTCCTTTGATGTCTGATTAAAGATGGATGTGTTAGCCAATGTACCTTTTGTTCTTCTCTTGTGCAATGCTTTGGGTCGGGTCTCGACGCTGCATACCATCTTTTGCTCTCGATCTAAAATAATTGTTGTTAGTTAATCATTAAGTGTAGCTATTGATGTATAGTAATTAAGTTAATAAAGTCAATGGTAAAGAGAGAGAGAGTTTGGAAGTCTGTCATACATTACCCGATGAATATGTTGAAGCAATCTTAACTTAAGTTGGAATTATTGTTGATAAGATTCTACAACTACTAAACTTGCAGTTACTTTTGCGCAAGCAAGTGTCTTAGATTGCTTTGAAATTAATAGGTAATTCGGAAACGTGTTTGTATTCCTTCGAGGAATTTGGAGGAGTATGTTGTCCCATGCAATTTTCTGGGCCCAGTTCCATGTGACACTCATCTTGTACCAAAAATCGAATCAGACGGGACTAAAAATGCAGGTTCCGAATATTACTAATCAATTTTGCTAATTTTGGTCAAAATATTGGAATACGGGACGCAATACAATGGTACCAAAGATGACAGGGACCAAGAAAATGCCTTAGAATCCTAATTACCCCAAATTAAAATCATGTAAATCACAAACATCAGAAAATATAAAATATTTGTCAGACCACTTTACATTGAAGTTTTCTAAAAGCACTCTAGAAGCAATTTAAAAAATAGTCAAATCTATTCAAAAATGTTGTCTGCCTCAAGTCAAAAATGGCATTCAGAAATTTGCTCAACAAAATAATTTTTTTCAACTTTTTATTTGTTGTATTTCTTTAGTAGTTCCATATTTTATTCAGTTCTTTACAAAACGGCTAGATTTGTATTTCATATATTTTGTGTAATTTACAGATGAAAAAATTTGAAGTTTGCATCCAAAGTCTTACACTTATTTGGTTTTACCAAATCATATAAAGTAAGCTTTATATATTTTCAAAAAGAGATTTTATGACATCATTGCCCTAAAATCGATATGTCGAAAAAATATTTGCATTTAGGCGATTTCCATTTACCAAATACTGATTGGAAAATTATTCATTCCAACTATTCATATGAAACAAATATATTAAATATATTTACAGAAACGAAAAAGTAGGGAAAGAACTAAGACTCAAGTAAAATAAATTATTAATTGTACACACATGATTATTATTGATTAGATTATTTGGAAAAATTTTATAAGCAATATTTTTTGATTTGCTTTGCAGTATTTTTGACAAATGGTAAAAGAACGAAACGCAAAAGCTAATTAATGCTGAAGTGCGTAAAACAGCAGACAAAGAAAGAGAAGGAAAATAGTAAATTGTCAACAACTACGATTAACAGGTACTTGATAAGTGTTTGATTGTTTATGATTAGGAAGTATAAATTATTGCAATTTATATATTTGGTGATGAGCAAAATTTAATGGATTTACTTCTTTATTTTTGTCAGGTTTATTTAATTAACTAAATGGAAAGCTAAATCGTTAAGCACTAGAGTAATCCTGATGGTGNTACCCCAAATTAAAATCATGTAAATCACAAACATCAGAAAATATAAAATATTTGTCAGACCACTTTACATTGAAGTTTTCTAAAAGCACTCTAGAAGCAATTTAAAAAATAGTCAAATCTATTCAAAAATGTTGTCTGCCTCAAGTCAAAAATGGCATTCAGAAATTTGCTCAACAAAATAATTTTTTTCAACTTTTTATTTGTTGTATTTCTTTAGTAGTTCCATATTTTACTTAGTTCTTTAAAAAACGGCTAGATTTGTATTTCATATATTTTGTGTAATTTACAGATGAAAAAATTTGAAGTTTGCATCCAAAGTCTTACACTTATTTGGTTTTACCAAATCATATAAAGTTAGCTTTATATATTTTCAAAAAGAGATTTTATGACATCATTGCCCTAAAATCGATATGTCGAAAAAATATTTGCATTTAGGCGATTTCCATTTACCAAATACTGATTGGAAAACTTTTCATTCCAACTGTTTATATGAAACAAATATATTAAATATATTTACAGAAACAAAACTTATTCAAATTATTCATGCACCAACGTTTGTATCCAAAATATTTTTGATTTGGTTTTTACTAGCAGGCTTGAAGGTAATATTATTGAAAATGTTATTGAATGTTTAATTCACAAATAATCACAACATCATTTTTTTATTTTTGATATTGAAATTTTGATAAATAACCAAACAAACTAACAACTACAAAGGGCCAATACTTATTCCTTTAGTAATGGAAACTTTAACTTTATGAATTATTGTGTTTCAGAAGTTGATATGAATTTGATTATTGAAAATGACCTTGATGGAGTGCTTGCTAAATGGAATTTTCTTGTATATAATATAATTGACAATTACATTTCAAAAAAACTAATGTAGAGAAGAAATTTACCATCTTATATTTCTTCACATACAGTGCATATGGTAAATAAATTAAATACTATTAAAAGAAGATTATTAAGAATTCCTAATACAACTTATGCTGACCAAATTAAAATATGATTTGAAATTTTTAACCACTTTGCCACTNGATTTGTATTTCATATATTTTGTGTAATTTACAGATGAAAAAATTTGAAGTTTGCATCCAAAGTCTTACACTTATTTGGTTTTACCAAATCATATAAAGTAAGCTTTATATATTTTCAAAAAGAGATTTTATGACATCATTGCCCTAAAATCGATATGTCGAAACAATATTTGCATTTAGGCGATTTCCATTTACCAAATACTGATTGGAAAATTATTCATTCCAACTATTCATATGAAACAAATATATTAAATATATTTACAGAAACGAAACTTATTCAAATTATTCATGCACCAACGTTTGTATCCAAAATATTTTTGATTTGGTTTTTACAAGCAGGCTTGAAGGTAATATTATTGAAAATGTTACTGAATGTTTAATTCACAAATAATCACAACATCATTTTTTTATTTTTGATATTGAAATTTTGATAAATAACGAAACAAACTAACAACTACGAAGGGCCAATACTTATTCCTTTGAATTATATGCATATATATATATATATATATATATATATATATATATATATATATATATATAATAAAAAATAATGTAGCACATGTAAAGCTTGCAAATACATTTTTTGGCTTATTAAATACCATTTTAATTTTATTAATGTGATTTGGGAAAAACGCATTAATCTATGTCAAATATTTAAAATATTTAACAATGCAAAAATTTATTAGAAAAATCTCAAAAAGTACAATGAATATAAAATTTTTAAATTCACATGAATATCACGATTGAAATATTGAAAAAATTAATACATACATTTACTATACATAAAATAGAAATAAAAATAACCATTGTGTGTTAGTAGTAATTATGTCAGACCAGCACTTAAATTATGCATTGTAAACGCCTTTCTTTGTTGGCTTCAACTTTCTTGAATCATTATGTGTCTGGAAAATGACCAATTATCACTAGTAAATGATTTGCTTTATTGAATTAATGTTTAAAGTTGACTTACTTACGGATAATACACTAACATTGTGGTGTAACAACAAAATTTGCCGTTATTTTTGCGCAATCCAACATTTTAGGTTCCTTTTAAATTAATTCAGAAGTGGGTTTGATATTACATATAGGACTCTGCAGCACCGTCTAGTTTCATGCAATTTTCTGGTCTGTCCAATGGGATTTCAACCTAGAACCCCCAACTGGACTGAAAATGAAGGTTCTGGGAGCCGGATTTCAGAGTATTACTCATCAATTTAGCTAATTTTGGTCAAAATACAATGAGATTGTGGTGGTGGAGCCGATTGCAATGGTACTAAATATGACTGGGACCAAGAAAATTCCTCAGAATCCTAATTACCCCAAGTTAATAAGCCATGTAAATCACAAATATCAGAAACTCTAAAATATTTGTCAAACCACTTTTTCATCAAACAGTTTACAAAATAGTCAAGTCTAATAAAAAATGAATGTTAATGTTGTCTTCCTCAAAAAAATGGCATCCAGACATTTGCACGTTCGAAAAACTTCTTTATTTTTTTGCTTGTTATATTTTTTTGGTAGTATCATTTTTATTTGGTTCTTACCTAAGTTGTTCAATTCGTATTTTATATTTTTTGTGTAATTAGCAGATGTAGAAATTTGAAGTTACTGACTCACTTAATGTTGAGCAACACTACCATGGTTTTATATTATATTGCATTCATATGAAAAATGGCGTTAAAATGTGAATTTAATGCAAATTGAACCTTTTTCAATAATATTCGTTCAACAATAAGTGATGAAAATAATAATCTTAATTTTCATTCTGGATATATACTGGTATTTTTTTCAGACATTTATTGTCATAAAACATTGATACTCACCAATGCAGACATCCCATTAAAAAATTAAGTCTTTCATTAATTTATAATTTGCGACTATGTAATACTCTGCTAATTGTTTCTCACATAATTATGGATTTTATTCTCATTTTATGTTAGTGTTATAAAATATCTAATCATTGTTGGGATAAATCTGCTCAGAACGTGAAATCAACAATAAGGTGATATGAAAGTGCATTGGATGCAAAACATGACTTTTCAGCTAATTCTGGTTCTCATTTTTTCAAACAGTGCCATATTGGACCAGATGAAATGCAAGCCTATTTCACAATTGGTCATATGGGCAAAATAGATATTTTTGCTGCAGTTGGATCTTGAATGATAACACGAACAAAATTTAAATTTCAAAAAATTCTCCTAAATTTGCCCAGTGAGTACTTCACATATAGCCATAACTATAGCAATTGAATAATAACAGTTTGTAACAGAAACAAAATTGACGATAAACTAATTATAGCCACATGAAATGTCACTACCATATTACCAATTTAAATATGAATATTCAACAAACAATTTTGGAGTGATGAGTTGTTGATATACTATAGTCCATGATTAATTTTTGGAAAATTTGTATGAAGGAGTTGCCCCTCCCCAAGTTCTTTGCTTCTTACTCCAAGATCTAGAGTAGGACACTAAAGATTATCCAGCTCCAATATTGGCCCCAAGACCCAATCAGGTTTCAATTTAACAGAAGACTAATTTTTTCAGAATGTAAGGGTATTTTTGCAATTGTTTCCAACTCAAAAGATACAACTGCTGCAGCATCCATTGCACCAAATATATCCTTATGCTATCTTAGTACTTATCATAAAAGTATTTTTAATGGTTAAAATAAATAAGAATGCATTTACATGTCATTTCCAAAACTTCTTGTATGGCGGAGTAATGCGCATTTTATTGCTCTTTAGAGCAAAATATTTGATTGATTTTGGAGCACTTTGTCTTTTAATCACCGAGATTGACAAAATATATACATTATTTCCCAGGTAAATATACTTGGAAATGCCTCTACAAAACTTGGTTATCATACACGTATTGCAAAACATGTAAGATAACTTATAATTTTTTGTAAATTATAAAAATCTTACTAGTCTTGAAGAACATTAACGACATACTTGTATGACTGTCAGTTTTGTAAGGCATGCATGGGATACATATAAAATTTAAGTTATGAAAATCAGATAAAGAAGGCATACTTAAAAATAATGTAATTGCAAATTTTGCAATGTTTCGAGTGCAAAATTTAGAAATTTGCTAATAATATTATATTATAGGTGTATGTCAATCAAATTACACATTGAAAGGTAATATATGGTATAATAATCACCATAAATTTGACCACCTTGTGAATTAAGTAGAATTTGTAATTTGTATTTTGTCTCTTTCCAGGTATTCAAAAAAAACTCAAGAACTGTTTTTCTTCGGAGATTTTACTTGTTGATGTGGATCCCTTACGAAGCGATCCATGTAAATTTTTGTGATAGATTACAAAATTTTCGATCCACAGCAATATATCAATACACAATTGATGGGATAAAGCACAAGAAATGCAAGATGGCCATTGTAGAATAATGAACTGCTTAGATTTCTAAATCTGTAGGAAATATGCATTTATAAATTCTATTCTCATTTTATAATTAAAATTTTCAAATGAATTAAAAATAAATCATTTACAATAATAGGTATTGTGAGGTTTTTAAATTTCCATTATATTTGATTACAAGTGTTTTTATTAGTGCATTCTAACTTGCTCATAAATATTAGAAATCAATGGTTTTTGTCATTACTTACGAAAAGTTGCAAGAATTTTTATGTTTTACTAGCACAATTTTGTCTAAAATTTCTAAATTTTTGCAAGATCAATTTACGTAGATTGTTTAATATAATTATGAAAACCATTTAGCGGTTTAAAGCACATCATGGAGATGAATAAATGCAATATATCTTATTCAAAAATTTTCATATTTGAAATGTTTAGGCCGATCATAAACATTTGAGAATTTTCTATTAAATTCTACATTTATATAT
>CABFPE010000707.1:353850-367292 GCA_900660155.1 Hofstenia miamia | reverse complement strand
CGACATTCACTCACTCAAATAGAGCACTTGAAAAACATTCGAATATCAAAAGAAATTGCAACAGATTTAGGAATTAAATATGAGTGTTAATATTACTTGAATGTGATATAATATTCTTTGTTAATTGATTGAAATGTTCAAATTTTATAATTTGGGATTATATACATAAAAAAATTATTAATGATCATTCAGTATTAGAAAATAATTATATAGGAGTTTCAATATTTCCCAAAATGCTGTCTTAAAGTCTACAAGATACCTAATATATATTTCTCCTTTTAACTTTATAATGATCAAATCTTATAAATTTTTTAACATTTAACATTGAATTTTCATTTTTATACAAAATTTATTTCTAGTAAAATGGAAAGCTCGTTTTTATTTAATACATATTCATTTATTCCAGACCTATTCAAATTGCAAAATGCATCAAATTTGCAATGCTTCTCATCTATCAATATTTTTGAAAATTTATAAATTATGATGTATCCAAATATGTTGTAGAAAATCAGTATAGTTTTGTGTAAGCCATTATATTTATAGTACTTGTTCAATATGTTTTTTATGATTATAAACTATAATCTCATTTCACATTGTAGTATAATTGCATTACTATTCATAAAATAACAATTAGGGTCTATTTAGTAATAATTTCTATGTTCATTATTGTATAATTAGGAATAATTATCTATTTGTAATTTTATTGGTGGCTCAGAGATGAATTCATACCGTACATAAAATTGAACTGCAGACATCATTGTATTTTGCTTGATTTATAACAAGTGAGTTATATTATTTTCTAATACTTCTAAAAACCCAGAATGTGTGAATTTTCTTAATTTAAGGTTTGCTACCCTAGCTCTTTTATTTATCTATACTATATTTTATTATTTATTATGTTGATGGTTGTAATGATCACCACTTAGGGTATCACTTCAGGCGTTATGGTAGGATAACCAGAAGCTTTAAATGATCAATTGTTAATCCCCTTCGTCTGAGTGATAAGTAGGAATAGGTATAAGGATTAGTACAGATAGGAAGTGCAGTTTGCATGTAGCTATGACAATTATTTTCTTGTATCTAAAATGAGCTGAGAGTTAGGCCTTTGAAATGGTTCATCACTTTGGCCAGTGGCCTTGGTTCTGTTATAACTTATGGAATGAACATGCTCATGGTTTCTCATTAGATAGAAAGACATACTTAATTAGTACTTTCATCAGTTGTTTGTATTAGTTTATCTTGTTAATACAATGCTGCCTGAGTATGGCACTGGCCTCTACCACAAGACCACCATTCTACAATATTAACAGATAAAAGCATATATTTTACCATTTAACTTTGTATATTCTATTTTATATCAATATCAATTTAGATGAAGAAGTGCTATATATATTGAGTAACCTACAAAGTTATTACACAAAGGAACTATTTAACACATTCACTGCCAATTTCGCACCAGCGCGAGAAAAACAGTGTGATACACATATTTATCTTCTATTATCACTTTTAATTGATATTTGTTATAAAATGTAAGTCGCCTTTTGTGAGGAATCTACTTCTATGTTAGGGCACTAGCTATCAACACATCATCACGTGGCCTGCAGTGAGCGTGTTAAAAAAGAAAAATCAATAAAGTCAGGAATGGATGATGAAACTGTGTTTTTCTAACATGGGAATTCTTCGACTAACTAAGTCTTCTGAAGTTGGCAATACATCCTAGAAAAGTTATTGGTATTTTTCAAATCTAAATTGTCTTTAATATCACAATAGAGTGAAATCATTAAATTTAGTAAATATTTGCAAATAGAAGATTCTTTCATATACTTTGCTAGGATTTTTTGCTTCATATAAAGTATTTCAATAGCTTAATTTTTTTACATCTAAAGTGTGAGAGATCTTAGAACTACGACTTCAAAATGCAAAGTGAATCATTCTAATGTCTGTGCAGATCCACATTAATTTTTTTTGTAGATGAAAAAATACTTTTATCAAAACCTGCAAACAATGTTCTAAGCTATAAAAAATGTTTAATAGATTTTGGAATGTTATCAAATCTGACCGCATGATCACCGGGTCACATTGGGTGACTTGGTTGTGACTCTGATTCTTCTGCAAAGATATCTAAGATTTGAGTTGCGCTTTGAGGGTATTTGCGCATAGGCATTGACAGAGAGGCCAAAAGGAACCATGGCCATTCCAAGTTTTCAAATTTTGGATTTCAAATTTGAGCCTTTTTGTTGAAAATATAAAATTTCTTTGTGTCTGTAATGGGTGCCATAAAACTTTGTATTTTCCATGAACTCATCAAAAATTTTGACTGCAATATTTTTCTGGCTACGCCAATGTATTTGAGCGAGTTTTGATGCATATTACTTCATTTAATTCATTAATAACTGCTGATAATTTATATGCTAGGCCACTGTTAGACTGATGCACTTATAAATCTTGCATGCCAGTGGCGCTTTGGGCTTTTCAAATAAATCTGTTAAATAAAATTTCAAAAACAACGTAAAGAGTAGATGCATTGTTAGCATAGGGGGAACCAGTCTTTAGACATTCTTAACCCGAGAAAATTGCACTATTGTTTTCTTAATGAGTTCTTATTTGCAGGTCAACCCGAATTGCTTCCACCTATGTAGAAAAATAGAAAGTTAAGATAAGATAAGATATTCCTTATTCAGATAAATATTGACAATTAAAACTAATAATTTCTCTGAATAACGTCAGAAATATAAAAACATACATAAAATTACATAAAAATCAAAATATAATATACAATAAATCTAACAACCTACTGAAAATTACAAGGAGATTTCAAGTACGGGTTGTTGAGTAATCATTGTTGCAGAATTTGTATTCTAGCCATACTTTTGCTTAAGGTAAATTGTTTTGTTAAACATCGTATCTATTTTTAGTGCGCTACAAAATACAAAATTCAGCTTAAACTTCTTTTATAGGCAAACTGTGCATCCTGAAATACATATATAATTTGTTACAATTTAATGCTATAGATTCAATTGCCAGAGGCATGGATTTATTATTGCTGATATTGCATGTATCATTGCGTTTTGAATTAAATTACGATCAGTCGTCAAGTGCATATATGCTATCTTTAATAATGGTGTTCCCCAAAAAAAAATTCTTGGTCCCCTTCCTTTCGGTATATATGTAAATAATGTATATCATTTACATATATACTGAAAAAAGGGACCAAGAAATTTTACTTGAAGGACACGATTAGTACAGTTTAGTCAATCTGAAAAAACATCGCTTACTTTTAATATATGATATTTATGCTTCAAATAACTAGTTATCAAATTTTTCTATGAGTGTGCTACGATTAATAGAATCAAAAGCTTTAGAAGGGCCTAAGCAAACCATACCTAAGAATTTATTTACTTCAAGTGAAGATCTCCGATTCTCTTTAGCTTTAAAAGTGCATCAGTTGTTGACACAAGGCTGATTACTTAGGGCTTATTGATTAGGTTGATGATCGAAAGGCCGCAGAGCGCTTCTAGTTGTCATTTACATTATGTCCAGTTCTTTAAATGAATGCTTGATTGCTAATTCTAGTTTATCATATCCACACATGGATTAATTTATACCATTATGTAGAATTCGGGTGATTTCCTAAATGAAGAGTATTAGTAATTTTAAAAACTAAGTAATTTAATAATTTATAATTTTGGTGAAAGAAAATGTTTAGTTCTGCGGCTTTCTTGGTGAGGGTGTGGTTATTCGGAAATGGTGCAACTTCCTCGTCGTGTATTTTAAAATTCCTAAAATTGCTACTAATGTGCTTAAGTAAATTTAAAACTTATCTTTAATGTCAGCAACATTCTGCATTATATCATTTCATCTGACAGTGAGGATGAAGTTCTTTATTTTTTCATTGGGTGCATAACTTTGTAGTGCAGCAGAAATTTCGTTTCTTGAAGCAGAAATATCGTCTATTGTAGAAATATTGTCTATTGAAACAGAAATATTTTGGAAACTTTGCTTTCTCAAATGATTGCGATTTTATATTTTATTTAAAAAAACTACCAAGATACAAATAAAACAACATTCCTACAAGGACTTGAACAAATTTTTGTTATGTCTTTAACTTAGAGAAATGGGAAAGCGTTTTGAATGAAAGTTACCAAATACTTCTAGTAGTTTACAATGAATATTGTAAGTCGCAATATTGGAAATTTTATTGTATAATGCTGCAAAAATATCAATTTATTAAAAATATGAATAAAAAATACTTATTTAGAAAACTAGTTTTCAACTTTCAATGAATTCATTAAAGTTTAAGTTTAAATATTTCATTTCCTTGTTCAAAAATCAACAATGAGTCATTGTTTGCAGATATAAATACTGGACATTCTTTTATTTCATATTCTTTGTTGTTTTCATCTGTTATCTTTTTAATCTTTCTCAGTTGTTTTCCGTTGGTAACGTCAAATATTGTTAGAGAATTATCATCACACCCTGCAATCAAAACATTTTGAGTTAGAAATGCAACACCACTGTATCCAATGTTCTCTGACTTTCCAAACGAACGTAAAACTGCTTGAGCTTTAAATGAAAACAAATGAATTTCCTTGAAATTACTAAATGCAATATGATCTAAATTTTCATTTAGACTAATTGAGTCAATGTCATCATATTCCTTTGGTAAATGTGCTTTCTCAAATGACTGGGATTTTACGCAGTATTTAAAAAAACTCGACAATTTCCAAGAAAAGAATAAAACAAAATTTCTACAAGGACTTGAACATATCTGAGAAATTTCTTTAACATCACAAAATGAAATGGGAAATGGTTTTGATTGTGTTAACTCATCATCTACTTCTATTAGTTTACGAGGAGATATTTTATTAATCCTACTCATTAATATTAAGTTAAGATTATTATTATCTATTAGCTTCTGAGTTTCATAATCAAAAATGATCAATACTAGTAAGTTACCATTGGGCAGCTGTGATAAGTGGTTGCCATAGATCGAAGAAATGAAATCTGATACGAATGCAATGCTAAATGTTCTAGTGCTACCACTCCTTGAAGTTTTAGTAATAAAGCATTCATCGTCATTATCACAAATTACTGAATATATTTCATCACGTTTGTTATCATACAAAATATCCCGCAATAGTCAATCAATTGGCAAATATCTTGCTAATAATTGAGTTTTCATTGATTTTTCATAATATGCATTCTCTAAACAAATTTCGTAAGATTCTTTATCTATCTTAAAATTCATTTTGAAATTTCCAACATAGGAATGCACATGTTCTTTTATATCACTTTCATTAGAGGTGCTTGAAATATTTTTCAATAATTTTTCTTTCACAAATTGTAAATCATTTCTTTCTATTTGATTAGTGGCCGCTGCAGTGAGGTCATTCACATCATAATAATCCACTTTATAGAGGTCAATGTCATTGCATTTTATTAAATCTGATAGACTATTTTCCAATTTCACTGAATTCACTACATTTCTTTGAATTTTGTTAATAATTTCACTTTCGGTTTTAGTCATTTCATTTTTGTGTTTCTCATAAGCCAAGTTTGCTTCATTGATGATAAAATCTCGCCTTTTGCAAGCAAGCAAGTCAAGCTTTTTGAAGTCATTTTTAATATGCATTATGTCTTGCTTGGAAAAGTTGATGTCTGTTTTCAACTGCTCTATTTGTTCTTTTAACATCTTATAAAATTGGTGATGAATATTTAAAATCTGAAAATGCGATTCATATGTCAACCAACAACATTTGTTTGTATAAATGAATTTTTCTATCACTGATTTTAATAAACTCTACTACAATTTTTTTTAATGTCTTGCAATATAAATTTTGGTAGAGAGAGTATTTATTCGTGCATAAAGCACAGTACAAAATGCAATTACACTAAAAATTATATATATATATATATATATATATAATTAAATTTATAGAATTTGAATACTTCTACTAAATGAGAAAATAGTTCATGTCATCCCTCCACCCTACATTGTGAATGCAAAGAATAGTACCATTTACAAAATTATCTTTAAGCTGGTTATTTATTTGTGCAATAAATGTAGCATGAATGGTGATACTGAATAACATATTTAGGAGAGTTAATTGACAATCAACTAAAATTCAAAGATCATATAAATTCTTTAATTCAAATAACATCAAGTTAATTAAAAAAATAACAGATTTATTACTAAGAAAATGCAGAGTTGGAACCGGCCGGAAATTTAAGGCCGGGGACGGTAGTTGGCCGACAACAGCTAATACCGACCGGTTTTGGCCGGTAAATTATATTTGCATTGTATACGTACAGTACAGGAATAAAAGCGTTACAAATAAAAAAACAATAAATATAATCTATGCAAGTACATTGTATATATATATATATATATATATATATATACATAAGCTGTTTTTACACATGTCGATTCATAGAGCTGATATTGCATAATGCAAATTTCAATCTATTATAACTATATTTCTAGCAAAGCACAATTTAGTTATTTTCTATAACTTTAATCAGCTGTTTTCAATTTCAGTGAATGAAAAATTGTGAACGTTTTTATTTAGTTAGTTTACATTGCATGATAGTTAAAATATATAAAACATTGGTGTAGCATTTGACCCCGCTTAGCATTGAATAACTTATAAGTCCACAAATAAAATTTAAGTAATATTTCACTAAAGCTAAATATAATTGCTCGTTTAGTAAATTGCTCATACTATAAATTTTTTTTGAACTTTAGATTTTCATAGAAATTCTTCCCAAACTAAGCAAAGTATTCCCTGTTTATAATTTGGACGGTAAACGGCCGGTAATTTTACCGGATTTCATGAAATTTAAAAGCACCTCAAGGCATCATAGCCATGCACGCCAAGGTCAAAGGGTCGAATATGCCGGCCGCCTCGGCCTGTTTTACTACCTCCAATGTTTTATAAATGATTCTGATGTCATCTTACAAAGTCGTAGGACTGATGAAAAGTCATCATAATTCTTGCAATTATACATTTGATTTGGCAATTAGTACTTGCCCCAATGATAACTTACAAATTAACTATCCTGTCTAAGGACTGTTTTGTATCAGGAATTAATATGAAAAAATAAGGGCTATAATAGCTTTTAAATTCCACTAAGCATTGCTTGTGTTCAATAATTTCTTAAAGGTTACCATTGGAAAGAATATGTTTTCCTTATAGAATTTGAATACTTCTACTAAATGAGAAAAAATTTCATGTCATCCCTCCACCCTACATTGTGAATTCAAAGAATAGTACCATTTACAAAATTACCCTTAAACTGATTATTTAATTGTGCAATAAATGTAGCATCAATGGAGATACTGTGTTTATTCCAAGCACTTCATCCACCACTAATCCAAAGAACTCAGTCAGGCACATAATGATGAGAGCCTATAGTTCACTTATTCCTGTAGAAACAAAAATTTTATTTAGTAACTCTACAACACCCCCTTTGAGATCAGGATTCCACAGCTTTGTCTAGCATTGATGACCCCGGTGGGTTAAAAAATTAATTGCACTATTATCTTTGACTAAATATTTAAAAATAAATAAATGTATTTTCCAATTGCAATAAAATGACTTATTGTAATAAGTGCAATTATTTTTAAATATGATTCCTGAACAATTGCTCACTACCTAACTGCTCTAGGATAGTTGCTTTTGTTTTGCTTTATGATATGTAGAAGCCATACTCAAGTTGTGATTTTGGATTTGTGATTGAATTTAACTGCCACAAATTTAGTTTCATAATTTGGCCAAACTAAGCTATGTCATTTAAAATAGTAGGTTCCTGTGTACCATAGATGTTCTTCGTATGTATCTAGTATTTAATAAATCCGAATGCACAAAGTAATGAGGCCATTTCGTTTTTGTAGTCTATTTTCCCAAGAAACAAATTGAAATTCTTTTAATACAAATGCAATTCATTTGCTTCACATGGTGAATTTTTTTAAAATCCGTGTTTATTAATTTAAAAAAAAATAAATGTTTGACAATTGGCTTCAGAACAACCATTTTGAAAGCAATAGGTGAAAAACTTTACAATTTAACGACTTTTTTACTAATGAAAAAGTGCAAAATAACTGCAGTTGTTACACTTCATAAGTGCACTATAACCTTTTTCCAAAATACATTTACTGCACTTATCTTTGAAAGACTTAATTTTTTAGCACCCCGGATGAGCCCCCTTTGCAATAGCATGCTCATAAAAAAATTTCCCTAATTTCCTCAAAAGCTTGCCAATTTGTTGCAAAGAAATGTAAACAGTTTCTTAAAGTTACTCAAAATTATTAAAGAATTTTGTACTGGGGTTCTTTGTGTAGCATGGGATTAATTGATGGGTTACGTTGTGTGCGGTTAACTAAGTGCGGGTTTTCAAAGTAATGCTTGATTGCTAAGGCCATTGTTGCTTGCTTACGCATGGAGTAATGTATGCCATCATGTGTGAACAATGTAAAATTTGGGTGATTTCCTAAATTTAAATTATTAGTAATTTTAAAAACTGTATAATTTACAATTTTGGTGAAAGAAAATGTTTAGCTCAGTAGCTTTCTTGGTGAGGTTGTGGTTATTTGGAAATGGTGCAGCTTCCCCGAAGTAGATTTTAGTGTTCCAAAAATTGTTACTACCATGTTTAGGTAAATTTGAAGCCTTATCTTTAATGTCAGCAACGGTCTGCATTATGTCACTTCGTAGAATAGTGATGAGGACGTTCTTTATTTTTTAATTGGGCGCATAACTTTATAGTGTAGCAGAAATATTGTCGATTGAATCAGAAATATCGTCTATTGTTGAAATATCATATATTGGCAGAAACAATTTTAAAGTTTTGCTTTTTCAAATGATTGTGATTTTATGCTGTATTAAAAAACTCTCTAGATACAAATAAAACAACATTCCTATAAAGACTTCAACAATTTTTTATAATGTCACTTTAATATGGCAAAAAGGAATGGGAAAACGTTTTAATTTAGTTGAGTTCTCATCCACTTCTATTTGTTTACAAAGGGTACTATATAAGGTAGGAAAACTAGTAACTTTATTGTACAAAGCTTGAAAAAATCAATTTCTCAAAAATATGAATAAAAAATATTTACTTAGAAATCTAGTTTTCAATTTTCAATGAATTCATTAAAGTTTGAGTTTGAATATTTCATTGCCTTGAGTAAAAATCAACAATGAGTGATTGGCTGCAGATATAAATATTGGCTGTTCTTTTATTTTATATTCTTTGTTATTTTCATCTGTTATGTTCTTAATTTTTATCAGTTGTTTTCAGCCGTTGCTTACTTCAAATATTGTTAGAAAATTATCACTACAACCAGCTATCAGAACATTTTGAGTTAGAAATGCGACACCAAAGTATTGAAAATTTTCTGATTCACCAAACAAACGTAAGAAGACTTGAGTTTTAAATGAAAACAAATAATTCCCATTAAAACTACGAAAAGCAATATGATCTAAATTTTCATTTAGACTAATTGAACGTACTTTGCTATATCCTTGCAGAAGCTTTGCTTTTCCAAATGATTGTAATTTTACAAAGTATTTAGAAAAACTTGACAATTTAGAAGAGGCGAATAAAACAAAGTTCCTACAAGGACTTGAACACATGCATGAAATATGGTTCAAGCCACAAAATGAAATTGGAAATGGTTTTCATTCTCTTAACTCATGATCTATTTCCATTAGCCTAGAGGTGCAAATAAAAAAGTTGATCAATACTAGTAAGTTACCATTGGGCAGCTGTGATAAGCAGTTGTAATAGATCCAATGCCAAATTTTCTAGTGCTACCACCTTTTGAAGTTTTAGTAATATAGCACTTTTCGTTTTCATAATTTATTGAATAAATTTCATCACGTTTATTATCATAGAAAATATCTTGCAGTCCTCCTTCAAATTGATATCTTGCTAATAGTTGAAGTTTCATACAGTTTTCATAATAGAATTCACTCTTCTCCTTAGTCAAATTCTTTCAGTTTTTTCATTAAATTCTGCATTAAGTTCTCCAATGTAGGATATGTGCATATATTAATAATTCTAGTAAGCTATAACTTAAACATTCTATTTGTTTACAAATAATGTGCTTAATATTAATTTCATGAGTTACTTTAATGTGTTAATCTTCAGCAACATATTTTGTTTGGCCATGTTTAGTTACATTGAATATTTTTGTCATCAAATGAAAAATTTTAACTTTGTTTGTATTAGCAAAATTAAGGATGCTAATTACTACCGGGACCAAAAAGGGACCAGATCCAAATTTTTTAAGACAAAATATATCAAGAGTTCTATTATAATATATTTTAAGATTATGCAATATGGGGAATAATAAAATCATAACTATGATGACCTTAAAGTAATTAGCTTAAAAAATTGACGTAAAAGATTAGCAAACAACCAAATTTACAAATTAAAAAAAGTTTAAAAAAACTTTCAAAAGCATCGAAAGATATAATATCACTCGATATTGTAACAACATTAAAAAACGTAAAATTCAAATTAGAAACCCTCATTGCACAAATCTGGAAAATTCTAATTTTTTTCACCCATTTAGTCAAGCGTATTTATAAAAATTAATTAAGTAATCAGTGAAAAGAAGATTTTGCGCTGTTTTGAAAATTATATCCGCAAACATATGGAAAAGGTTAGATTTAAATATGTTAATTTTTCAAAAATATTAATAAAATTATTTATTTAATTAACTAGATTTCCACTTTCAAAGTATTCACTAAAGTTTGAGTTTGAATATTTCATTTCCTTGTTCAAAAATCAACAATGAGTCATTGTTTGCAGAGATAAATACTGGACATTCTTTTATTTCATATTCCTTGTTATTTACATATAAAGTATGGACATTCTTTTATTTCATATTCCTTGTTATTTTCATCTGTTATCTTTTTAATCTTTCTCAGTTGTTTTCCGCTGGTAACGTCAAATATTGTTAGAGATTTATCTTTACATCCTGCAATCAAAACATTTTGAGTTAGAAATGCAACACCACGGTATCCAATGTTCTCTGACTTTCCAAACGAACGTAAAACTGCTTGAGATTTAAATGAAAACAAATGAATTTCTTCATAACTACTAAATGCAATATAATCTAAATTTTCACTTAGACTAATTGAACATATGTTGTTATATTTCTTTGGTAAATGTGCTTTCTCAAATGACTGGGATTTTACGCAGTATTTAAAGAAAGCCAACACTTTCTTAGAAAGGAATAAAACAAAATTCCTACAAGGACTTGAACAAATCCATGAAATATCTTTAACATCACAAAATGAAATCGGAAATGGTTTTGATTGTGTTAACTCATCATCTACTTCTATTAGCCTAGAGTTGTAATAAAAAAATTGGTTGATCAATACTAGTAAGTTACCATTGGTTAGCTGTGATAAGCAGTTGTGATAGAAGATATCTAATCCGGATCCAATGCCAAATTTTCTAGTGCTACCACCTTTTGAAGTTTTAGTAATATAGCATTCATCGTCATTATCAGAAATTAATGAATAAATTTCATCACGTTTATTATCATACAAAATATCCTGCAATTCTCCTTCAATTGGATATCTTGCTAATAATTGAGGCTTCATTGATTTTTCATAATATAATGCATTCTTCCAATTCATTTTGAAATTTCCAACATAGGAATGTACACGTTCTTTAATGTCACTTTCATTAGAAGTGTTTGAAATATATTCCAATAATTTATCTTTCACTAATTGTAAATCATTTCTTTCTATTTGAAAAGTGACTGCTGCATTGATGTCATTCACATCATAATAATCCACTTTATAGAGGTCAACGTTTTTAGATTTTAATAAATTTGATATATTCTTTTCCAATTTCACTGATATCGCCGCATTCTCTTGAATATTTTCAATCAATTTACTTTGGATATTACTCATTTCAATTCTCTGTTTCTTATAAGCACAATTTGCTTCATCAATGATAAAATCCCGCCTTTTGCGTGCATGCAAGTCAACCTCATTGATGTTTTTTTCAATTTCCATTACATCTTTATTGGAATTGCTGACGTCTTTTCTTAATTGTTCAATTTGTTTTTCTAAGTTTTTAGCATGCTTTTTAATATCACACTGTAACGTCTCTGTTTGGTTTTTAATTGTTCTGTAATCATGACCAGAATGAGATTTAAGCATGCAACTTGCACAAAGCAAATTTTTACACTTAGGATCATTGCAAACGTATTTCAGTTTTTCACTGTGTTCCTCACAGTAGGAATTATGTTGTTGTGAAGTTAAAGCATAAAGTAGATGAGTCTTGTGATTAATGCAACAGTTTATGCACAAAACTGTCTTGCAATCTTTGCATATATGAGCTTTATCTAGTTCAGTTTGTTTCTTGCACTCATCACAGCAGTTAATACGATTTGGTGTGCTTTCAACTGACTTGTAAAACTCAACCAACTCAGCTGTGCGAAAGTCATGTTTTTTTGAATTCACTTCTGCTCGTGTATTGCATAAAGGACATTTGATTAAATTTGTATTTCCTGCCAATTTGTGAGAGCATTCCATGCATAAAGAATGAAGACAGCCTAAGATTACAGGTTTTCTATAAATCTCGAAGCACACAGAGCATGTTATTAATTCCAGAAAATTGTCCATTCTCTGAACTTTGCTGAATATATCACGTTCAAGTATGTTTTGTTTAACAAGCAAAGAGTTGCAACGCAATCGCCATTGTTTCTATAACAATGTTTTCAGGCATTTCATGCAAATTTATTGTAAATTGTCACTATGGGCTATACAAATATTCATAAGGCAAGATTCTACGTTTTAGTTGTTTAATTTTTTTAATTAAAATTGTTCTCATTAGGAACATTAACAAAATTATTTGAAGTTATACTTAATTATAAATTGTCATTATTGGCTTCCATTTAATTAGAGGAAACACATTTAATATTTAAGCTTTTTTCTATGTTAAAATTGTTATTTACTAGTATTGCACACGAATGGGACTACTACTGGTTGTTTTAAAAAAGTATAAAATGAGTAAAATGAAGAAGAAACATGTGTCATTTCATTTTGATTACATTTGGGATCATTCAATGAATCTATCAAAGGCACTACAAAAACAACATTTCAATTAGGCAGCAAACTCTCTTTAAAGGAAATGATTAGAAAATGGCTAGCACTTCCTTTTAGTATTCAAGATGTCATTGCCCAAAATAGTGTCCAGAAGCCAATAAGCAAAATTGCATCTTTTATATGAAATCCAGTTGTACTTTCAGATTCTTGACGTCTGCTTTTGCTCAATTAAACATGTGATTTATACAAGATGTCATTGCCCAAAATAGTGTCCAGAAGCCAATAAGCAAAATTGCATCTTTTATATGAAATCCAGTTGTACTTTCAGATTCTTGACGTCTGCTTTTGCTCAATTAAACATGTGATTTATAC
>CABFPE010000707.1:333111-352850 GCA_900660155.1 Hofstenia miamia | reverse complement strand
AAGTCCTTGTAGGAATGTTGTTTTATTCGTATCTTGGGAGTTTTATTTAAATAAAATATAAAATAACAATCATTTGAGAAAGCAAAGTTTCCAAAATATTTCTGTTTCAATAGATGATATTTCTACAATAGACAATATTTCTACAATAGACGATATTTCTGCTTCAAGAGACGAAATTTCTGCTGCACTACAAAGTTATGCACCCAATGAAAAAATAAAGAACTTCATCCTCACTGTCAGATGAAATGATATAATGCAGAACGTTACTGACATTTAAAGATAAGTTTTCAATTTACTAAAGCACGTTAGTAACAATTTTAGGAACGCTAAAATCCACGTCGAGGAAGTTGCAGGTTTTTAAAATTACTAATACTCTTCATTTAGGAAATCACCCGAATTCTACATAATGGTATAAATTAATCCATGTGTGGATATGATAAACTAGAATTAGCAATCAAGCATTCATTTAAAGAACTGGACATAATGTAAATGACAACTAGAAGCGCTCTGCGGCCTTTCGATCATCAACCTAATCAATAAGCCCTAAGTAATCAGCCTTGTGTCAACAACTGATGCACTTTTAAAGCTAAAGAGAATCGGAGATCTTCACTTGAAGTAAATAAATTCTTAGGTATGGTTTGCTTAGGCCCTTCTAAAGCTTTTGATTCTATTAATCGTAGCACACTCATAGAAAAATTTGATAACTAGTTATTTGAAGCATAAATATCATATATTAAAAGTAAGCAATGGTTTTTTCAGATTGACAAACTGTACTAATCGTGTTCTTCAAGTAAAATTTCTTGGTCCCTTTTTTCAGTATATATGTAAATGATATACATTATTTACATATATACCGAAAGGAAGGGGACCAAGAATTTTTTTTTGGGGAACACCATTATTAAAGATAGCATATATGCACATGACGACTGATCGTAATTTAATTCAATACGCCAATGATACATGCAATATCAGCAATAATAAATCCATGCATCTGGCAATTGAATCTATAGCATTAAATTGTAACAAATTATATATGTATTTCAGGATGCACAGTTTGCCTATAAAAGAAGTTTAAGCTGAATTTTGTATTTTGCAGCGCACTAAAAATAGATACGATGTTTAACAAAACAATTTACCTTAACTATTTCCTTCAACGGGGTATCAGCTTCACTGGGTCACTAGAGAAGTTCAAAACCGACATTAGAGAACATCTGCGTATATTGACTTCAACCCGCTTCAACATCGACAATTCGTGCACCTTCTATTTGGAGTGTCATAATTGTTGTTATTGAACTTAATTTCTTTTCTTTTTTTTGTACACATAGATAAAAATCCCTATATACAAAGGGTAATTATCACATTATTGATAGATCGCAAGGAATTCTTGTGAGATGAGACTAAAACAGCCTACTCATGAAAGTATTTCTCGATTTAGCATTTGTAGTAGGAATGGCTAATACTAATCCGTCTATTTTATAACAACATTTGCGCTACCATCACAACTTGTTCAAATTTCGAAATATCAGACGGCCATTATTTTTTGCTATAATCGCCACCGGGCTTAAATCGAGAGTAATCTCTGCTACTATTTGCACTACTATTTGTCTTAGTCGAAGCAATGTTTTGCAACAATTTATAAAATTGTACAATGTAGTGTAACGCATCCTATTAATAAAAACGAATTTAAAATCAAATGTGTCAAAATCTATATTTTCTATACTGTAATATATTTCTATTGATTTTTCAAAGCGTTTTGCTGAGTTTTGTTGTGTAGAATTACTCTTAAATATTGAACAAGTAATTATGTCAAAGAATCTTTATTTTTTATTATAGTATTTGCAATTTCATGGATTTGTTAAAAATGGGTACTTGACTATTTGTCAATAATTAATAAGTACAACATTTAATTTTCCTGCCAATTATATCTTGTTTTTCTATGCTATTGTGTTGAAATTTTGCATTGTCTTTCAATTTGAGAGTTACATTGAAATTCATCTGGAGCTACATATAATCAAAATACGTTGATAACATTATCTCAAAATCATATATTGAAACAAATCTAGCAAATTCATGTCAGGCTTACCGATTTAATTAAAGCAAATATTTTTACACCTCAATTACAAAAGAGAAAAATGTTACTACTAATATTCAATTCGATTTTTCATGTACATTGTTTATCAATTAGGGTGAAAATTGTTGTTCACTAACAAATAAAAGAATGAGTAAATGCTTTAATGTTCCGTTAACTTTCATTAGAATATATTATTTGATTCACTGTGTTGTAACACAATCTAAAAATGGTTACAGTTATTTTAAAAATATTTATGCATAAATGCCTTCATATCTAATATCTCTTTTAAATGGAGAGAAAATTAATTGGCTATTTGCATATATTTTGCTAGGGCTTAAAAATTTTTATTACAATACTTTTAGTCCTTCGGGAAAACTAGTTCAAATTGAGTATGCCTTATCGGCAGTGGCTGCTGGTGCACCTTCTGTTGCCATAAAAGGTATGTCGAACCATTGTATATAGAGAAAACTCTTTTAACTTTAGCCAGAGATGGAGCAGTTATTGCAACTGAAAAGAAATATAAATCAAATCTTTACGATGAACACTCAATTTCAAAAGTTGAAGTTATTACTCCAGAAATCGGAATGGTGTACAGTGGAATGGGACCAGACTACCGTGTTCTAGTGAAAGCTGCTCGCAAAATTGGCAGAAATATAAACTCATGTATGATATGGAAATTCCTACAATTCAATTGGCTCAACGTGTAGCTGAAGTGATGCAGGAATATACTCAGAGTGGGTAAGTCACTTGCAAGTGACCTTCTGTAATTAAAATTGTAATTTTAGCGGCGTTCGGCCTTTTGGTGTGTCATTGTTAATTGCAGGTTGGAATACTACAACAAATGGTCCAATGGTTTTCCAATGTGATCCTTCGGTTTGCAATTCATTATATTCTTTATCTAGTTAACTATTCCTTTCAATTTATTTTATTCACTTAGTTTTTTATTTCTTTGGTTAATGATAATGTCAAAAAAATTTTTATCGTAATTGACCCTTAAGTTGTTTTTTAATCCTAGTTTATAGATGTGACCTTGTTTCCCCAAATGAATTTTCAACCTAATACATTCGACAATTCGAGTACTTAAGCCCAACTCGATTTAGTTTTATTTTAATCTATCAAAGAATCCATCAACCTTTCGTTATTTGGGCTTGCTTTCTCTTATTTAGTTCTAAATAATATATTTCTTTCGTACATTTATAGAGTTTTTCAACACTGTTATATGTACCATAGTCTGATGAGAAAACAATGTCTAATTAAAAGTTTTAACTCAACAAATATTAAGTTAAGTTCCTAACTCCACTTGGAATCGACTGGAAACCTTGGTTAGCTATAGGTATCAGCAAATACCAAAATGACTGGAAAGCTTTACAAAAGTAAATATGTTTGTATAAAACAGTTTATGGTAATTTATGCACTAGGTAGAAGTCGAATACATTTTCGTGGTGATGTCATGTGCTCATAGTTTTTGGAGAATGGAAGAAAATCATTTGCATTGGAAATGTCATGCTATTACGATGGCCATAATTTGCTCATATTAAATGGGTTTGTATAAAACAGTTTATTGTACATATTGAATTTAAAAAATTTCGAGATTTGTGTTTTGATCATTTGCTCTGTGGAGGAGGGAATGGCCGCTTTATGAATAAGTCTTTAATGAAACTGTGCTTCTGAATTCTGAAAAAATTAAGAGTTTGCATACCCCCATTCCTCCTTGAATCCATCACTGGTTACATATTACTTCAGGCTTCTTAGTTAGCTGTTGGCGACATATCTCTTAGTTTATTGATGTGAACATCGCCGAACTTGGGTTAACAAACCCCTATCAGGGCACTTAAATTCTGAAATTTACACTCACCAACACCAATAATTCTAAGATCATAATGTAGCCAAGATGATAAAGAACCAATATATTGGAAGTTGTCAGATGAAGAAAAGTAATGAGAAATTAAGGTAAACAAGGAGAAATTAAGGTAAACAAGATAAAACCAATTTTTTGAAACTAAGGAAACCTGAAATATATTTCGCAACAAAGACCCGATTGACGCGGTGCTTGTTTCTATACTAGTTTACCTGTGAGAAATGCCACCATTTTTACATCAGAGAAACAAATCGACATCTTCAAATTCGTTTTAATGAATACCTATCAATTTGCACTCAACAACGTCAGAAAAAAACGTCAATAGTTTTAAAATCGTAGTGAAAACAACAAATACTAAGATTTCTGAAGCCATAATTAAAAACTCGAATAAACAATGATCAATGAATGAACCAATCTGCTGTAATACTATGCAATCAAAGGTGTTGTCATACAAGAAAATTTTCTTCCCACAAAAAAATAAAAAACTGAAAAATCTATATTTGACCCCAAATAAAGAATGTTTTTACTTTAGCCACACTGTTAAAATTTTTTGTCTTATATGCTGCAATGCAGAATATTGTCTGTAACTAATTCATTATGCTAAATATTAGGCCTATGTTGCGTGTGATACTAGTATTTTATTAATTTTATAATAAATATGTTGCGATTTTATGTTGCTATCAATCTTCAATATCTGAAAATCGGAAGGGGCATATATGTATACATATATGTATATATATATATATATATATATATTTCCAGCTTTTTGCTATGGAAAATGCAAAAACATTGCATTTGGCAGGAAACGGTCCGAAATTTCTAAGGCATTTAGTGGGAATCGCACTTTTTCCCCCAAAACCCTATTTTTTGGCCATTACTCCCGCAGTATTCACTCGAACTTAAATATATTTACCATGGGGGTAGGTAAATTAAAGGGACACTACCCTGCGAAATTTCAAAAATTTATATTTGGAAACGGTTAAGATGAGGTTTTTAAAAAACATTTAGCGGGAGATATAAATATATAAATATATATATGTATATATATATATATATATAATATATATATATATGTATTATCAAAACGATAGCCATTTACCCATATAAAACTGTATGCACCACCAGTGGCAGTAACGGTGAGTCACTGATTTTGAACTTCACGTATTTTTGTAGTTGGCACAGGAATAATGATGTACAAGCTCATTGCCTAAATTATTACTGAATTTTTCATGGATGTATTAATTTGTCTGACTAAATAGTCACACTTCCATGCCAATGAAGACTTTTTATGCCTTTTTCTAAACTTATTCCTGTGATAATAAATACAATCTTCTAAATATTATTTGGATATTTGGATAACGTTTCATTAAACATAAAACAAACATAAACTAACTGGAATCATTATGGTGATATTTTTTACAAAAAAAACTTATTACAAAAGAAATTTATATTCGTTGTTTATAATGTAAATGTATTTAAAAATATTTGATAAAATTTTTTTGAAATCATTTTAATTTGCTCAAAAAACTTTATTAGTTTCTCATTGTTTGATTTATGGCTGGACCATAAAGAATGCACAAGCCANCGAGTAATGGCTAATAATGAAACAATAATGGCGCCATCAATGGCAGATGAATCATTGTTGCTTGGAAATTTTTTTATCATATTTAGATAAGCAGTAGAACGTTAAATTGAATTGTAATGTAATTGGGACTCAATGCAATTGTATAAGAGTGGGCGAGACTTCATTCATTATATCATTACATTCATTAAATTTGACCCTACAGGTTAGCTTAAGCAAACTGCATGGTTTGAATTTGATATTCTAGGAAATTTTATAAAAGTGAATTATAATTTTGCAGTCTACTGGTAACGGATGAAAAGATTAGAATCTTTGTATTCCATTCAGAAAGAAATTTTTGAATTTGCTTGGAACCACACAAATAGAAATTAGTTTTAACAGTCTCTTTTGTGAAACTATCCATATATATCCATAAAAATATATAGCAATCTTGAAAAAATTCACGGAGAGTTGCACTCAAGGACATTTGAAAGAAACTAACAACTTCAAAATTATATTTTGAAAATCATTTGATTAAAGTATAAAAATCTATGCACTGCTATTATTTAACAAATAACCCAATTAGAATCAATTACGTATAATTCACAAATAGTACGCAATTCAAGTGTTTGCAAACTGTTGACTTTTTTCCATTATTATTATGTATATTGTCTGTATAATATCTGCTACTACAAATTCAACAGAATGGGCATTAAATACGTTTATTGCTGAACCCTATGTAGGATAATTTTGACTTAGTTGAAGCATTCTTTTATCTGCGCCCTTGAATAAGCATGTCATTGAGCTGTACTTTTCAATAAACTTTACTGTATAAATCACATGTTTAATTGAGCAAAAGCAGACGTCAAGAATCTGAAAGTACAACTGGCTTTCATATAAAAGATGCGATTCTGCTTATTGGCTTCTGTACACTATTTTGGGCAATAACAACTTAAACACTAAAAGGAAGTGCTAGCCATTTTCTAATCATTTCCTTTAAAGAGAGTTTGCTGCCTAATTGAAATGTTGTTTTTGTAGTGCCTTTGATAGATTCATTGAATGATCCCAAATGTAATCAAAATGAAATGACACATGTTTCTTCTTCATTTTACTCATTTTATACTTTTTTAAGACAACCAGTAGTATTCCCATTTGTGTGCAATACTAGTAAACTACAATTTTAACATAGAAACGAGCTTAATTATTAAATGTGTTTGCTTTGATTAAATGGAAGCCAATAATGACAATTTATAATTAAGTATAACTTCAAATAATTTTGTTAATGTTCATAATGAGAACAATTTTTATTAAAAAAATAAACAACTAAAACGTAGAATCTTGCCTTATGAAAATTGTATAGCCCATAGTGACAATTTACAATAAATTTGGCATGAAATGCATGAAAACATTGTTATAGAAACAATGGCGATTGCGTTGCAACTCTTTGCTTGTTAAACAAAACATACTTGAACGTGATATATTCAGCAAAGTTCAGAGAATGGACAATTTTCTGGAATTAATAACATGCTCTGTGTGCTTCGAGATTTATAGAAAACCTGTAATCTTAGGCTGTCTTCATTCTTTATGCATGGAATGCTCTCACAAATTGGCAGGAAATACAAATTTAATCAAATGTCCTTTATGCAATACACGAGCAGAATTGAATTCAAAAAAACATGACTTTCGCACAGCTGAATTGGTTACGTTTTACAAGACAGTTGAAAGTGCACCAAATCGTATTAACTACTGTGATGAGTGCAAGAAAACAACTGAGCTAGATGAAGTTCATATAGCGAAAGACTGCAAGAGAGCTCTGTGCATTAAGTGTTGTCATAATCACAAGACTTATGTTGTTTTTGCCTTCAAGTCACAACAACGTACTTCCTATTGTGAGGAACACAATGAAAAACGCAAATATGTTTGCAATGATCCTAAGTGTAAAAAATTGCTTTGTGCAAGTCGCATTTTTGAATCTCACATTGGTCATGATTTCAGGACAATTCAAGAACAAACTAAAAACTTAAAAAAACAAATAGAACAATTGAGAACAGACATCAACAATTCCAAGCAATTGGTAATGGAAATTGAAAAAAACATCAATGAGGTTGACTTGCATGCACGCAAAAGGCGGGATTTTATCATTGATGAAGCAAATTGTGCTTATAAGAAACAAAGAATTGAAATGACTGTGACCCAAAGTAAAATGATTGAAAATATTCAAGAGAATGTGATGAAATTAGAGAAATTGGAAAACAGTCTATCAAATTTTCTAGAATCTAGAGACATTGACCTCTATAAAGTGGATTACTATGATGTGAATGACATCAATGCAGAGGTCACTAATCAAATAGAAAGAAATAATTTACAATTAGTGAAAGATAAATTATTGGAAAATATTTCAAGCACTTCTAATGAAAGTGACATTAAAGAACGTGTACATTCCTATGTTAGAAATTTTAAAAAGAATTTTGAAAATGAAAGGGAAATCCGATTTTCACTTAGTAAAAGTAAAGATTTATCTTATGAAAATACTTTGAAAAATGTTTCAGATTATGGAAAGTCACTGAAACCTCAATTATTAGCAAGATATCCAATTGAAGGAAGATTGCACGATATTTTGTATGATGATAAACTTGATGAAATTTATTCATTAATTTCTGATAATGACGATGAATGCTATATTACTAAAACTTCAAAAGGTGGTAGCACTAGAAAATTTGGCATTGGATCCGGATTAGATATCTTCTATCACAACTGCTTATCACAGCTAACCAATGGTAACTTACTAGTATTGATCAACCAATTTTTTTATTCCAACTCTAGGCTAATAGAAGTAGATGATGAGTTAACACAATCAAAACCATTTCCGATTTCATTTTGTGATGTTAAAGATATTTCATGGATTTGTTCAAGTCCTTGTAGGAATTTTGTTTTATTCCTTTCTAAGAAAGTGTTGGCTTTCTTTAAATACTGCGTAAAATCCCAGTCATTTGAGAAAGCACATTTACCAAAGAAATATAAAAACATATATTCAATTAGTCTAATTGAAAATTTAGATTCTGTTGCATTGAGTAGCTATGGTAAAATTGATTTGTTTTCATTTAAATCTCAAGTAGTTTTACGTTGTTTTGGAAACTCAGAGAGCATTGGATACCATAGTGTTGCATTTCTAACTCAAAATGTTCTTATAGCAGGATGTACAGATAAATCTCTAACGATATTTGACGTAGACAACGGAAAACAACTGAGAAAGATTAAAGAGATAACAGATGAAAATAACAAGGAATATGAAATAAAAGAATGTCCAGTATTTATCTCTGCAAACAATGACTCATGAAATAAAAGAATGTCCAGTATTTATCTCTGCAAACAATGACTCATTGTTGATTTTTGAACAAGGAAATGAAATATTCAAACTCAAACTTTAGTGAATACTTTGAAAGTGGAAATCTAGTTAATTAAATAAATAATTTTATTAATATTTTTGAAAAATTAACATATTTAAATCTAACCTTTTCCATATGTTTGCGGATATAATTTTCAAAACAGCGCAAAATCTTCTTTTCACTGATTACTTAATTAATTTTTATAAATACGCTTGACTAAATGGGTGAAAAAAATTAGAATTTTCCAGATTTGTGCAATGAGGGTTTCTAATTTGAATTTTACGTTTTTTAATGTTGTTACAATATCGAGTGATATTATATCTTTCGATGCTTTTGAAAGTTTTTTTAACCTCTTATAATTTGTAAATTTGGTTGTTTACTAATCTTTTACGTCAATTTTTTAAGCTAATTACTTTAAGGTCATCATAGTTATGATTTTATTATTCCCCATATTGCATAATCTTAAAATATATTATAATAGAACTCTTGATATATTTTGTCTTAAAAAATTTGGATCTGGTCCCTGTTTGGTCCCGGTAGTAATTAGCATCCTTAATTTTGCTATAAAAACAAAGTTAAAATTTTTCATTTGATGACAAAAATATTCAATGTAACTAAACATGGCCAAACAAAATATGTTGCTGAAGATTAACACATTAAAGTAACTCATGAAATTAATATTAAGCACATTATTTTTAAACAAATAGAATGTTTAAGTTATAACTTACTAGGATTCTTGATATATGCACATATCCATATCCTACATTGGAGAACTTAATGCAGAATTTAATGAAAAAACTGAAAGAATTTTGACTAAGGAGAAGAGTGAATTCTATTATGAAAACTGTATGAAACTTCAACTATTAGCAAGATATCAAATTGAAGGAGGATTGCAAGATATTTTCTATGATAATAAACGTGATGAAATTTATTCAATAAATTATGAAAACGAAAAATGCTATATTACTAAAACTTCAAAAGGTGGTAGCACTAGAAAATTTGGCATTAGATCCGGATTAGATATTTTCTATAGCAACTGCTTATCACAGCTGCCCAATGGTAACTTACTAGTATTGATCAACTTTTTTATTTGCACCTCTAGGCTAATGGAAATAGATCATGAGTTAAGAGAATGAAAACCATTTCCAATTTCATTTTGTGGCTTGAACCATATTTCATGCATGTGTTCAAGTCCTTGTAGGAACTTTGTTTTATTCGCCTCTTCTAAATTGTCAAGTTTTTCAAAATACTTTGTAAAATTACAATCATTTGAAAAAGCAAAGCTTCCGCAAGGATATAGCAAAGTACGTTCAATTAGTCTAAATGAAAATTTAGATCATATTGCTTTTCGTAGTATTAATGGGAATTATTTGTTTTCATTTAAAACTCAAGCCTTCTTACGTTTGTTTGGTGAATCAGAAAATTTTCAATACTTTGGTGTCGCATTTCTAACTCAAAATGTTCTGATAGCTGGTTGTAGTGATAATTTTCTAACAATATTTGAAGTAAGCAACGGCTGAAAACAACTGATAAAAATTAAGAACATAACAGATGAAAATAACAAAGAATATAAAATAAAAGAACGGCCAATATTTATATCTGCAGCCAATCACTCATTATTGATTTTTACTCAAGGCAATGAAATATTCAAACTCAAACTTTTATGAATTCATTGAAAATTGAAAACTAGATTTCTAAGTAAATACTTTTTTATTCATATTTTTGAGATATTTATTTTTTCAAGCTTTGTACAATAAAATTACTAGTTTTGCTGCCTTATATAGTACCCTTTGTAAACAAATAGAAGTGGATGATAACTCAACTAAATCAAAACGTTTTCCCATTCCTTTTTGCCATGTTAAAGTGACATTATAAAAAATTGTTCAAGTCTTTATAGGAATGTTGTTTTATTTGTATCTAGAGAGTTTTTTAATACAGCATAAAATCACAATCATTTGAAAAAGCAAAACTTTAAAATTGTTTCTGCCAATAGACGATATTTCAACAATAGACGATATTTCTGCTTCAATAGACAATATTTCTGCTACACTATAAAGTTATGCGCCCAATTAAAAAATAAAGAACGTCCTCATCACTATTCTACGAAGTGACATAATGCAGACCGTTGCTGACATTAAAGATAAGGCTTCAAATTTACCTAAACATGGTAGTAACAATTTTTGGAACACTAAAATCTACTTCGGGGAAGCTGTACCATTTCCAAATAACCACAACCTCACCAAGAAAGCTACTGAGCTAAACATTTTCTTTCACCAAAATTTTAAATTATACAGTTTTTAAAATTACTAATAATTTTAATTTAGGAAATCACCCGAATTCTACATTGTTCACACATGATGGCATACATTACTCCATGCGTAAGCAAGCAACAATAGCCTTAGCAATCAAGCATTACTTTGAAAACCCGCACTTAGTTAACCGCACACAATGTAACCCATCAATTAATCCCATGCTACACAAAGAACCCCAGTACAAAATTCTTTAATAATTTTGAGTAACTTTAAGAAACTGTTTACATTTCTTTGCAAGAAATTGGCAAGTTTTTTGAGGAAATTAAGGAATTTTTTTTATGAGCATGCTATTGCAAAGGGGGCTCATCCCGGGTGCTAAAAAATTAAGTCTTTCAAAGATAAGTGCAGTAAATGTATTTTGGAAAAAGGTTATAGTGCACTTATGAAGTGTAACAACTGCAGTTATTTTGCACTTTTTCATCAGTAAAAAAGTCGTTAAATTGTAAAGTTTTTCACCTATTGCTTTCAAAATGGTTGTTCTGAAGCCAATTGTCAAACATTTATTTTTTTTAAATTAATAAACACGGATTTTAAAAAAATTCACCATGTGAAGCAAATGAATTGCATTTGTATTAAAAGAATTTCAATTTGTTTCTTGGGAAAATAGACTACAAAAACGAAATGGCCTCATTACTTTGTGCATTCGGATTTATTAAATACTAGATACATACGAAGAACATCTATGGTACACAGGAACCTACTATTTAAATTGACATAGCTTAGTTTGGCCAAATTATGAAACTAAATTTGTGGCAGTTAAATTCAATCACAAATCCAAAATCACAACTTGAGTATGGTTTCTGCATACAACAAAACAAAACGAAAACCATTATCCTAGTGCAGTTAGGCAGTGAGCAATTGTTCAGGAATCATATTTAAAAATAATTGCACTTATTACAATAAGTCATTTTATTGCAATTGGAAAATACATTTATTTATTTTTAAATATTTAGTCAAAGATAATAGTGCTCTTAATTTTTTAACAGTCCTGGGTTCATCAATGCTAGACAAAGCTGTGGAAAATGGGCATTAGTTTACAAATGTTTAAGGAATCCTGATCTCAAAGGGGGTGTTGTAGTATTACTAAATAAAATGTTTGTTTTTAGAGGAATTAGTTAACTATAGGCTCTCAGCATTATGTGCTTGATTGAGTTGTTTCGATTAGTGATGGATGAAGTGCTTGGAATAAGCACTTTATCACCATTCATGCTACATTTATTGCACAATTCAATAATCAGTTTAAGGGTAATTTTGTAAATGGTGCTATTCTTTGAATTCACAATGTAGGGTGGAGGGATGACATGAAATTTTTTCTCATTTAGTAGAAGTATTCAAATTCTATAAGGAAAACATATTCTTTCCAATGGTAACCTTTAAGAAATTATTGAACACAAGCAATGCTTAGTGGAATTTAAAAGCTATTATAGCCCTTATTTTTTCATATTAATTCCTGATACAAAACAGTCCTTAGACAGGATAATTAATTTGTAAGTTATCATTGGGGCAAGTACTGATTGCCAAATCAAATGTATAATTGCAATAGTTATGATGACTTTTCATCAGTCCTACGACTTTGTAAGATGACATCAGAATCATTTAAAAAACATTGGAGCAGTGATAGAACCGGCTACCGGCCGGCTAAGGCCGGTTGGACCGGAGCCGGCAATTTCCCGGCCTGCAGCTGCTTTTAAATTTCATGAAATCCGGTAAAATTACCGGCAGTTTACCGTCCAAATTATAAACAGGGAATACTTTGCTTAGTTTGGGAAGAATTTCTATGAAAATCTAAAGTTCAAAAAAAATTTATAGTATGAGCAATTTACTAAACGAGCAATTATATTTAGCTTTAGTGAAATATTACTTAAATTTTATTTGTGGACTTATAAGTTATTCAATGCTAAGCGGGGTCAAATGCTACACCAATGTTTTATATATTTTAACTATCATGCAATGTAAACTAACTAAATAAAAACGTTCACAATTTTTCATTCACTGAAATTGAAAACAGCTGATTAAAGTTATAGAAAATAACTAAATTGTGCTTTGCTAGAAATATAGTTATAATAGATTGAAATTTGCATTATGCAATATCAGCTCTATGAATCGACATGTGTAAAAACAGCTTATGTATATATATATATATATATATATATATATACAATGTACTTGCATAGATTATATTTATTGTTTTTTTATTTGTAACGCTTTTATTCCTGTACTGTACGTATACAATGCAAATATAATTTACCGGCCAAAACCGGTCGGTATTAGCTGTTGTCGGCCAACTACCGTCCCCGGCCTTAAATTTCCGGCCGGTTCCAACTCTGCATTTTCTTAGTAATAAATCTGTTATTTTTTTAATTAACTTGATGTTATTTGAATTAAAGAATTTATATGATCTTTGAATTTTAGTTGATTGTCAATTAACTCTCCTAAATATGTTATTCAGTATCACCATTCATGCTACATTTATTGCACAAATAAATAACCAGCTTAAAGATAATTTTGTAAATGGTACTATTCTTTGCATTCACAATGTAGGGTGGAGGGATGACATGAACTATTTTCTCATTTAGTAGAAGTATTCAAATTCTATAAATTTAATTATAAATATATATATATATATATATAATTTTTAGTGTAATTGCATTTTGTACTGTGCTTTATGCACGAATAAATACTCTCTCTACCAAAATTTATATTGCAAGACATTAAAAAAAATTGTAGTAGAGTTTATTAAAATCAGTGATAGAAAAATTCATTTATACAAACAAATGTTGTTGGTTGACATATGAATCGCATTTTCAGATTAAATGTGACATTAGAAAGCATTCTAAAAATTTAAAAAAACAAATGGAGCAGTTGAGAAGAGACATCAACTTTTCCAAGCAAGACATATTGCATATTAAAAAGGATTTCAAGAAGCTTGACTTGCTTGCTTGCAAAAGGCGAGATTTTATCATCAATGAAGCAAACTTGACTTATGAGAAACAGAGAAAAGAAATGAATAAAACCCAAAGTGAAATTATTAAAATTGTTCAAGAGAATATGATGAAATCAGAGAAATTGGAAAAGAGTCTATCAAATTTAATAGAATCTAAAGACATTGACCTCTATAAAGTGGATTACTATGATGTGAATGACATCAATGCAGCAGTCACTATTCAAAAAGAAAGAAATGACTTACAATTTGTGAAAAATAAATTATTTGAAAATATTTCAAGCACCTCTAATGAAAGTGACATTAAAGAACGTGTACATTCCTATGTTAGAAATTTTAAAAAGAATTTAAAAAATGAAAGAGAAACCCAAATTTCACTTGGTAACAGTAAATATTTATCTTCTGAAAATGATATAAAGAATGCATTGTATTATGAGAAATCAATGAAATCTCAATTATTAGCAAGATATGCTATTGAAGGAGTATTGGTTGATATTTTGTATGATGATAAACGTGATGAGATTTATTCACTAATTAAGGAAGATGGCATATGGTTTATTACTAAAACCTCAAGGAGTGGTAGCACTACAAATTTTAGCATTGGATCCAGTTCATCTTCTATATTTAGGGGCTGCTTTTCAAAGCTACCTAATGGTAACTTATTAGTATTGATCATTTTTGATTATGAAACTCAGAAGCTAATAGATAATAATAATCTTAACTTAATATTAATGAGTAGGATTAATAAAATATCTCCTCGTAAACTAATAGAAGTAGATGATGAGTTAACACAATCAAAACCATTTCCCATTTCATTTTGTGATGTTAAAGAAATTTCTCAGATATGTTCAAGTCCTTGTAGAAATTTTGTTTTATTCTTTTCTTGGAAATTGTCGAGTTTTTTTAAATACTGCGTAAAATCCCAGTCATTTGAGAAAGCACATTTACCAAAGGAATATGATGACATTGACTCAATTAGTCTAAATGAAAATTTAGATCATATTGCATTTAGTAATTTCAAGGAAATTCATTTGTTTTCATTTAAAGCTCAAGCAGTTTTACGTTCGTTTGGAAAGTCAGAGAACATTGGATACAGTGGTGTTGCATTTCTAACTCAAAATGTTTTGATTGCAGGGTGTGATGATAATTCTCTAACAATATTTGACGTTACCAACGGAAAACAACTGAGAAAGATTAAAAAGATAACAGATGAAAACAACAAAGAATATGAAATAAAAGAATGTCCAGTATTTATATCTGCAAACAATGACTCATTGTTGATTTTTGAACAAGGAAATGAAATATTTAAACTTAAACTTTAATGAATTCATTGAAAGTTGAAAACTAGTTTTCTAAATAAGTATTTTTTATTCATATTTTTAATAAATTGATATTTTTGCAGCATTATACAATAAAATTTCCAATATTGCGACTTACAATATTCATTGTAAACTACTAGAAGTATTTGGTAACTTTCATTCAAAACGCTTTCCCATTTCTCTAAGTTAAAGACATAACAAAAATTTGTTCAAGTCCTTGTAGGAATGTTGTTTTATTTGTATCTTGGTAGTTTTTTTAAATAAAATATAAAATCGCAATCATTTGAGAAAGCAAAGTTTCCAAAATATTTCTGTTTCAATAGACAATATTTCTACAATAGACGATATTTCTGCTTCAAGAAACGAAATTTCTGCTGCACTACAAAGTTATGCACCCAATGAAAAAATAAAGAACTTCATCCTCACTGTCAGATGAAATGATATAATGCAGAATGTTGCTGACATTAAAGATAAGTTTTAAATTTACTTAAGCACATTAGTAGCAATTTTAGGAATTTTAAAATACACGACGAGGAAGTTGCACCATTTCCGAATAACCACACCCTCACCAAGAAAGCCGCAGAACTAAACATTTTCTTTCACCAAAATTATAAATTATTAAATTACTTAGTTTTTAAAATTACTAATACTCTTCATTTAGGAAATCACCCGATTTCTACATAATGGTATAAATTAATCCATGTGTGGATATGATAAACTAGAATTAGCAATCAAGCATTCATTTAAAGAACTGGACATAATGTAAATGACAACTAGAAGCGCTCTGCGGCCTTTCGATCATCAACCTAATCAATAAGCCCTAAGTAATCAGCCTTGTGTCAACAACTGATGCACTTTTAAAGCTAAAGAGAATCGGAGATCTTCACTTGAAGTAAATAAATTCTTAGGTATGGTTTGCTTAGGCCCTTCTAAAGCTTTTGATTCTATTAATCGTAGCACACTCATAGAAAAATTTGATAACTAGTTATTTGAAGCATAAATATCATATATTAAAAGTAAGCGATGTTTTTTCAGATTGACTAAACTGTACTAATCGTGTCCTTCAAGTAAAATTTCTTGGTCCCTTTTTTCAGTATATATGTAAATGATATACATTATTTACATATATACCGAAAGGAAGGGGACCAAGAATTTTTTTTTGGGGAACACCATTATTAAAGATAGCATATATGCACTTGACGACTGATCGTAATTTAATTCAAAACGCAATGATACATGCAATATCAGCAATAATAAATCCATGCCTCTGGCAATTGAATCTATAGCATTAAATTGTAACAAATTATATATGTATTTCAGGATGCACAGTTTGCCTATAAAAGAAGTTTAAGCTGAATTTTGTATTTTGTAGCGCACTAAAAATAGATACGATGTTTAACAAAACAATTTACCTTAAGCAAAAGTATGGCTAGAATACAAATTCTGCAACAATGATTACTCAACAACCCGTACTTGAAATCTCCTTGTAATTTTCAGTAGGTTGTTAGATTTATTGTATATTATATTTGATTTTGTATGTAATTTTATGTATGTTTTTATATTTCTGACGTTATTCAGAGAAATTATCAGTTTTAATTGTCAATATTTATCTGAATAAGGAATATCTTATCTTATCTTAACTTTCTATTTTTCTACATAGGTGGAAGCAATTCGGGTTGACCTGCAAATAAGAACTCATTAAGAAAACAATAGTGCAATTTTCTCGGGTTAAGAATGTCTAAAGACTGGTTCCCCCTATGCTAACAATGCATCTACTCTTTACGTTGTTTTTGAAATTTTATTTAACAGATTTATTTGAAAAGCCCAAAGCGCCACTGGCATGCAAGATTTATAAGTGCATCAGTCTAACAGTGGCCTAGCATATAAATTATCAGCAGTTATTAATGAATTAAATGAAGTAATATGCATCAAAACTCGCTCAAATACATTGGCGTAGCCAGAAAAATATTGCAGTCAAAATTTTTGATGAGTTCATGGAAAATACAAAGTTTTATGGCACCCATTACAGACACAAAGAAATTTTATATTTTCAACAAAAAGGCTCAAATTTGAAATCCAAAATTTGAAAACTTGGAATGGCCATGGTTCCTTTTGGCCTCTCTGTCAATGCCTATGCGCAAATACCCTCAAAGCGCAACTCAAATCTTAGATATCTTTGCAGAAGAATCAGAGTCACAACCAAGTCACCCAATGTGACCCGGTGATCATGCGGTCAGATTTGATAACATTCCAAAATCTATTAAACATTTTTTATAGCTTAGAACATTGTTTGCAGGTTTTGATAAAAGTATTTTTTCATCTACAAAAAAAATTAATGTGGATCTGCACAGACATTAGAATGATTCACTTTGCATTTTGAAGTCGTAGTTCTAAGATCTCTCACACTTTAGATGTAAAAAAATTAAGCTATTGAAATACTTTATATGAAGCAAAAAATCCTAGCAAAGTATATGAAAGAATCTTCTATTTGCAAATATTTACTAAATTTAATGATTTCACTCTATTGTGATATTAAAGACAATTTAGATTTGAAAAATACCAATAACTTTTCTAGGATGTATTGCCAACTTCAGAAGACTTAGTTAGTCGAAGAATTCCCATGTTAGAAAAACACAGTTTCATCATCCATTCCTGACTTTATTGATTTTTCTTTTTTAACACGCTCACTGCAGGCCACGTGATGATGTGTTGATAGCTAGTGCCCTAACATAGAAGTAGATTCCTCACAAAAGGCGACTTACATTTTATAACAAATATCAATTAAAAGTGATAATAGAAGATAAATATGTGTATCACACTGTTTTTCTCGCGCTGGTGCGAAATTGGCAGTGAATGTGTTAAATAGTTCCTTTGTGTAATAACTTTGTAGGTTACTCAATATATATAGCACTTCTTCATCTAAATTGATATTGATATAAAATAGAATATACAAAGTTAAATGGTAAAATATATGCTTTTATCTGTTAATATTGTAGAATGGTGGTCTTGTGGTAGAGGCCAGTGCCATACTCAGGCAGCATTGTATTAACAAGATAAACTAATACAAACAACTGATGAAAGTACTAATTAAGTATGTCTTTCTATCTAATGAGAAACCATGAGCATGTTCATTCCATAAGTTATAACAGAACCAAGGCCACTGGCCAAAGTGATGAACCATTTCAAAGGCCTAACTCTCAGCTCATTTTAGATACAAGAAAATAATTGTCATAGCTACATGCAAACTGCACTTCCTATCTGTACTAATCCTTATACCTATTCCTACTTATCACTCAGACGAAGGGGATTAACAATTGATCATTTAAAGCTTCTGGTTATCCTACCATAACGCCTGAAGTGATACCCTAAGTGGTGATCATTACAACCATCAACATAATAAATAATAAAATATAGTATAGATAAATAAAAGAGCTAGGGTAGCAAACCTTAAATTAAGAAAATTCACACATTCTGGGTTTTTAGAAGTATTAGAAAATAATATAACTCACTTGTTATAAATCAAGCAAAATACAATGATGTCTGCAGTTCAATTTTATGTACGGTATGAATTCATCTCTGAGCCACCAATAAAATTACAAATAGATAATTATTCCTAATTATACAATAATGAACATAGAAATTATTACTAAATAGACCCTAATTGTTATTTTATGAATAGTAATGCAATTATACTACAATGTGAAATGAGATTATAGTTTATAATCATAAAAAACATATTGAACAAGTACTATAAATATAATGGCTTACACAAAACTATACTGATTTTCTACAACATATTTGGATACATCATAATTTATAAATTTTCAAAAATATTGATAGATGAGAAGCATTGCAAATTTGATGCATTTTGCAATTTGAATAGGTCTGGAATAAATGAATATGTATTAAATAAAAACGAGCTTTCCATTTTACTAGAAATAAATTTTGTATAAAAATGAAAATTCAATGTTAAATGTTAAAAAATTTATAAGATTTGATCATTATAAAGTTAAAAGGAGAAATATATATTAGGTATCTTGTAGACTTTAAGACAGCATTTTGGGAAATATTGAAACTCCTATATAATTATTTTCTAATACTGAATGATCATTAATAATTTTTTTATGTATATAATCCCAAATTATAAAATTTGAACATTTCAATCAATTAACAAAGAATATTATATCACATTCAAGTAATATTAACACTCATATTTAATTCCTAAATCTGTTGCAATTTCTTTTGATATTCGAATGTTTTTCAAGTGCTCTATTTGAGTGAGTGAATGTCG
>CABFPE010000707.1:279046-293722 GCA_900660155.1 Hofstenia miamia | reverse complement strand
ATATATATATATATATATAATATATATATATATGTATTATCAAAACGATAGCCATTTACCCATATAAAACTGTATGCACCACCAGTGGCAGTAACGGTGAGTCACTGATTTTGAACTTCACGTATTTTTGTAGTTGGCACAGGAATAATGATGTACAAGCTCATTGCCTAAATTATTACTGAATTTTTCATGGATGTATTAATTTGTCTGACTAAATAGTCACACTTCCATGCCAATGAAGACTTTTTATGCCTTTTTCTAAACTTATTCCTGTGATAATAAATACAATCTTCTAAATATTATTTGGATATTTGGATAACGTTTCATTAAACATAAAACAAACATAAACTAACTGGAATCATTATGGTGATATTTTTTACAAAAAAAACTTATTACAAAAGAAATTTATATTCGTTGTTTATAATGTAAATGTATTTAAAAATATTTGATAAAATTTTTTTGAAATCATTTTAATTTGCTCAAAAAACTTTATTAGTTTCTCATTGTTTGATTTATGGCTGGACCATAAAGAATGCACAAGCCANCGAGTAATGGCTAATAATGAAACAATAATGGCGCCATCAATGGCAGATGAATCATTGTTGCTTGGAAATTTTTTTATCATATTTAGATAAGCAGTAGAACGTTAAATTGAATTGTAATGTAATTGGGACTCAATGCAATTGTATAAGAGTGGGCGAGACTTCATTCATTATATCATTACATTCATTAAATTTGACCCTACAGGTTAGCTTAAGCAAACTGCATGGTTTGAATTTGATATTCTAGGAAATTTTATAAAAGTGAATTATAATTTTGCAGTCTACTGGTAACGGATGAAAAGATTAGAATCTTTGTATTCCATTCAGAAAGAAATTTTTGAATTTGCTTGGAACCACACAAATAGAAATTAGTTTTAACAGTCTCTTTTGTGAAACTATCCATATATATCCATAAAAATATATAGCAATCTTGAAAAAATTCACGGAGAGTTGCACTCAAGGACATTTGAAAGAAACTAACAACTTCAAAATTATATTTTGAAAATCATTTGATTAAAGTATAAAAATCTATGCACTGCTATTATTTAACAAATAACCCAATTAGAATCAATTACGTATAATTCACAAATAGTACGCAATTCAAGTGTTTGCAAACTGTTGACTTTTTTCCATTATTATTATGTATATTGTCTGTATAATATCTGCTACTACAAATTCAACAGAATGGGCATTAAATACGTTTATTGCTGAACCCTATGTAGGATAATTTTGACTTAGTTGAAGCATTCTTTTATCTGCGCCCTTGAATAAGCATGTCATTGAGCTGTACTTTTCAATAAACTTTACTGTATAAATCACATGTTTAATTGAGCAAAAGCAGACGTCAAGAATCTGAAAGTACAACTGGCTTTCATATAAAAGATGCGATTCTGCTTATTGGCTTCTGTACACTATTTTGGGCAATAACAACTTAAACACTAAAAGGAAGTGCTAGCCATTTTCTAATCATTTCCTTTAAAGAGAGTTTGCTGCCTAATTGAAATGTTGTTTTTGTAGTGCCTTTGATAGATTCATTGAATGATCCCAAATGTAATCAAAATGAAATGACACATGTTTCTTCTTCATTTTACTCATTTTATACTTTTTTAAGACAACCAGTAGTATTCCCATTTGTGTGCAAAACTAGTAAAATACAATTTTAACATAGAAACGAGCTTAATTATTAAATGTGTTTGCTTTGATTAAATGGAAGCCAATAATGACAATTTATAATTAAGTATAACTTCAAATAATTTTGTTAATGTTCATAATGAGAACAATTTTTATTAAAAAAATAAACAACTAAAACGTAGAATCTTGCCTTATGAAAATTGTATAGCCCATAGTGACAATTTACAATAAATTTGGCATGAAATGCATGAAAACATTGTTATAGAAACAATGGCGATTGCGTTGCAACTCTTTGCTTGTTAAACAAAACATACTTGAACGTGATATATTCAGCAAAGTTCAGAGAATGGACAATTTTCTGGAATTAATAACATGCTCTGTGTGCTTCGAGATTTATAGAAAACCTGTAATCTTAGGCTGTCTTCATTCTTTATGCATGGAATGCTCTCACAAATTGGCAGGAAATACAAATTTAATCAAATGTCCTTTATGCAAAAAGCCAACAGAATTGAATTCAAAAAAACATGACTTTCGCACAGCTGAATTGGTTACGTTTTACAAGACAGTTGAAAGTGCACCAAATCGTATTAACTACTGTGATGAGTGCAAGAAAACAACTGAACTAGATAAAGCTCATATATGCAAAGATTGCAAGACAGTTTTGTGCATTAACTGTTGCATTAATCACAAGACTCATGTTCTTTATGCTTTAACTTCACAACAACATAATTCCTATTGTGAGGAACACAGTGAAAAACTGAAATACGTTTGCAATGATCCTAAGTGTAAAAATTTGCTTTGTGCAAGTTGCATGCTTAAATCTCATTCTGGTCATGATTACAGAACAATTAAAAACCAAACAGAGACGTTACAGTGTGATATTAAAAAGCATGCTAAAAACTTAGAAAAACAAATTGAACAATTAAGAAAAGACGTCAGCAATTCCAATAAAGATGTAATGGAAATTGAAAAAAACATCAATGAGGTTGACTTGCATGCACGCAAAAGGCGGGATTTTATCATTGATGAAGCAAATTGTGCTTATAAGAAACAGAGAATTGAAATGAGTAATATCCAAAGTAAATTGATTGAAAATATTCAAGAGAATGCGGCGATATCAGTGAAATTGGAAAAGAATATATCAAATTTATTAAAATCTAAAAACGTTGACCTCTATAAAGTGGATTATTATGCTGTGAATCACATCAATGCAGCAGTCACTTTTCAAAAAGAGAGAAATGACTTACAATTTGTGAAAGATCAATTATTGGAGTATATTTCAAACACTTCTAATGAAAGTGATATAAAAGAACGTGTACATTCCTATGTTGGAAATTTCAAAATGAATTGGAAGAATGCATTATATTATGAAAAATCAATGAAGCCTCAATTATTAGCAAGATATTTGCCAATTGAAGGAGAATTGCAGGATATTTTGTATGACAATAAACGTGATGAGATTTATTCAACTAATTATAAAAGTGGTAAATACTTTATTACTAAATTTCTAAAAAGTGGTAGCACTAGAAAAATTGACATTGGATCAAGGGATATAAAAGGGTTATCACAACTACCCAATGGTAGCTTATTAGAATTGTTCAACTTTGATTGGGACAGCTCAATTCTAATGGAAGTAGATGATGAGTTAACAGAATCAAAACCATTTCCTATTTCATTTTGTGATGTTAACGATATTTTATGCATGTGTTCAAGTCCTTGTAGGAATTTTGTTTTATTCTTTTCTTGCAAATTGTTGAATTTTTTTAAATACTGCATAAAATCACAGTCATTTGAAAAAGCACATATACCAAAAAAATATAACAAAGTATGTTCAATGAGTCTAAGTGAAAATTTAGATCATATTGCATTTAGTAGTTATGAAGAAATTCATTTGTTTTCCTTTAAATCTCAAGCAGTTTTACGTTCGTTTGGAAAGTCAGAGAACATTGCATACCGTGGTGTTGCATTTCTAACTCAAAATGTTTTGATTGCAGGATGTAATGATAAATCTCTAACAATATTTGACGTTACCAGCGGAAAACAACTGAGAAAGATTAAAAAGATAACAGATGAAAATAACAAGGAATATGAAATAAAAGAATGTCCATACTATATATGTAAATAACAAGGAATATGAAATAAAAGAATGTCCAGTATTTATCTCTGCAAACAATGACTCATTGTTGATTTTTGAACAAGGAAATGAAATATTCAAACTCAAACTTTAGTGAATACTTTGAAAGTGGAAATCTAGTTAATTAAATAAATAATTTTATTAATATTTTTGAAAAATTAACATATTTAAATCTAACCTTTTCCATATGTTTGCGGATATAATTTTCAAAACAGCGCAAAATCTTCTTTTCACTGATTACTTAATTAATTTTTATAAATACGCTTGACTAAATGGGTGAAAAAAATTAGAATTTTCCAGATTTGTGCAATGAGGGTTTCTAATTTGAATTTTACGTTTTTTAATGTTGTTACAATATCGAGTGATTTTATATATTTCAATGCTTTTGAAAGTTTTTTTAAATTTTTTTTAATTTGTAAATTTGGTTGTTTGCTAATCTTTTACGTCAATTTTTTAAGCTAATTACTTTAAGGTCATCATAGTTATGATTTTATTATTCCCCATATTGCATAATCTTAAAATATATTATAATAGAACTCTTGATATATTTTGTCTTAAAAAATTTGGATCTGGTCCCTTTTTGGTCCCGGTAGTAATTAGCATCCTTAATTTTGCTAATACAAACAAAGTTAAAATTTTTCATTTGATGACAAAAATATTCAATGTAACTAAACATGGCCAAACAAAATATGTTGCTGAAGATTAACACATTAAAGTAACTCATGAAATTAATATTAAGCACATTATTTGTAAACAAATAGAATGTTTAAGTTATAGCTTACTAGAATTATTAATATATGCACATATCCTACATTGGAGAACTTAATGCAGAATTTAATGAAAAAACTGAAAGAATTTGACTAAGGAGAAGAGTGAATTCTATTATGAAAACTGTATGAAACTTCAACTATTAGCAAGATATCAATTTGAAGGAGGACTGCAAGATATTTTCTATGATAATAAACGTGATGAAATTTATTCAATAAATTATGAAAACGAAAAGTGCTATATTACTAAAACTTCAAAAGGTGGTAGCACTAGAAAATTTGGCATTGGATCTATTACAACTGCTTATCACAGCTGCCCAATGGTAACTTACTAGTATTGATCAACTTTTTTATTTGCACCTCTAGGCTAATGGAAATAGATCATGAGTTAAGAGAATGAAAACCATTTCCAATTTCATTTTGTGGCTTGAACCATATTTCATGCATGTGTTCAAGTCCTTGTAGGAACTTTGTTTTATTCGCCTCTTCTAAATTGTCAAGTTTTTCTAAATACTTTGTAAAATTACAATCATTTGGAAAAGCAAAGCTTCTGCAAGGATATAGCAAAGTACGTTCAATTAGTCTAAATGAAAATTTAGATCATATTGCTTTTCGTAGTTTTAATGGGAATTATTTGTTTTCATTTAAAACTCAAGTCTTCTTACGTTTGTTTGGTGAATCAGAAAATTTTCAATACTTTGGTGTCGCATTTCTAACTCAAAATGTTCTGATAGCTGGTTGTAGTGATAATTTTCTAACAATATTTGAAGTAAGCAACGGCTGAAAACAACTGATAAAAATTAAGAACATAACAGATGAAAATAACAAAGAATATAAAATAAAAGAACAGCCAATATTTATATCTGCAGCCAATCACTCATTGTTGATTTTTACTCAAGGCAATGAAATATTCAAACTCAAACTTTAATGAATTCATTGAAAATTGAAAACTAGATTTCTAAGTAAATATTTTTTATTCATATTTTTGAGAAATTGATTTTTTCAAGCTTTGTACAATAAAGTTACTAGTTTTCCTACCTTATATAGTACCATTTGTAAACAAATAGAAGTGGATGAGAACTCAACTAAATTAAAACGTTTTCCCATTCCTTTTTGCCATATTAAAGTGACATTATAAAAAATTGTTGAAGTCTTTATAGGAATGTTGTTTTATTTGTATCTAGAGAGTTTTTTAATACAGCATAAAATCACAATCATTTGAAAAAGCAAAACTTTAAAATTGTTTCTGCCAATATATGATATTTCAACAATAGACGATATTTCTGATTCAATCGACAATATTTCTGCTACACTATAAAGTTATGCGCCCAATTAAAAAATAAAGAACGTCCTCATCACTATTCTACGAAGTGACATAATGCAGACCGTTGCTGACATTAAAGATAAGGCTTCAAATTTACCTAAACATGGTAGTAACAATTTTTGGAACACTAAAATCTACTTCGGGGAAGCTGTACCATTTCCAAATAGCCACAACCTCACCAAGAAAGCTACTGAGCTAAACATTTTCTTTCACCAAAATTTTAAATTATACAGTTTTTAAAATTACTAATAATTTAAATTTAGGAAATCACCCAAATTTTACATTGTTCACACATGATGGCATACATTACTCCATGCGTAAGCAAGCAACAATAGCCTTAGCAATCAAGCATTACTTTGATAACCCCCACTTAGTTAACCGCACACAATGTAACTCATCAATTAATCCCATGCTACACAAAGAACCCCAGTACAAAATTCTTTAATAATTTTGAGTAACTTTAAGAAACTGTTTACATTTCTTTGCAAGAAATTGGCAAGTTATTTGAGGAAATTAAGGAAATTTTTTTATGAGCATGCTATTGCAAAGGGGGCTCATCCGGGGTGCTAAAAAATTAAGTCTTTCAAAGATAAGTGCAGTAAATGTATTTTGGAAAAAGGTTATAGTGCACTTATGAAGTGTAACAACTGCAGTTATTTTGCACTTTTTCATCAGTAAAAAAGTCGTTAAATTGTAAAGTTTTTCACCTATTGCTTTCAAAATGGTTGTTCTGAAGCCAATTGTCAAACATTTATTTTTTTTTAAATTAATAAACACGGATTTTAAAAAAATTCACCATGTGAAGCAAATGAATTGCATTTGTATTAAAAGAATTTCAATTTGTTTCTTGGGAAAATAGACTACAAAAACGAAATGGCCTCATTACTTTGTGCATTCGGATTTATTAAATACTAGATACATACGAAGAACATCTATGGTACACAGGAACCTACTATTTTAAATGACATAGCTTAGTTTGGCCAAATTATGAAACTAAATTTGTGGCAGTTAAATTCAATCACAAATCCAAAATCACAACTTGAGTATGGCTTCTACATATCATAAAGCAAAACAAAAGCAACTATCCTAGAGCAGTTAGGTAGTGAGCAATTGTTCAGGAATCATATTTAAAAATAATTGCACTTATTACAATAAGTCATTTTATTGCAATTGGAAAATACATTTATTTATTTTTAAATATTTGATCAAAGATAATAGTGCAATTAATTTTTTAACCCACCGGGGTCATCAATGCTAGACAAAGCTGTGGAATCCTGATCTCAAAGGGGGTGTTGTAGAGTTACTAAATAAAATTTTTGTTTCTACATGAATAAGTGAACTATAGGCTCTCAGCATTATGTGCCTGACTGTGATCTTTGGATTTTAGTTGTGGATGAAGTGCTTGGAATAAACACAGTATCACCATTCATGCTACATTTATTGCACAATTAAATAATCAGTTTAAGGGTAATTTTGTAAATGGTGCTATTCTTTGAATTCACAATGTAGGGTGGAGGGATGACATGAAATTTTTTCTCATTTAGTAGAAGTATTCAAATTCTATAAGGAAAACATATTCTTTCCAATGGTAACCTTTAAGAAATTATTGAACACAAGCAATGCTTAGTGGAATTTAAAAGCTATTATAGCCCTTATTTTTTCATATTAATTCCTGATACAAAACAGTCCTTAGACAGGATATTTAATTTGTAAGTTATCATTGGGGCAAGTACTAATTGCCAAATCAAATGTATAATTGCAATAGTTATGATGACTTTTCATCAGTCCTACGACTTTGTAAGATGACATCAGAATCATTTAGAAGACATTGGAGGTAGTAAAACAGGCCGAGACGACGGTAATATTCGACCTTTTGACCTTGGCGTGCATGGCTATGATGGCCTGCAGCTGCTTTTAAATTTCATGAAATCCGGTAAAATTACCGGCAGTTTACCGTCCAAATTATAAACAGGGAATACTTTGCTTAGTTTGGGAAGAATTTCTATGAAAATCTAAAGTTCAAAAAAAATTTATAGTATGAGCAATTTACTAAACGAGCAATTATATTTAGCTTTAGTGAAATATTACTTAAATTTTATTTGTGGACTTATAAGTTATTCAATGCTAAGCGGGGTCAAATGCTACACCAATGTTTTATATATTTTAACTATCATGCAATGTAAACTAACTAAATAAAAACGTTCACAATTTTTCATTCACTGAAATTGAAAACAGCTGATTAAAGTTATAGAAAATAACTAAATTGTGCTTTGCTAGAAATATAGTTATAATAGATTGAAATTTGCATTATGCAATATCAGCTCTATGAATCGACATGTGTAAAAACAGCTTATGTTTATATATATATATATATATATATATATACAATGTACTTGCATAGATTATATTTATTGTTTTTTTATTTGTAACGCTTTTATTCCTGTACTGTACGTATACAATGCAAATATAATTTACCGGCCAAAACCGGTCGGTATTAGCTGTTGTCGGCCAACTACCGTCCCCGGCCTTAAATTTCCGGCCGGTTCCAACTCTGCATTTTCTTAGTAATAAATCTGTTATTTTTTTAATTAACTTGATGTTATTTGAATTAAAGAATTTATATGATCTTTGAATTTTAGTTGATTGTCAATTAACTCTCCTAAATATGTTATTCAGTATCACCATTCATGCTACATTTATTGCACAAATAAATAACCAGCTTAAAGATAATTTTGTAAATGGTACTATTCTTTGCATTCACAATGTAGGGTGGAGGGATGACATGAACTATTTTCTCATTTAGTAGAAGTATTCAAATTCTATAAATTTAATTATAAATATATATATATATATATATAATTTTTAGTGTAATTGCATTTTGTACTGTGCTTTATGCACGAATAAATACTCTCTCTACCAAAATTTATATTGCAAGACATTAAAAAAAATTGTAGTAGAGTTTATTAAAATCAGTGATAGAAAAATTCATTTATACAAACAAATGTTGTTGGTTGACATATGAATCGCATTTTCAGATTAAATGTGACATTAGAAAGCATTCTAAAAATTTAAAAAAACAAATGGAGCAGTTGAGAAGAGACATCAACTTTTCCAAGCAAGACATATTGCATATTAAAAAGGATTTCAAGAAGCTTGACTTGCTTGCTTGCAAAAGGCGAGATTTTATCATCAATGAAGCAAACTTGACTTATGAGAAACAGAGAAAAGAAATGAATAAAACCCAAAGTGAAATTATTAAAATTGTTCAAGAGAATATGATGAAATCAGAGAAATTGGAAAAGAGTCTATCAAATTTAATAGAATCTAAAGACATTGACCTCTATAAAGTGGATTACTATGATGTGAATGACATCAATGCAGCAGTCACTATTCAAAAAGAAAGAAATGACTTACAATTTGTGAAAAATAAATTATTTGAAAATATTTCAAGCACCTCTAATGAAAGTGACATTAAAGAACGTGTACATTCCTATGTTAGAAATTTTAAAAAGAATTTAAAAAATGAAAGAGAAACCCAAATTTCACTTGGTAACAGTAAATATTTATCTTCTGAAAATGATATAAAGAATGCATTGTATTATGAGAAATCAATGAAATCTCAATTATTAGCAAGATATGCTATTGAAGGAGTATTGGTTGATATTTTGTATGATGATAAACGTGATGAGATTTATTCACTAATTAAGGAAGATGGCATATGGTTTATTACTAAAACCTCAAGGAGTGGTAGCACTACAAATTTTAGCATTGGATCCAGTTCATCTTCTATATTTAGGGGCTGCTTTTCAAAGCTACCTAATGGTAACTTATTAGTATTGATCATTTTTGATTATGAAACTCAGAAGCTAATAGATAATAATAATCTTAACTTAATATTAATGAGTAGGATTAATAAAATATCTCCTCGTAAACTAATAGAAGTAGATGATGAGTTAACACAATCAAAACCATTTCCCATTTCATTTTGTGATGTTAAAGAAATTTCTCAGATATGTTCAAGTCCTTGTAGAAATTTTGTTTTATTCTTTTCTTGGAAATTGTCGAGTTTTTTTAAATACTGCGTAAAATCCCAGTCATTTGAGAAAGCACATTTACCAAAGGAATATGATGACATTGACTCAATTAGTCTAAATGAAAATTTAGATCATATTGCATTTAGTAATTTCAAGGAAATTCATTTGTTTTCATTTAAAGCTCAAGCAGTTTTACGTTCGTTTGGAAAGTCAGAGAACATTGGATACAGTGGTGTTGCATTTCTAACTCAAAATGTTTTGATTGCAGGGTGTGATGATAATTCTCTAACAATATTTGACGTTACCAACGGAAAACAACTGAGAAAGATTAAAAAGATAACAGATGAAAACAACAAAGAATATGAAATAAAAGAATGTCCAGTATTTATATCTGCAAACAATGACTCATTGTTGATTTTTGAACAAGGAAATGAAATATTTAAACTTAAACTTTAATGAATTCATTGAAAGTTGAAAACTAGTTTTCTAAATAAGTATTTTTTATTCATATTTTTAATAAATTGATATTTTTGCAGCATTATACAATAAAATTTCCAATATTGCGACTTACAATATTCATTGTAAACTACTAGAAGTATTTGGTAACTTTCATTCAAAACGCTTTCCCATTTCTCTAAGTTAAAGACATAACAAAAATTTGTTCAAGTCCTTGTAGGAATGTTGTTTTATTTGTATCTTGGTAGTTTTTTTAAATAAAATATAAAATCGCAATCATTTGAGAAAGCAAAGTTTCCAAAATATTTCTGTTTCAATAGACAATATTTCTACAATAGACGATATTTCTGCTTCAAGAAACGAAATTTCTGCTGCACTACAAAGTTATGCACCCAATGAAAAAATAAAGAACTTCATCCTCACTGTCAGATGAAATGATATAATGCAGAATGTTGCTGACATTAAAGATAAGTTTTAAATTTACTTAAGCACATTAGTAGCAATTTTAGGAATTTTAAAATACACGACGAGGAAGTTGCACCATTTCCGAATAACCACACCCTCACCAAGAAAGCCGCAGAACTAAACATTTTCTTTCACCAAAATTATAAATTATTAAATTACTTAGTTTTTAAAATTACTAATACTCTTCATTTAGGAAATCACCCGATTTCTACATAATGGTATAAATTAATCCATGTGTGGATATGATAAACTAGAATTAGCAATCAAGCATTCATTTAAAGAACTGGACATAATGTAAATGACAACTAGAAGCGCTCTGCGGCCTTTCGATCATCAACCTAATCAATAAGCCCTAAGTAATCAGCCTTGTGTCAACAACTGATGCACTTTTAAAGCTAAAGAGAATCGGAGATCTTCACTTGAAGTAAATAAATTCTTAGGTATGGTTTGCTTAGGCCCTTCTAAAGCTTTTGATTCTATTAATCGTAGCACACTCATAGAAAAATTTGATAACTAGTTATTTGAAGCATAAATATCATATATTAAAAGTAAGCGATGTTTTTTCAGATTGACTAAACTGTACTAATCGTGTCCTTCAAGTAAAATTTCTTGGTCCCTTTTTTCAGTATATATGTAAATGATATACATTATTTACATATATACCGAAAGGAAGGGGACCAAGAATTTTTTTTTGGGGAACACCATTATTAAAGATAGCATATATGCACTTGACGACTGATCGTAATTTAATTCAAAACGCAATGATACATGCAATATCAGCAATAATAAATCCATGCCTCTGGCAATTGAATCTATAGCATTAAATTGTAACAAATTATATATGTATTTCAGGATGCACAGTTTGCCTATAAAAGAAGTTTAAGCTGAATTTTGTATTTTGTAGCGCACTAAAAATAGATACGATGTTTAACAAAACAATTTACCTTAAGCAAAAGTATGGCTAGAATACAAATTCTGCAACAATGATTACTCAACAACCCGTACTTGAAATCTCCTTGTAATTTTCAGTAGGTTGTTAGATTTATTGTATATTATATTTTGATTTTTATGTAATTTTATGTATGTTTTTATATTTCTGACGTTATTCAGAGAAATTATTAGTTTTAATTGTCAATATTTATCTGAATAAGGAATATCTTATCTTATCTTAACTTTCTATTTTTCTACATAGGTGGAAGCAATTCGGGTTGACCTGCAAATAAGAACTCATTAAGAAAACAATAGTGCAATTTTCTCGGGTTAAGAATGTCTAAAGACTGGTTCCCCCTATGCTAACAATGCATCTACTCTTTACGTTGTTTTTGAAATTTTATTTAACAGATTTATTTGAAAAGCCCAAAGCGCCACTGGCATGCAAGATTTATAAGTGCATCAGTCTAACAGTGGCCTAGCATATAAATTATCAGCAGTTATTAATGAATTAAATGAAGTAATATGCATCAAAACTCGCTCAAATACATTGGCGTAGCCAGAAAAATATTGCAGTCAAAATTTTTGATGAGTTCATGGAAAATACAAAGTTTTATGGCACCCATTACAGACACAAAGAAATTTTATATTTTCAACAAAAAGGCTCAAATTTGAAATCCAAAATTTGAAAACTTGGAATGGCCATGGTTCCTTTTGGCCTCTCTGTCAATGCCTATGCGCAAATACCCTCAAAGCGCAACTCAAATCTTAGATATCTTTGCAGAAGAATCAGAGTCACAACCAAGTCACCCAATGTGACCCGGTGATCATGCGGTCAGATTTGATAACATTCCAAAATCTATTAAACATTTTTTATAGCTTAGAACATTGTTTGCAGGTTTTGATAAAAGTATTTTTTCATCTACAAAAAAAATTAATGTGGATCTGCACAGACATTAGAATGATTCACTTTGCATTTTGAAGTCGTAGTTCTAAGATCTCTCACACTTTAGATGTAAAAAAATTAAGCTATTGAAATACTTTATATGAAGCAAAAAATCCTAGCAAAGTATATGAAAGAATCTTCTATTTGCAAATATTTACTAAATTTAATGATTTCACTCTATTGTGATATTAAAGACAATTTAGATTTGAAAAATACCAATAACTTTTCTAGGATGTATTGCCAACTTCAGAAGACTTAGTTAGTCGAAGAATTCCCATGTTAGAAAAACACAGTTTCATCATCCATTCCTGACTTTATTGATTTTTCTTTTTTAACACGCTCACTGCAGGCCACGTGATGATGTGTTGATAGCTAGTGCCCTAACATAGAAGTAGATTCCTCACAAAAGGCGACTTACATTTTATAACAAATATCAATTAAAAGTGATAATAGAAGATAAATATGTGTATCACACTGTTTTTCTCGCGCTGGTGCGAAATTGGCAGTGAATGTGTTAAATAGTTCCTTTGTGTAATAACTTTGTAGGTTACTCAATATATATAGCACTTCTTCATCTAAATTGATATTGATATAAAATAGAATATACAAAGTTAAATGGTAAAATATATGCTTTTATCTGTTAATATTGTAGAATGGTGGTCTTGTGGTAGAGGCCAGTGCCATACTCAGGCAGCATTGTATTAACAAGATAAACTAATACAAACAACTGATGAAAGTACTAATTAAGTATGTCTTTCTATCTAATGAGAAACCATGAGCATGTTCATTCCATAAGTTATAACAGAACCAAGGCCACTGGCCAAAGTGATGAACCATTTCAAAGGCCTAACTCTCAGCTCATTTTAGATACAAGAAAATAATTGTCATAGCTACATGCAAACTGCACTTCCTATCTGTACTAATCCTTATACCTATTCCTACTTATCACTCAGACGAAGGGGATTAACAATTGATCATTTAAAGCTTCTGGTTATCCTACCATAACGCCTGAAGTGATACCCTAAGTGGTGATCATTACAACCATCAACATAATAAATAATAAAATATAGTATAGATAAATAAAAGAGCTAGGGTAGCAAACCTTAAATTAAGAAAATTCACACATTCTGGGTTTTTAGAAGTATTAGAAAATAATATAACTCACTTGTTATAAATCAAGCAAAATACAATGATGTCTGCAGTTCAATTTTATGTACGGTATGAATTCATCTCTGAGCCACCAATAAAATTACAAATAGATAATTATTCCTAATTATACAATAATGAACATAGAAATTATTACTAAATAGACCCTAATTGTTATTTTATGAATAGTAATGCAATTATACTACAATGTGAAATGAGATTATAGTTTATAATCATAAAAAACATATTGAACAAGTACTATAAATATAATGGCTTACACAAAACTATACTGATTTTCTACAACATATTTGGATACATCATAATTTATAAATTTTCAAAAATATTGATAGATGAGAAGCATTGCAAATTTGATGCATTTTGCAATTTGAATAGGTCTGGAATAAATGAATATGTATTAAATAAAAACGAGCTTTCCATTTTACTAGAAATAAATTTTGTATAAAAATGAAAATTCAATGTTAAATGTTAAAAAATTTATAAGATTTGATCATTATAAAGTTAAAAGGAGAAATATATATTAGGTATCTTGTAGACTTTAAGACAGCATTTTGGGAAATATTGAAACTCCTATATAATTATTTTCTAATACTGAATGATCATTAATAATTTTTTTATGTATATAATCCCAAATTATAAAATTTGAACATTTCAATCAATTAACAAAGAATATTATATCACATTCAAGTAATATTAACACTCATATTTAATTCCTAAATCTGTTGCAATTTCTTTTGATATTCGAATGTTTTTCAAGTGCTCTATTTGAGTGAGTGAATGTCG
>CABFPE010000707.1:252218-265104 GCA_900660155.1 Hofstenia miamia | reverse complement strand
ACAAAATATCACGCAATCCTCTTTCACTTGGGTATCTTGCCAATAATTGAGGTTTTACTGATTCTTCGTAGTATAATGCATTCCTTAAATTATTTGCATAATTTAAATCATAATTTTTCTCAAGCACAACTTTAATTTCTTTTTCCTTTTTAAAATTCCTAACATAGGAATGCACACATTCTTTTACATCACCTTCATTAGAGGTGCTTGAAATATTTTCCAATAATTTATCTTTCACAAATTGTAAGTCATTTCTTTCTTTTTGAATAGTGACTGCTGCATTGATGTCATCAACATCATAAGAATCCACTTTATAGAGGTCAATGTCTTTAGATTCTAATAAATCTGATAGACTCTTTTCTAATTTCTCTGATTTGATCGCATTCTCTTGAATATTTTCAATCATTTTACTTTGGGTCGCAGTCATTTCAATTCTCTGTTTCTTATAGGCACAATGTGCTTCACTTTTGCGTGCATGCAAGTCAACCTCATTGATGTTTTTTTCAATCTCCACCACATCCTGCTTGGAATGGTTGGTGTCTGTTCTCAATTGTTCTATTTGTTTTTTTAAATTTTCAGAATGCTTTTTAATGTTACACTTAAACATTTCTGTTCGGCCTTTAATTGTTCTGTAATCATGATCAGAATGAAATTCAAGAATGCAACTTGCACAAAGCAATGTTTTACACTTAGGATCATTGCAAAAATATTTCCGTTTTTCACTGTGTTCCTCACAATAGGAATTATGTTGTTGTGACTTTAAGGAAAAAAGAACATGAGTCTTGTGATTAAGAGAACACTTTATGCACAGAACTGTTTTGCAATCTTTGCATATATGAACTTCATCTAGCTCAATATGTTTGTTGCACTCGTCACAGCAGCTAATACGATTTGGTGCACTTTCAAATGACTTGTAAAATGTAACCAACTCAGCTGTGCGAAAGTCATGTTTTATTGAATTCACGTTTGTTGACATTTTGCATAAAGAACATTTAACTGAAACAGAATTTCCTGCCAAAGTGTGAAAGCATTCCATGCAGAAAGAATGTAAACATTCTAAGATTACAGGTTTTCTATAAATCCCAAGGAACACAGAACACGTTAATATTTCCAGCAAACTTTCCATTCTCCGAACTTGTTCAATATATCAAGTTCAAATAAATTTAGTTGGTAATGTTGATGAATATGTCACGTTAAAATAATTTGAGCTTAGCAATAGTAGATTTACAATGCAATCGCAATTGTTACTATAGCAATTACTTTATTCACCTGTGCTAAATCTTCCACAATACGCAAAACATCTTTTTTAAGTTCAATATTTTATTAAAGCATTTAGACTGTGAGAATAACACTAAAATATTATTTGATTGAATGTTTTATTTTAGCATTTAGTCTGAGAAACTAAAATATTCATTGAAATTATATATATGTATAAATTGTCATTATTGGTTTCCAAAATATTCTATTTAATTAAAAGCAAATTAAATAAATATTGAAGCTTATTTTTAAATCAAGCTTTTTTAGATACTGCGCTTATCAATTTCAGAAAATATTTGCACATTGCAGTGGGTCTACCAACTTTAAAATTAAATTAAGAAAAAAACGCGTGTGTCAACAATATTTGTATAAAAGAAAATTTCAAACTGAAATTATTTTTATATCATTTGCAAAATACATTTTTGCTCTTATAGAAACTGTTTTCACAGCTATCCAAAAGTAACTTACTAGTATTGAATCACATATTTCCTTTTTTTCTGTTGAAGCAAATGCATAGAGTAATATAAACTGTTCATTATAATTGAACAACAGTTGTTGGTTGTTCATACGTGTATTTGAGGTTTTCAAATCATATTCATTTGACAATATTATTGGCAAAGCGATAAAAGTTAACTAAGTTTTTGTTTAGATACAGAGACTTTTAACAGAAACATTTTGACCATTGAATTAGGGTAGGGGACATTTAATGCTTTTAATTTTAGATGATTAAATTCAATCGGATTGCATGAGATAGACTTTCGTTTTGAATCTTAAATTTCTTTGTAACAAATATAGAATGTAATCTTAAAAACACATGCAAGATATTTTTTATCATTTTGTCAACATTAGGACATTTATAATTAGGATAGTAAAAGCAAATGTAAAAAATTGCATAATCGAAAGATGGAATAAAATGCTCTGAAAGTGATTTTTTACCAGAGCAATTAATCGTAGTCTTTGACTGACAGGACCATTTGATTCTTCCCATGTTTGCTGATCAAATTATGAATTGATAAGATACTTTTTAATCAACTTGGACTTATAACAAAGAGAACAAGAGTGAACCTACCTTTTGAAAAAACTGTTTGAATTTCAAATTTTATTAATTTCTAATCATTGTTTATAAATAAGAACTGAGTGTTTTAACACACACCAGTCATCAAAAATACGCATATATGTCTTATATATTATCTTGTAATTTTGGTAATTACTATTAGGGCTATCAAGATTGCACTGTACAGGTACATCTACTATGTTTAGAGAAATATACTAAGAAGAATCTTTTTGCAAATATTGAAAGAGCAAACATTTTGCTAATGCACCCCCTCATTTATTTTTTCTCACTGGACCTCTGATTGACCCTTATGAAAATACTACTGGTCATCTAATGGAAATAGAAAATGACTAAATGATGCTAAAACGTTTTGCAATTCATTTTGATTGCATTTGGGATCACTCTATCAAAGGTAAGATTTAAATGGAGCAGAAAAATTATTGAAACAAATAGTAAGCAGAAATGCATGTCTTAAGTGAATGTCAGTTGTGATTTCAGATTCTTTAAATCTTCCATTTTTGAGTTAAGCATGTTATTTGACCTGAACAATTTAATGAGAAGTACAACTCAATGATTTTCTCATTCATGGGCACTACTAAAGAATGCTTCAATAAAATTTAAAATGTGCTATAAAATTTTCAGCATTAAATATATTTTATGATCCATTTTGGGCATTGATCAATGTATTATTTACTGAATTTGCAGTTGCAGAAACATACACTTGAACACATGAGCAAAATGTCTTTAGCATCACAAAATGAAATGGGAAATGGTTTTGATTTTTTTAACTCATCATCTACTTCTATTTATAAAGATTAGAAAAATATAAGGAAGCAATACTAGTAAGTTACTATTCGGTACCTGTGCCACAGACTTGTCAATGAGCTGACATTTCCAAACTCGACTCATTTAAATTTTGTGTAAGTTTGGCTCAGCTCTACTCCCCACATAAAATCTTTGAATGATGGTCGTTTCAGCTCGGTATCTTTTTAAAAAATATTGTGTTTAAAGAATTTTTTACAAAGCTCTTCCTATTATTTAATAAACATTTCTTAAATAAGATTATAGAAAAGTCATACTTAATGCAAAAATAAGAAAAATCTACAAAATCTAATTAGCAAGCACAACAATAAATGTGCTTTGCCTAAAATAGGCTCATTTTGGGTTCGTTGTTTATCAAATACTGTGATCAAGCTCAGCTTGGCTCGTTAGAATTTCAGCTCGTTGACAAGTCTGCTGTGAAAATCATCTCCTATAGAGCCAATATGAGCTGGATCCTAGGATAAATATTCTAGTTGTAACAATCTTAGAAATTTTAGTAATAAAATATTTTCAAATTTAATTGATTATTGAATAAATTTTTCACATATATTATCATGAAAAATGTCAATCGAAAATCCTTTATATGGTAAATATTTTGCTTATAATATAGAGTTCATACATTTTTGATAATAGAATTCACTTTTCATTTTACCTAAAATCGTTTGGTTTTTTCATTAATTTCTGCATTAAGTTCTCTAATGTAGGAATGTACTTGTTCTCTTATTTTAAAATTCATCATATGTATTTGAAATTAAATGTAATTTCTCAATTTCCATTATTTGTAAATCAGTTTTACTTTCTAAGAGGTTTTCCCTTCATCATGAATTTCATTAACATCAAAATACCATTTTTTCATGATTTCTCACATCATCCTCTATAAAATGTGACCGATTACCTTCAACTTTCTCTAATTTTAATAATCTACTGTCTTGAAGTTTTCAAAAAGAATTTACTGCTATTTGTTCATGGTGTTAGCCTGTTTCTGATAAGCTTCATTTGCCTGCTTAATGATATGATCACGTCTTTTATATCCAAGGAAATCAATTTGCTTACATTTATCTAAATCTCGAATTTATCGTTCCTAGAGAACTCAGATTATGATCTCAGCTTTTCAGTCTGTGCATTTATAATTTCTAAACTTTTTGCAATGTCGTCTGCCAATATTTATGCTTGCTGATGAAATGCTAAAATATTACATGAAAAACCAAATGCAAAACTCGACTTTTCCATGCATAAGGTGAAAGTTCATGTATAGAAAATTCCCGCAATCCTTGCGTAAATGAACTTCCATTGTTTCAAAAGCATCATCATAGACATTGCAACAATTAAAATGTTTTTCAGTTTTACTTTCAAGAGTCTTAAATAGTCCAACAAATTCAGCCATACGAAAATCATCTTTTATTAATTTCACTTTTGTTGTCTTCTGATATACTGGGCAATTAATTGTTTGTTGGTTTTTTGCATAGCTGTTAATGCATTGTTTACAGAAAGAATGAAAACAGCTTAAAGCAACAGGATCTTTATTAATATCCAAACACACAGAGCATGGTAAGCAGAAATGGAAGCAGGTTGAGATTTTGAAACTCGACGTGACCTTAACCTGAAATGATAATTTTTATAAGATTTCAATCTGATGTAAACCAAAATTTCGAAAATCATTAAGTATTAAATTGATAATAATTATAATTTATTAAATGTGTATTTTAATTTTTTTGTTATTTTAAAAAAGAATTTAGTATTTCTAAGGGGTCATGGTATCAGCTTTCTATAAGGAGCGTCTTTCAATCACTATAAGCCCACAAGAAGACAAATCTCGCTCGTAACGACTAGGTGCCTCCTTACAACTAATCGAGATGGAAGTCTTCTTATTTCAGAAGAATATCCATTCATGACAAATTGAAACATTAGCAGATGCATGAGAAAATGTCTATAAATAGAAAACCCTAATTTTTATTCTTTATTCAAGTCATTTGTGCTGTTGATTAACTTACTTTTAGATTTTTAATCCAACCTAATTGTTCAATAGGCAATCTAACACCAGGTTGAAATGTCCTTGAGATGATGCACATTACAATGATAATAATAAATTACAATGTTGTATTATTATATCTTACTATGCTTTCAAAGCTCAACCCAAACCCCATTCTACCTCTGATGTTAACAGCTTCAAATAATTCGCCATTTTCTAAAACTGTATTGTTAAGTAACACTACTTACTTCCTCATATAGAATACAACGCATTCATCAGCAATTTGTGTACAGTAGTGGTCAGAAGTCCACAGCGGGAACAATGCTAGGTTCTTCAATCCTGGCCATGATCTACATTTAAGTTAGGCATAGGCATAAGGGTTTTTCTCAGTGATTGCTTAGCTAGCTATCTTGTCATTTTGATTTGCATAAAGTAACAAATTTGATATAGGCTTATTTCACCATTCATAGGAATTAGCGTTTGTTTTAGATCTAATTTGTTGACTATAAGGTGACCAATAAATGAATGGATTATTATAAAGTTGAATTAAATGTAGGATTGGAAGCTGATATTGTGTTAGTTATCTGTTAGTTAATTATTATTTGATTTCATACATAGATAAATTTATATTTTGGTATTACAATGCAACTAGTGTCAATTCCTGGTCCCCAATAAACATTGTTCATTTATCATCAAAATTGCAAATTGGTTGAACCTGAAACAATGACGTCTTTGTTAAATTTGAAACCTTCATAAAACGTACTATATACTTGAAAAAAAACGACTAGTGGAAATATTACTCAAATAAACCTCTTTGGAAATATTTTCATAAAATATAAAAAAATAACTAAAAAAATCAAAATATTTTTAATTTTATTTTTTATTTCTTTTCTTCGGGAATATTTGTTCACTGCTTGAGCGGGACCAATTAAAATCCTTGAATGCGGCATTTATTGGAATTTCTATATAGCTTAAAAATGTATTTACTTGAATACATTACTGCTAAGAGAATAATTATACATAATTACTCGCAATTAATATCTTTTGCATACAAAGGAATTAAATTAGATTTGAGTGCTACTCTAAAAAATTATTTACAGGGCAAAAATATATTTTTCACAAACATTTAATCGCTAATTGCAGCTTAAGTATCATTTGTTTCTAAAGTTTAATGGCTTTTCTATAAAGTACTTTCTACCAAATTAATTAATTTGTAAATGTTAGGGGTTTATATTTTTTTATTTTTTTATTGGTATCTTTGGAAGTTTCTATAATGTTATTGAACATTGCAAATTTATAGGCCGTTCAATATGATGGTGTTATTAGCTGCAAGATAATCCATTAATCTATTAGCATATATTATCTACAACGATATTTGAGAAAGCTTATGAGTACTGAGCAATATAATCTAAATTCTAATTTAGAATAATTCTGGGGAAATCAAATGCTTATAATTTTAAGATAAGATAAGATATTCGTTATTCAGATGAACATTGACAATTAAAAACTGATAATTTATATTAATAGCGTCAAAATTATACAAATATACATTCAAATATACTATACAATAAATCAAGGAGAAATTATCAGAAATTTTAAGTACGGGTTGTTGAATAATTATTGTCATAGAAATTTTTTCTATACTTAATGTAGGTAAAATGTTTTTATCTGGAGTTATGTTTATGAAAAAAACCAGGCATTGAAATCGTTTTATAAGGTGGGATGTTCTTGATGAGTTTTAAAATGTCAACAAAGTATTCAAAATGACAAACTGTATTGGAAAAAGATTTGATTTGGAAATTTTGTCCTTAGTTCTGGAATAATTTTTACTTGAAACATTAAGTACCAATTTTAATTGCACATTAAGTTTCTTAAAAATGGCGTTTTCATATCATTAACTATAATATATTTGCATAATTTAGATGACTCATTATAAATGCAAAAGAATGACGTATTGCACAAGCTCGTAATTGCATTACTATCATTGACATGTTTCTTATACCAATGGCTGATTTACAAACTATTGCATTAGATTCACAATTTAGCTAAGAATAAAAATATTACTCCTAATAAACTTGAAATTATCTACAGTCACAATGCTAGTATTATTGAAATTAATGATATATCATTTAAATATATAAACTGAAAAAGCAGATTAAGAAATTTTCCTTGAAAAACAGCATTATCTTAATATATGATATCTATGCTTCAAATAACTAGTTATCAAATTTTTGCTATTATAAGAAAATCCTATATCTGATAACTTTTCTATGAATGTGCTACGATTAATAGAATCACAAGCTTTAGAAGGGCCTAAGCATACCATAGCTACGAATTTATTTACGTCAAGTAATGAGCTCCGATTCTCTTTACCCTTTAAAATTGCATCAGTTGTTGACACAAGGCTGATTACTTAGCACTGATTGATTAGATTGATGATTAAAAGTCCGCATTGCACTCCTAGTTGTCACTTACTTTTTGTGTGCGGTTAACTAAGTGCGGTTCTTCCAATGAATGCTTGATTGCTAATGCTAGTTTCGCATATCCACACATGGATTAATGTATACCATTATGTGTGAACAATGTAGAATTTGGGGAACTTCATAAATAAGAAGTATTCGTAATTTTAAAAAGTGTAATTTAATAATTTATAATTTTGGTAAAACAAAAGGTTTAGTTCTGCAGATTTCTTGGAAAGGGTATGGTTATTCGGAAATAGTGCAGTTTCCCATTGTGAATTTTAGCATTCCTACAAGGACTTGACCAAATTTTTATTAGTTTTTTAAATTAGCAGCGAGGAATGGGAAAGAGTTTTAAATAAGTTAAGTTACCATTTACTGCTATTTATAGTTTACAATGAATATTAAAAGTCGCAATATTGGAAATTTTATTGTACAAAGCTGTAAAAATATCAATTTATCAAAAATATGAATAAAAAATATTTATTTAGAAAACTAGTTTTCAATTGTCAATGAGGTCATTAAAGTTTGAGTTTTAATATTTCATTGCCTTGATTAACAATCAACAATGAGTCATTGGCTGCCGATATAAAATATGGTTTTTCTTTTATTTCATATTCTTTGTTGTTTTCAAATATTATCTTCTCCAAATTTCTCAGTTGTTTTCCGTTTTATACATCAAATATTGTTAGAGAACGATCACTACATCCTGTGATCACAAAATCTTGAGTTAGAAATGCAACATCACGATATTCATTATTCTCTCACTTACCAAACGAACGTAAAATATTTTGAGCTTTAAATGAAAACTTCTGGTAATTTTGCTTTTCCAGAAGATTGTGATCTTCTGCAGTATTTAAAAAACTCGACAAGTTATGGAATACAACTAGAACAAATTTCCTACAAGGATTTGAACAAATGCTTGAAACTTCGTTAACCTCACAAAAAGCAATTGGAAATGGTTTTGATTCTGTTAACTCATCATCTACTTCTATTAGTTTCTTTTGGAGTATTATTTAAATTCAGCACTAGCAAGTCACCATTACCATTGGGTATCTGTGCTAAGCAGTTGTAACAGTAGCATATAGAAGCGGACTTGAGTCGTGTTCAATGCGAAATTTTTAGTGTTACCATTTCTTAAAGTTTATTTGATTAACAATTAAACATTATCTTCAATTAATGAATCAATTTCATCGTGTTTATTATCATAGAAAATATTATTAAAATCTCCTTCACTTGGTAAATATTTTGCTAATAATGGAGCTTTGATTGATTCTTCATAATATAATGCCTTCTGCAATTTTTTTTCAGAAATTAAATATTTATTTTTCAAAGCCAAAAATATAATTTCTTTTCATTATTTTAAATTCCTTATAGAATTCCAACATAGGAATGTACACGTTTATTTATATCAATTTCATTAGTAGCATTTGAAATATATTACAAAAATTTATCTTTTACAAATAGTAAATCATTTCTTTCTATTTGATTAGTGACCACTGATTTTCTGTCATTCATATCATAATAATCCATTTTATAGGGATCATTCTCATTAAATTCTATTAAATCTGATAGTATTTTCCAATTTTTTTTTATTATTAAGAAATTCACTTTGGGCCTTACTTGTTTTATTTCTCTGTTTCTCATTAGCCAAAATTGTTTGATTGATGATAAAACCTCGCCTTTTGGAAGCAAGCAAATCAAGTTTTGTGAAATTATTTTTAATTTCCATTATATTTTGCTTGAAATGGTTGATGTCTGTTCTAAATTGTTCCATTTGTTTTTCTAAATTTCTAGCATGCATTTTAATGTCAGACCTGAATATTTCTGTTTGGTCTTGAATTTTTATGAAATCATGACCAACATGAGATTGAAGAATGCAACTCACACACATCAATTTCTTACACTTCCCAAATCTCAAGAAATCAATGGTCCGACAATGGGAAATTGTAGTTGCCATTAATGGCCATTAATATCAGATATCCAATGGGCAATGAATGGGCCAGTAGTAATATATAGCCAACAATGCCCCATCGGTGAGCCAATAATGGCATATTAATGGGTTATTGGTGAGACAATAAATGGCCACTAACTATCCTTTGACGGGAAACAGTAGATTTTTGATAGCATTGTATTACTGCTATATTAAACCAGCAAGTTTATATTGATAATCAGCTTAAACATTGTTGTTTAAACAAACACAAGCCCAATAAACGGCAGAACAATATCTTTGTGATTCTGTCAAGTATATCTAATACAAAGACATATTATAAATTTGGAAGAATATCTTTTTTATAAATGATAGCAATAAGCATATAAATTTGCCAAATTTAGCAAAAATTTTGAAATAGTACTTTATTAAATTGTGAAGCATCACTTTTGCCCAAATGTAACTTTTTTATATAACCCTTAATTTCAAGATGTCCAAATTTTCTTGAATAAATTATTTTGAAAATTCAATTAGCAGGTATATTCTAATATTTTGCAAACTAAAAATTCCAAAAAAAAGCTTTTCGCAATTCCTTTTTTATATTAAGAGGATCTAGGAATCAAAATAATAAAGTGAGTTTTATTTGTAAGCATCTGCTCATTGATTTATAGATTACTAAGGTTGCCACTGGTGTCGCCAATCGTCCATCAGTAGGCTCTGATGGTATCAGCATTCACAAATACCGCATGTTTTGCTATTCATAACTTGGTATAATTTGGTTGGAAGTGTGTATTGCATATTATTCTTGCTACAAACCATTGAATTCAATATACAGTGCTCATAAAAGCTAGAGCTGGCATAGTATATTGGATTATCAACTACTAAAGGTTAAATAAATGCATTTGTTATAAAAATTTAATTTGACCTGAAATAATTGCAAATCATTATAATTAATATTTGTTTTCTAGATGGCAGATTGAGCCAGTAAAAGCCATTGGGTGTAACTGGTAGCTGAGTTGATCCAAGAGTGAGGAAATTAAAAAACTTATATTTATTACAAATGACAGTGAAAGTTGCAAAATATTGCACTGCAACTTTGGGTTTTCCTATTGATAACAAATCACTTAGTCTAACAGTAGCCTTAGTAGTGTTGATTAAATTTTTGCAAGAAACAAAATAATTTCAATTTAAAGTAATTTCTTAGTTTTTTATTGATTAACTTTGACGAATTTCATATAAATGTGTAAAATATTATTATCAGCACATTTGACATGCATGAATTAGTAAATCAACCAATAGCAAACCCTTAGGAATCTCTTGTTTGCTAATTATCAAATTAGAAGACAAACAAATTTAATCCAACAAATTAAATATTAATAAAATACTATCAATCAAAGTCTTCTTTGCATTTAATTTCTTTAATGATATTAGTGTCATCCAAATATTTATTTATTTAAACATTATAATTGTGCAATCCTATTGGAAAGAGTGGTCCACCTTAAGGCACCCCAACAAGTACTTCGCATTATTCTGAAAATTTTTTTCTAGTTTTCACCAGTTGTTGATAAATATTCAAATAATTTTTGATTAAGTAAATAAACCATTTTATTTCATCATCAATAGAGTTTGCAAGATCACTTAGTGTTTTATTATGAATTTCAGAATTAAAAACAGAGTGTATAATCTAAAAACAAGACCTATGAATGCATTTTGGTTGTCTAAATTAGAAAGTACGTCATGTACGAGACATAATAATGCTTCTCTTGTAGAATATCAATGTTTATATGCAAATTGTCTCGGATCACTGTTGTTATTTAAAGCTTGTGTAAGAAAGCTTAAAGCAACTCTGTCCAAACATCTGGTGGAGATCAGAGTTATACCAATAGGTCTTATACGTTTTGGGTTGTCAATTGAGGGGCTAGCAGCTTTTGGATATGGTGTGGTGATTCCATTTTTTAAAGTCTTAGAATAAGCATTTGTACTTGAGCTTCTTGAAAAGAGAACAGAATCCGGATAAGCAAAAATATCTGCACATTTTTTAACACCCAGAATTTCATATCATTACCACCAGTGGCTGTATCTTGAGTATTTCTGAAAATCAATTCAACTTGAGTTTGTGTCACTAGAGAATTAAATAAAGATTAATTGGGTTTCAATATTTTGGAAACAGTGAAAATGAACGTATATTATGTTGCTTAAAAAATTTTTTCCGGAATAGACAAATTAGAGAATAGAGGATTAAATGCAACTAATACAATAAAGCTAAATATTCTTTTTAAACAATTGTTATTTGTGATATTAATTACTATATTAAAAAATTACTAAAACTTAGTAATGATTGCAGCTACTATGAAAATTTTTGGAAGTCTGAATTAGACAGTAATTAGACATGTAAAAATGATTAATCCCGCTAAATGGCAAAATATAAATTGTCAACACTATCATATAATTTAGTATTAGTTAAGGTTTTACCATAATTTTAGATTTCAATTAATCCGGATTAGAGAGCGTGGATGGCAAAGAATAAAAATAAATTAGCAATTCATTGTTTTCAGATTAAATAGTGTAAATACTTGCCAACTACTGAGATATCCGGATTAAACAATGTCCGGATTAAATAACGTTTAGGATAGCGTGAAAATAACATTTCTCTGCATATTTATTATAAAAAAGCACACAAGCGAGAAGTAAATGAAAAGAAATTTTTTAATTTTTTGAAAAGTGTTCAAAAAGCGAGATATAATTATAAGGTGTATACAAAGCGAGTTTTTAGCAACTTTTGCACAGAGAGTGAGACAAATATATATATTTGTTGCTTGAATACTAAGCTTCTTTATCATTTTATGAAAAAACAACGAAAATTTTAATTGAGAGTACTTTATATATAATATCTCGTTTAGTAAGATGTGTCAATTGATATTTGTATCCTTCAAATTTATTTTGAGTGTCCCTTCCAATATTATTAAAATACAAGGGTTCCATAGTTGCTTTCTTTGAATGAGGTCTCTCAAATTTCAAGCGTAAATCTTATAAATTATATTTTCAGCTTTATAAACAGGTTCTTTTAATATTATTAGTAAGTTCCATAGAAAACTGAAGTAAAATTACCTTATCAAAAAGCAGAACAACTCCGTTTGTAGCAAAATTTAGGAGAGATTCCAGAATATAAATGTAATTATTATTCGAATTCCAATACTGTAAATTGTTCATGCTATAATTTTTTTTTCAAACTTTAGATTTTCATAGAAATTCCTTCCAAACTAAGCAAAGTATTCCCTGTATATAAGATTAAAAAGAATATTGTTTATAATTTGGCCAGTAAACGGCAGGTAATTTTACCAAAATTTAAAAGCGGCTGCAGGCCGGTAAATTGCCGGCCCCAGTCCAACCTGCCT
>CABFPE010000707.1:239124-249215 GCA_900660155.1 Hofstenia miamia | reverse complement strand
TAATTGTATTGCGAATAGATTTAAAATGTGCATGTTCTCTTTGTCTTACTGAATACATATTACTCTAAAGAAAAGTTTCTGAAATATATATTAACCATTTGAAATTTGTCAATAATGCATTATTTTTAGTACAATACAATAACTAATTGATGCTAATTATAATTATGTCACTCAATTTTTTGTAGTCAAGTAGAAAGCTTATCGAATCTTTGACAAAGACCTTCTACTTCTTGAGATTCATCTGGAATTTTGGATTTCTTAAGTTTTTTATTTTCTACAGCTTTCATTATTGAAATTTTTATTGCTTTATGTCCAAAAAATTGTTCCTCTCTTGGAAGAATTGTCCATTCAGAATTGCGATATTCGTTTTTCCTTGTACTAAGAATACTTAAATCAATATAAGTAGAACAAGCGCTCCTATTATATGTGGGGCCTTGGCTGCCATCATTGAGTATTTTGAACCTATTAATACGTATAAATTCCCTCACATATTCAGGAAAGGAACCTGTGGATTTACATTCACTCCCCCAGTCTGGATGTTGTGTATTGAAATCACCACATATTAAGGAATTGCAATTTTTGTATTTTGCCAGTTGATCAATAAGTGCTTTTTTCTTATCAATGGGATCAGAACCAGGGCAATATACACTGACAAATGTAAAATCAAATTTCATTTGTTGATTTTTTACATTTATTGCTTTGATATAATTTTTCCATTTTTTACCATGATTTTTATTGGTGATGTCAGTCACAGTAAATCCATCTTTATTCCTCCAAGTATTGGAAATCAGCACAGCAGTTTGTTCAGCATCCTTGCTTTTCTTGCTAAAGAATGTAGTAAAATTATCAATTTCGCAACCATAAGTTTGTGATGGTTCTTGAAATAGAAAAACCTTTATATGTTTATCTTCTGCTAAGATTTTCTTAAATTCTTCTTTGTGCAAATTCCAGTGCTCACCTACATTCGCTTGAATAATAGAAAATTCCATCGATGTTCTTTGAATCTAAGAATTTGATGATGCATTGAACAATTAGAAACTGTACGCAATTTCGAGAATTACCAAATTTTATTGAAATTGAAATTAAGTGTCACACTAACAGTATGCTCACTGTGGAGTATTCCTTCCGTAAGTTGCATTCTCAGAATTCTCCAATAATTTTGTTGAGCGGATAAAATTCATAGACAAGCGATTGCTATCAAAAATTCTATTTACAACTTATACTAACTAAAATAAGATATATATATATATCCATATATATATATATATATATATATATATATATATATATACTATATATATAGACTATATAGAAGGTTGTAGCCTTATTGATTATATGTAAATAACACCATTTAATTTATATAGATACATAGCATAACTTATCATATATTTCTGTTACATTCGGAAAGACATCTTTTCTGCAGGAAAATATTTAAACTCTCAACTAACATTCTGTGGTATTCAACATTACTTTCACAGTAAAATAAATCATTTCCATCCACGAAATATTTTTGTTTATATTGCTTTCAATGTCTTTATAGTTCTTCATTTGTGACATCATCAATAACTTTTTCAATTTCATTAAATTGGTCTCTTACAAAAAACTAACCTATTCTAATCCTGATTTGCAACAACAAGAAAAATCCAAATACAATGTACAGGCCAGACTAATGTTCGTTGCCTGAATATGTAATTAAGGAAGTAAAAAGCAATCTTAAAAACAATATAATAACAATATAATATTCGAATATATTCTCGATTAGTTTGTATACATGTTTTCATTCTATTAATCATTCTATGAAGGTTTGATGGCGCATGATGAGAGGTATATCACGAATTAATTATTCAACTTCACAAATGACCTGGCACAACGTTTTTGTTTTAATATAACCGAAAAGAAAAAATCACAGGGTGACAAGTCTGGGCTGTATGAAAGGTGGTTTAAAACTTTGACATTGGCTGCTCAAGAAATGTTTTCGCTTTCATCACTGAGTGAGCTGGGACTTTGTCATGATGGATGAACAGGCTGTTGCGACTCACATGATTTCTATGCCAGACTTTTAGAATTTCAGTAAGTGCTACAGAACACTACCACTTTGAAGTAACAGTACATTGCCCTACAACAGGAACGATTGAGACAAGTCTGGCTTTTGAGAAAAATACGCAAATCATCTGATGTTTGGTCTAATCTCCTGAACGAATTTGCAAAAAAGCTTCTTCATCCTAAAAACACCAAACTGCTTATACTACAGAATAATTGTTTCATCTCCAGTCACATATCCATGACTATTTCAGCTATCCTCTGCCTTGAACCTTTGCAACCATTCCGAATACATCTCAATGCACTTTTGTTTTTAGTCCTCAGTCAAGTGGTGAGGAATCCATTTAGCTTGTAATTTCTTAAGGCCCACTTTTTGAATCAAGCTTGATATACCATTGCAACCAACTCCTAATGTAATCAACATTTCTTCATAGGTTATTCTTGGATTTTGTTGAACAAGTTCAATGAGAGAATCAAGATTGTCATCACCAGATGCTGTTACTGGGCGTCTAACATGAGAGTCATCTTAAAAGTTATCTCTCCTTTCTTTAAATCGCTTAAAGATTAATTTCACTGTAGAAATGGCTTGTGCTTCATCTCCAAAACTTTGTTTATTCTTTCAAATAACTCCGTAGTGTTTAAACCACTTCGACATTTGTAATAAATCATTACATGAAATGTTTTATTATTAACCTCCATATTTGTGACAAAATGTTTTTTTAAATCAATAATGCTAAATGAATGCTTCTGTATTTTTTTCAAGTTACAAACTAAAAAGTTTGCAAGTTACATTATTTAATTTTTGGTCTGACCTGTAATTCTCCAATGCAAAAAATTGCTAACCATTGTAAAATTGTAAAACGTCAAACACGAAAAAAGATGTTCATTATTTTAATAGATTTTACTTTCAGAGAAGGATTTAATGTTTTTAATTTCATGACAAATCAGTATATAAAGATTTTTCCTTTACAGTGAAGTTTTTCTTTAATATTAAACATCTTTCACACAATACTTTTCGAAATTGGTAGTTTGATTTTCGAAATTAGAGATGATGGAGATGACTTTTTTCACAAACAATTCTTTGAGTATGCAATTAACTGATGTTTTAGAAAATATTTAAATATTTCAACATTCAAATATTTTCCACACGCTCCACAATGTCCTACCGCAAAATATTATTTGAAATGTCCATTTCAAATATTCTCAAATGCTTTCAGTGTATTTAATGTTTAGCTTTTTTCGTAAAATTTTCGGAATATCAACATTTGTTGTTAAGGTTGTTAAGAATTGTTTCTATTTATTAATTAAACCACATGCCATTGGAGAATGTATTCCTTACGAATATATTAAGTATATATGAGTGTGCTACGGAAAGAGTCATTAATAAAATATCCAGCAATAACATCCCGTTACAAGAGATGAGATTATGACAACAATTAACAAGAAAAAAAATTATGAAATATTTAATGTGGAAATAATGGAGGAATTATCATTGATTATTTATTCCCAGATTAGTAGAAAATATTTTCGAGACACTGAATACAATTATGGAGGCTGAAAAACCAATATCACAAGCATTTAATGATACCAAAACATCTTTTGCAAAATTCTTCAAGAATTACTTTTTAAACTTTTCAGCAAATAATACATAGTTGATCAATAGAGACTTCATCTGGCATTGGAAATATGTTCCATACTATTTCAATGGGTTGCTGACAGCACCTTTACACGTTGATAATACAATAGAGCTTATACATATAAGTCCCCGTGCAAATAATTCAACTTCTGTTGTTAAACCAATTATGATAATAAATCACAAATTCTTTCAAAATTATCATTTCACATTGCTCATTATGACTGGCTCAGCAACAAAAGTTGTATCATTTGTACTGTAGAATCTTGCCAACCTTCCAACTAATAAAGATTAACTTAATTTAGGAGCTGCTGTGACATTTTCCCTTCTCGACTAGTATGGTAGGTTACAGATCTCAACTTTCCGTCTCTATTATACAGTATTATACAATATTATACAATATCACGATGTTAATGAACAGTTTCTAAGAATATATATATATATATATATATATATATATCAGCGCGGGGCCAGCATTATCTGTTTGCCTAGAATCTTATTTTACAGAGTTAACATTTGTGCTCAATATAAATATTGTTATTATATAGTATATATTCTAATTTATGCTCCAACTTTACTTGTAGTCACGATCACGACGTATTTTAATTGCAAATTCTGAGAAGTACACACCCCAATAAAATTTAGCAAGAGTACACCTGCAGAAAAATGCTATTTTCAAGCCTTGTCACTACCATTGAAGGTTGTCTGATAGGAACAAATGACGATTATATTGAAAGACCTGAAGTATAAGCCTATTAACAAAAAGCAGTTTGGTGTTTTGATGATAAAGAAGCTTTTTTGCAACAGCCTGATCATTCATAATGACAACGTCCCAGCTCACTCAGTGACTAAAGTTCATCCATTATGACAACGTCCCAGCTCACTCAGTGATTAAAGTTCATACACCATGACAACGTACCAGCTCACTCAGTGACTAAAGTTCATCCATTATGACAACGTCCCAGCTCACTCAGTGACTAAAGTTCATACATCATGACAACGTACCAGCTCACTCAGTGACTAAAGTTCATCCATTATGACAATGTCCCAGCTCACTCAGTGATTAAAGTTCATACATCATGACAACGTACCAGCTCACTCAGTGACCAAAGTTCATCCATTATGACAACGTCCCAGCTCACTCAGTGACTAAAGTCATCCATTATGACAACGTCCCAGCTCACTCAGTGATTAAAGTTCATACATCATGACAATGTACCAGCTCACTCAGTGACTAAAGTTCATCCATTATGACAACGTCCCAGCTCACTAAGTGATTAAAGTTCATCCATCATGACAACGTTCCAGCTCACTGAGTGATTAAAGTTCATCCATCATGACAACGTCCCAGCCTACTCAGTGATTAAAGTTCATCCATCATGACAATGTCCCTGCTCACTCAGTTATTAAAGCAAAAACATTTCTTGAGCAGTCAAATGTCAAAGTTTTAAATCACCTTTCATACAGCCCAGACTTGTCACCCTGTGATTTTTTCTTTTCGGTTATATTCAAACAAAAACTTCGTGGCAGTTCCTTTGTGAAGTTGAATAATTAAATTGTGATATACTACTTATCATGTGCCATCAAACCTTCATAGAATGGTTAATAGAATGAAAACATGTATACAAACTAATTGAGAATATATTTGAATATTATATTGTCATTATATTGTTTTTAAGATTGCTTTTTACTTCCCTAAATAAATATTCAGGCCACGAACTTTAGTCTGATATTGTATTTGGATTGTTCTTGTTTTTGGAATCAGGATTTGCAATGGTTAGTTTTTTAAAGAGACCAATTTAAGGAAATTGAAGAAGGTATTGATGATGTCACAAATGAGGAACTATAAAGACATTGAAAGCAATATAAACAAAAATATTTCGTGGATGGAAATGATTTATTTTACTGTGAAAGTAATGTTGAATGCCACAGAGTGTTAGTTGAGAGTTTATATATTTTCCTGCAGACATACTATGTATCTATGTAAATTAAATGGTGTTATTTACATGTAATCAATAATACTACAACCTTATATATATATAGATATATATATCTTATTTTATTTAGTATAAGTGCCAAATAGAATTTTTGATAAAATTCGCTTGTCTATGAATTTTATCCGCTCAACAAAATTATTGGAGAATTCCTAGAACACAAATTACGGAAGGAATACTCCCCATGGAGCATACTGTTAGTGTGACACTTAATTTCCATTCACTAAAATTTGGTAATTCTCGAAATTGTGTATAGTTTCTAATTGTTCAGTGCATCATCAAATTCTTAGATTCAAAGAACATTGATGGAATTTTCTATTATTCAAGTGAATGTAGGTGAGCACTGGAATTTGCACAAAGAAGAATTTAAGAAAATCTTAGAAGATAAAAATTTAAATATTGTTCTAATTCAAGAACCATCACAAACTTATGGCTGCGAAATTGATAATTTTAAAACTTTCTTTTGTGAAAAAATCAATGATACTGAACAAAATGCTGTGCTGGTTTCTTATACTTGGATAAATGAAGATGGATTTACTGTGACTGACATCACCAATGAAAATCATGGTGAGAAATGGAAAAATTATATCAAAGCAATAAATGTAAAAAATCAACAAATGAAATTTGATTTTACATTTGTCAGTGTATATTGCGCTGGTTCTCATCTTATTGATGAGAAAAAAGCACTTATTGATCAACTGGCAAAATACAAAAAATGCAATTCCTTAATATGTGGTGATTTCAATACAGAACATTCAGACTTGGCATCAGAAAGTAAATCCTCAGGTTCTTTTCCTGGATATGTGCAGGAATCTATGCGTAAAAATGGGTTCACACTCCTAAACAATTCCAGCCAAGGCCCCACATTTTATAGGAATGTTGGTTCTTCGTATAGGCATTTAAGTATTGTTAGTATAAAAAAGGTGAAATTTATACACATAAATGGAAAATTTTTGGAGAGGGAACAGAATCTGGTCATAAAGCAATAAAAATTACAATAATGAAAGCAGACGATTATGAAAAATCTAAAACATTGGAGAATTCAGGAGAATCAGTAGCGTCAAAAGAAGTTGAATTTTGTGTAATTAAAGCAAATGTAATTCGGGTCTGGCATAAACACAAAGAAGAATTTAAGAAAATCTCAAAAGAAGACAAAAATATAAAGGTTTTTCTAATTCAAAAGCCATCGTTAAAAAAAGGTTGTGAAATTGAGAATTTTAAAACATTCTTTAGCAAAAAAGAAAATGCTGCTGAACATGCTGTGCTGATTTCCAATAGTTGGATGAATGAAAATGGATGACATTACCAATGACAATCATGGTGAAGAGTTGAACACTTATATCAAAGCAATAAATGTGAAAAATCAAAACATGAAATTTAACTTTACATTTGTCAATGTATACTGCCCCCCTGGAAACAAATATTTATGCAGTGACGATAAGAACAAACTTATTGATGAACTGCAACAATACAAATATAGCAATTGCCTAATATGTGGTGATTTCAATGCACACAATAAGTTCTGGGGAAGTAAATTGAAATCCCATAATTCTTTTAGTGAAAAGGTGAGGCAATCTATATGTGACAATGGGTTTGATCTGCTCAATGTTGTCGAACAAGGCCCCACATTTACTAAGAATGCTAGTTCTTCTTATATTGATTTAAGTATTCTTAGTAGAAAGAAATATCGCAAATCTGAATGGACAATTCTTCCAAGACAGAAAGAATTTCCTGGACATAAAGCAATAAGAATGACAATAATGAAAGCAGACGATTATGAGGAATCAGACGAATCAGAAGAGTTTGAAGAATCTGAAAATTCGGGGGAATTAGAAGATGATGAAGAATTTGAAAAATCCGAATTATCTGATCATTTAAAAGAAGTTGAAAAACTTCGTCAAAGATTCGAAAACATTTCTACTGACTACGAAAAATTTAATTACACATAATTATCATTAGCATTAATTGGTTATTGTATTGTATCAAAAATAATGTATTATTGAAAAAATTCAGCTCATTAGTATAGATTTCATCAATTGTTCGACAGACGAATCTGTATTCTGTAACACAAAATAAAATGTAAATATCAAATATAATGGCAATGCAATTACATAGAGAATTTCAAAATTGGGACTTTTGAATTTCTATGCAGTCAATGGGCATATTTCGAACAGTCCAAAACTTTATATCCTTAGTACAACTGCATATATTTTCGGGGATGTCGTGGTAATGAGTAGGATCAATGTTTTTTAATGAGAAGGATTCTCATGAGTAATTTAAAAATTACTCATCTTTTTATGTGTATCAGGTCCCGGCGAGTTGCAAACTGTTTTGTATGCTTCAGGATATTCAATATGATTGTTATTTGTTCTTATAAAAAATAACCTTTCATGGCAAACTATCAGTGTGATGGTTCGGGTTTCAATGGTAGGCAATAGCATTTTTCTGTGGGTATTCACATGATAAATTTAATTGGGTCTCATTTTCTCGAAATTTGCAAATTGCATAGGGTCGTGATATTGATTGCAACTCAAGTTGGAGCATAAATGTAAAATATATACTATATAATTGAAATATTTTTGTAATCACAAAAGTTTGACTTTTCAAAATACGAAACTATGCAACTACAGATATTGTTGGCCCCGCACTAATCCGGTTCCCTATTTCAGTTTTCAAAATACAAGAATTCGGTTGACAAATATTAATTCGAATTTTTCCCCATTGGATTTAAACAAGTAACACTTGCACCACTCTGTGCTCTGTTTTATTAATTTCATTCTGATCTAGGGGATTGAGTTTTTATAACTATAAAATATCGAAATATATGTCAAGATATTGCTCAATACTGCCTATCAATACTTCCATTAATGAATGTTCAATATTTTTCAAATCATACATAGCTTTAGCGAAATCGAATTGTGTTGATCAAAATGTCATGTAAATGATTTGTTATTGGAAATTAATGTATTTCAAAATGTCGAATATGTAAGCATTGAATGTTAGTTCCATAATTTATCTTCCATTAACAATTTATTATCAATTACTGGAAAGTGTATGTAATTTTAATGTATAAAAAGTGTATGTCGACTACATAAGTGAGAATAATTATTTAAGAAACAGGGATCTTCTGAAACACTTGCAATAATCATCACAACCCACACCATTGTATTAAGTAAAATACTGGAAATTTAATAGTTGCTCCAGAGTTGAAAACTTCTGCATTTATATTTAGGCTTTAATTTTTCATTAATGCTACATTAGTTAATATTAAGAATAATAAGAACAAAGCAACCAAACTTTTTCTTTTCCTAATAATAAGAATTCCATGTAAAACCAACCTTCATGTAGATTCACAAATTACATCATAGTACACAGAATATTAATTGCCTTCATCAATTTTAAAGAGTTCCGTTTCAATGTCATATTTTGATATTGCATTGATGAAAATACAGTACTAATTTACAGTACATTGTAGCATAAGTAGCGTAAGGTGTTAACTTCAGAAGAAATTGCATAATTAATTTGAATTGAATTCATTTAATTTACATATTTTCCATGTCATACAAGCAGTGAAGTGTAGTGTTTATATAAAGTATTTTGTATATATAGGGCCTCAGTGTGCGCAAACGAGTAACAAAATATTTTGGTTTGAAAGCCCATTCTCTGACTCATATAAACTTTATATTGAGATAGTCATGAGCAGCAAAACTTTCTAGAAGCTGAGAGGGAGTAAGCTGAGTTCGTACTCGGGCATGTAGGATCGTTCTGGCCCGTCTACGAAGGAGGCTTAAGCCCGTTCAGTTTTGGGTATAGCTGATCCAGACATCCGTGCATTCTAAATCAATATGATTTAAAAACTTCAAATACACATATAAAAAGCCAACGACTGTTTCTTCAATTGTAATGAACACTTTATATTACACTAAGCATATGCTTCAACAGAAAAAAGGAAATATGTGATTCAATAACAGTAAGTTACTTTTGGATAGCTGTGAAAAACAGTTTCTATAAGAGCAAAATGTATTTTGCAAATGAATTAAAAATAATTTCAGTTTATTAATTTTCTTTTTTACAAATATTCTTGACACACACGTTTTTTTCGTAATTAAATTTTGAAGTTGGTAAACCCACTGTAATTTGTAAATATTTTCTGAAATTGATAAATGCAGTATCCAAAAAAGCTTGATTTAAAAAAAATAATCTTCAATTTTTATTTAATTTGCTTTTAAATAAAAAATTATTTTGGATACCAATAATGATAATTTATAAATATATATATTTTCAAAGAATATTTTATTTTCTCAGACTAAATGCTAAAATTAAACATTCAATTAAAGAATATTTAAGTGTTATTCTCACAGTCTAAATACTTCAATAAAATATTAACTTAAAAAAGACGTTTTGTGTATTGTGGAAGATTTAGT
>CABFPE010000707.1:147823-159309 GCA_900660155.1 Hofstenia miamia | reverse complement strand
ATAAATATATATATATATATATATATATATATGTATATAAATTTTAAACGCTATGAAAACATAGACCGGTTTCAATATTGAAAATCATCATCAGTTACAAATATGTGGGAAAATATATATTTACAATTGAGTATGCTATTATGCAAAATTACTGCTAAATTTAGTAGTGTTATTTGCATATTTAGCAATTGGTTTTATTTGTGTGCTTGATGATTAAAGCTTCGCCTATTTTAGGATTTTGTGTTCTTAGTTGTATGTAAATATTATTTTTTAGCTTGATGTTTATGCATAAATATTTCTGATCTCTTTGTTATATATATAAAATCCGGAAAATGTCATGTGGGATACAGTGTTCTGGTTTGTCATTGTTTGTGTTTTTTCTCACAACACTCAACGCAACACAACAGCAAAAGACACAACAGATACAACAGACTCATAAATGTATTTGTAAGATATCACTAAAAAAGCTCAAGGATTCTTAAACATTCTTTTTACACCAAATCTTTTACGTAAGAAATTATACCTTTTCAACTACAGTTCATAACTAAAAACAAAACACGCGACAGGATCAATTTCAATTTTTACTTCATGTAGTCTAGCAACAGTTCGGAATACAAGGCAACATAATCGAATGCCATCTTCAGGATTTGAAAATTTCTTTGGATTTGCTACTATTTTTTCTGTCAAAATTGACAAATTTTAAAAACTAAGATGTGGAATGGATTTATTTACACTACCCTGGTTAAATAAATCTCACTAATAGAATTATTGACACGTGAACAGCAATAAAACACGTCAAAACACCCGCCAGGTGTAAATGAGGCCTAAGGTAAATAACAAGGTTACAAAGAATAAAGTAGTTGTAGATATTGTTGCCGTTGATATTCATTTGAACTGAAATCAAATCATTTGATTTCATTTGATATAGATTTGAGTTTATTTAGAGATTTAGAAAATGTCCACCTCAAACTTGTAAAATACAATGTACCCACTATATTGAATTCTCATCACCTTAATGGCTTTGATAGTGATATTCCAATACCAGAAGTAATATTCGTAGGCTAATTGTGCAGCAATCAAATAAACCTGATCAGTTGGTTGACTTTTAAAATAATAAGATAAATTTTGGACTGGTCTGCTCTAAAAACCTAAGGGACTACTTTCTCAAGAAATAGTTAATGGATTACTTTAAAAGGGATAATGTTGCTGTAGGCATAAATCGTAATTTTTAAATTTAGAAAGTAAACAATGTTTTTGAATGCCACAAAATTTTTTGAAATATACAACTGTGCCAATTTAGTATATTAGGCATATACTTTTGTTTTCTTGTGGTGATATTAGTTGGGCTAAATATGGCCATAAACTTTCAGGCTTTGCATAGGGTGGTCTCAGAGTAGAAGAGAATGAATTGAACTCGTTTTACAACATGAAGTGAGATTTCCTTTATGATTTTTCTACTTTATGACATTCTGAATTTGGCAGTTAGTCTAGAATTTGATTCTTACATTTATTTTTTTCAGTGCTTTTAATGGAAATCGAATATATATATTTTTGATAGAAATATTGGTGCTGAACTTTCCATCTTTGTTTTTATGTTTGCTATAAAACTGCTCCTTTTATTCATTTGATGATAAGATGGTAAAAAATATACAAAAAAGAAAAATTTTTTTACGAATTTCTGAAATTTAAAAAGAATTATTGAGGACAGCAACAGTAAAAATGGGTGCTTTGGACAGTCAATATTGAATTAGGGAACAAACAATAAGCTATTGCAAAGGACAACAAGAAATTAAGGAATAAAGTGTAAACGGATATAAATAGAGCTAAATTTTAACAATGACAAAATATTATAAATAAAATATTATTAAAAAAAGATGAGCTTTTTAGAGATTTCAATCATAGAATTAAAGGGAAAGAACGGATATGCATACATGTTGAGAAAGCTGATACTGATTTACTAAACTAACTTTTTTGCTCGATTTAAAGAAGATTGTATGAAGGATGAAATTTTAAATCCAACTTACCTATAGGTGTGAATGTGACACAAACTCAAGTTGAATTGATTTTCAGAAATACTCAAGATACAGCAACTGGTGGTAATGATATAGAAATCTGGGTGTTAACAAATGTACAGATATTCTTGCTTATCTGGATTCTGTTCTCTTTTCAAGAAGCCCAAAAACAAGTGCCTATCCTAAGACTTGGAAAAATGGACTCATCACACCATATCCAAAAACTGCTACTCATCGATTGACAAGCTAAAGCGTATAAGACCTATCGATATAACTGAGATCTTCGCCAGATGTTTGGACAGGTTGCTTTAAGCTTTCTAACACAAGCTTTAAATAACAACACTGATCCGAGACAATTTGCATATAAACATTGATATTCTACAAGAGATGCATTATTATGTCTCGTACATGACGTACTTTCTAATTTAGACAACCAAAATGCATTGTTAGGCCTTGTATTTTAGATTATACACTTCTGCTTTAATTCTGTAATGCATAAAAAAACACTAAGCGATCTTGCAAACTCTATTGATGATAAAATAAAATGGTTTACTTACTTAATCAAAAAATATTTGACTATTTATCAACAACTGGTGAAAACTGGTAAAAATGTTCAGAAAAATACGAAGTACTTGTTGGGGTACCTCAAGGTTGACAACTCTTTACAATAGGATTGCGCAATTATAATATTCAAATAAATAAATGTTTGGATGACACTAATATTATTAAAGAAATTAAATTCAAGGAAGACTTTGATTATCATGAAGAATTTAAATGCGTTGGAACCTTTTGGGAATCTCCTCTTAAGTCAAAAAATGCAAAGAAAACACATTTCAAAGTGCATTGATTTCTCTTGACGTTTCTAAGGAGTCTATTCCAGTTACATTAGAAATCAAGTATCTGGGTGTTATAATGTATAAAAATTACAATACAAGGATAGGAAGTGTGGTTCAGGTTCAACTGTTTTAAGTAGAACCGGATTATTTCATTAAAATCAATAAAAAACTAAGAAATTACTTTAAATTGAAATAATTTTGTTTCTCGCAAATATTTAATCAACACTGCTAAGGCTACTGTTAGACTAGATGATTCGTTATAAATAGGAAAACCCAAAGTTGCAGTGCAATTCTTGTAACTTTTTTGCATATTTTAAAGTAAAATGCAATATTTTTCAACTTTCACTGTAATTTTAATAAATATAAGTTTTTTAATTTCCTCAATCTTGGATCAAATCAGCTACCAGTTACACCTAATCTAGATGCATTTCGTCATGTTTTCAATTCTAAGAAATGCGTATCGACGCTTTTCTATAAATACCATTTGTGTCAATAATGACAATTTACAAATATATATAATTTCTAGGAATAATTTAATTTCGCAGACACTAAATGCTTTTATAAAATATTAAGTTAAAGATGTCGTTTTATGTATTGTGGAAAATTTAGTGCAGATGAATGAAATAATTGCTATGACAACCACTGTGATTGCGTTGTAAATCCTCTATTGAATAACTCAATTTATTTGAACGTAACAGATTTATCAACGTTGAGATTTAAAGAAAACCTGTAATCTTAGGCTGTCTTCATTTTTTCTGCCTGGAATGATTTCATAATTTTTCAGGAAACAAGAATTCAATTATAATGCTCTTTATGCAATACCAAAAGAAATAAATGCAATTAAACATGACATTCGTACAGCTGAATTGATTATAATTTTCAAGTCATTTGAAAGTGCACTAAATTGTATTAACTTCTGTAATGAGTGTAACAAGAAAACTGAGTTAGATGAAGTTCATATATGCAAAGATTGCAAAACAGTTCTGTTCATTAAGTGTTGTCATAATCACAAGACTCATGTTTTTTATGCCTTAACGTGACAACAACATAGTTCTTTTTGTGAGGAACTCTGTGAAAAACTGAAATATGCTTGCAATGAGCCTAACCCTAATAGCAAGCATTGTCGGATAACCAATGATCCATTAATGACATTGACGGCCAATAATGGCCATTCATTTGCCAACCATAACCAACAAAACAATTGTTTTAAAAATCTTAAACTTCCACAATTTAAGATAGAAATTATTATACTATTATATATAATATATGCATTACATTTCAAACAGTATTATTTATCAGATTCCTATAGCCATTAATGGTGCGACAATGGCCCATTAATTGCATTTACTGACTCAATCTGCCATCTAGAAAACAAATATTAATTATAATTATTTGCAATTATTTCAGGTCAAATTAAATTTTTATAACAAATGAATTTATTTAACCTTCAGTAGTTGATAATGTAATAGACTCTGCCTTGAAATTAAGTGTTATATAAAAAAGTGTCATTTCGGGAAAAGTGATGTTTCACAATTTAATTAAGTACTATTTCAAAATTGCACTTAATTTTAAAATTTAAAATTTTTGCTAAATTTGGCAGATTTTTATGCTTATTGTTATCATTTATAAAGAAGATATTCTTTCAAATTTATAATGAGTCTTTGTATTGAATATACTTGATAGGATCACAAAGATATTGTTCTGCCGTTTGTTGGGCTTGTGTTTGTTTAAACAACAATGTTTAAACTGATTATCAATATAAACTGTTTGGTTTTAATATAAAAGTAATACAATGCTATCAAAAACCCACTGTTTCCCGTCACTGGCTAGTTAGTTGGCTTTTATTAGCTCACCTATAACCCATTAATGGACATTATTGGCTAAGCAATGGGGCATTGTCGGCTATATATTACCTGCCCATTCATTCCCCAGCGGGTATCTGCCAATAATGGCCNATATAAAAGTAATACAATGCTATCAAAAACCTACTGTTTCCCGTCAATGGCTAGTTATAGTGAGCTTTTATTGGCTCAGCAGTAACCCATTAATTGACCATTATTGGCACACTAATATGGCATTGTCGGCTATATATTACTGGCCCATTCATTACCCATCGGTTATCTGACATAAATTGCCATTAATGGCAACTACAATGGCCCATTGTCGGACCATTAATTTCTTGAGATTTGAAAAGTGTAAGAAATTGATGTGTGTAAGTTGTATTCTTCAATCTCATGTTGGTCATGATTTCAAGACCAAACAGAAATATTCAGATGTGACATTAAAATGCTAGAAATTTAGAAAAACAAATGGAACAATTGAGAACAGACATATAATAGAAATTTAAAATAACTTCAAAAAGCTTGACTTCCTTGAAAAAGGCGAGATTTTATCATCAATGAAACAAATTTGGCTAATGAGAAACAGAGAAATAAAACGAGTAAGGGCCACAGTGACATTCCTAATAATATTGAAAAGAATAACGTGAAATCAAAAATATCGAAAAAGACTCTATTAGATTTAATAGAATTTAATGACAATGATCTTTATAAAAGGGATTATTATGATATGAATGACAGCAAAGCAGTGGTTACTAATCAAATAGAAAGAAATGATTTACTATTTGTAAAAGATAAATTTTATATATAATATATTTCAAATACTTCTAATGAAAGTGATATAAACAAACGTGTTCATTCCTATGTCGAAATTCTATGAGGAATTTTAAGAAATTAACAGAAATTATATTTTCAGCTTTGAAAATTAACTATTTAATTTCTGAAAATAATTTGCAGAAAGCATTATGTTATGAAGAATCAATCAAAGCTCAATTATTTGCAAGGTATTTGCCAAGTGAAAAACGATTCAGCAACATTTTGTATGATAATAAACGTGATGAAATTCATTTGTTAATTGAAGATAATGTTTAATTATTAATCAAATAAACTTTAATAAATGGTAAAACTAAAAATTTAGCATTGAACACGAATAAAGTCAGTTTCTATAAGCTACTGTTAAAACTGCTTAGCACAGCTACCCAATGGTAATGGTAACTTGCTAGTGCTGAATTTAAATAATACTCCAACGAAACTAATAGAAGTAGATGATGAGTTAGCAGAATCAAAACCATTTCCAATTACTTTTTGTGAGGTTAACGAAGTTTCAAGCATTTGTTCAAGTCCTTGCAGGAATTTTGTTCTATTTGTATCCTGTAACTTGTCGAGTTTTTTAAATACAGCATAAAATCCCAGTCTTTTGAAAAAGTAAAGTTACCAGAAGAATATAGTGACCAAATAGAGTCAATTAGTCTAAATGAAGATTTAGATCATATAGTATTATAATTATTATTAATAGTTATAAAGAAGTTCATTTGTTTTCATTTAAAGCTCAAAATATTTTACGTTCGTTTGGTAAATCAAAGAATATTGGATATGATGCAGTTGCATTTCTAACTCAGAATTTTCTGATCACAGGATGTAGTGATCGTTCTCTAACGATATTTGACATAATCAATGAAAAAGAACAGAGGAAAATTAAAAAGATATCAGTTGAAAATAACAAAGAATATGAAATAAAAGAATGACCCATTGTTGATTTTATATTTAAACTCAAACTTTAATGAATTCATTGAAAATTGAAAACTCGATTTCTAAATAAATATTTTTTATTCATATTTTTGATAAATTGATATTTATTAAATAGTTTTTTGAATAAAACATAAAATCACAATCATTTGAAAAAGCAAAGCTTCCAAAATATTTCTGCTTCAATAGACGATATTTCTGCTATGCTACAAAGTGATGCAAAGTGATGCAATTTTAGGATTGCTATAATCCATGACGGGAAGCTGCACCATTTCCGAATGAAAACACCCTTACCAAGAAAGCTTCAGAACTAAAACTTTTCTTTCACAAAATTATAAACAAATAAATTACACAGAACTACACCTTTTTCATCAAAATTATAAATGATTAATTTACAGTTTTTAAAATTACTACAACTTTTTATTTAAGATATTACCCGAATCTTACATTATTCACTCATAATGGTATGCATTACTCCATGCATGGATTTGCAAAACTAGAATTAGCAATCAAGCATTCATTTGAAAAACTGCAAATAGTTAACCACACATAACGATAATGGCAAATAGAAGTTCCCTGCAGCCTTTCGATCATCAACCTGATCAATCAGTGCTAATTAATCATTTTCATGTCAACGACTGATGCACTTTTAAAGGCTGCGGAGAATCGGAGATCTTCACTTGACGTAAATAAATTCGTAGCTATGGCTTGTTTAGACACTTCTAAAGCTTTTGATTATATTTATTGTAGCATACTCATAGAAAAATTATCAGATATATTGTATTTACTGATATAAAAAACGCCATTTTTAAGAAACTTGATGTGCAATTAAAATTGGCACTTAATGTTTCAAAGAAAAATTATTCCAGAACTAAGGACTAAATTTCAAAATTCATTCTTTTTCAAGACAGCTTGTCATTTTGAATACTATGTTAGGCATTTAAAAGCTCATAAAGAACTTCCCACCAATATAATACGATTTCAATGCCTGGTTTTATTCATAAGTAGATCTCCAGATATAAACATTTCACCTACATTAAGTATAGAAAAAATTTCTACGACAATGATTACTCAACAACCCGTACTTGAAATTTCTGGTAAGTTCCCACAATTATTCTAAATGAAAACTTAGATTATATTGCTCAGTACTCATAAGCAAATACATTTGATCTCATTTAAATCTCAAACAATTTTATGGTCGTTTGGTAGATCTTGGAGTGCTCATATTAATTACATAGGAGTTGCATTTCTCAATATTTATTTTCAAAAATTTTCACGGGGCTTTGCCTGCTTACGTCCCTGGTTCTGTCCATTAAGTGTTGCCTTAATCACAACTCATATTCATCAGAATAACTTGAATATTAATTGAAATTTTGACGAATTACATTCCACCAATTCAGCAAAAGCTCATTTAGTTCAGAAACAAAGCACTGAAGAAGTGTTTCATGACTGCTGCTAGTACTTGAAATCTTCGTTATTCCAATTATAAATATATTATTTGAGCAAATATTACTCGATCCAGAAATAACCCATAGTGAAACATTACTCCATTTACTAAAGGGAATCCCATCAAAATTGAACACTTCTTGAATAGAATCAGAGAACTTATGCTTAATGAAGCATAATACCTAAATTCGCAGCAAAATATAAATTTGTACTATTAAGTTGCTTAGTTGAACTTAATGCATATTCAAAAAAACTTCGTGGAACTTCTGGCAATTCTAAATGACCATTTTCTCCGAGCAGACAAAGTAAATCTTTCACAAAACCTTTGGTGGCAAACACCGCAAAGTTTCTGCCACAAAGACAATGAACTACTAAATGCGATGTATATTAATATTTTCAATAATTTCAAATGAACGAAGCAGAAAGGTATTGATTTTTATATACATGGGAAAACAAATACAATTCTTTACAGTAGGTAATATCATGTCACAAAATATAACCTAATAATTCAAAAAATAAATTAAGATTTTCATTATTGAAAATCTGTAAATATAAGCATTTTTCATTATTACATATTTCAGCAAATATATGATTTATTGCTAAACTATATCCGTGACATCCGAAATTATAATAAAATTTCTCATTACACTATAGTTTAAATGCATCTAATTTAAAAATAAAATATTCATTTTAATAATTTAGACCTAAATAAGAAACATGGAGTTAAAAACTAGGAATAAGAATCAATTAAAGGAAACCTACACGATCATGACTTATCAGTCAGTGTATTTTCAATATATGATTTCTAAAGAAATAAAATATTTCATTTATTCAAATGTGAACTTATGGCGTTAAGATATTCATTTCTAAATTTTATTATTATTATTATTATTATTAATATCTTTATTAACATTTTCTACATTTTCTGTCTACATTGCACAAGTTTACATATTTAATATTTATACATATTTACAAATTTTAACAAACATATACAATAAGATATGTAGAAAAATAAATAAAAAAAGTATTAAAATAAATAATAAACAAAAAAAATTTTTAAATTAATACGTCTTAAACTTAGTAATTTCGCCACACGTTTTGTTTCTTATTATAACCAAAGATGTATTGATCAGCTAGTAAATTTTCTCTTAGTAATTTTTTAAATTTCCTTATAGTTGGAGCCTTCCGTGTTTCCAGTTTCAATTTGTTCCACATGCGACAGACATTTGTGATATATGATGAATCCCAGTATTTGCATTTTATTAATGTTTTATTTATTAAGCAAAGTGACCTTTTATTTACATTTATGTATTTCTTTAGAAAACTGTTTACATAGCTTAAGTCATGTATGCATTTGTAGATGTACATCAAACAGTCGTATTTAGTTATAAATATAGGTGCCAATGTGGACGAGTTACATACAAAGTTACTAGTTTCTAGTAAAATTTATGTTAAACATTGTAATTGACCTATTAAAAATTTACTTATACTAGCTTTTTTACTGCCACTACAGGATTTTCGTCTCTACTTACAATACAAACATCATCAGCAAATTGTATCATTTTACAGCCTTCGGAGTATTTGTCGATGTCATTGACGTGGAAATTGAAGAGTATTGGGCTTAACACTGTTCTTTGAGGATTTCCCTTCTTTGCTGATAAGAATGACGAGAAAGTGTTTTCAATTTTTACTGTTGCTTTCTCTCTCTTAAAAAGCTGTTTAATAAACCTGCGAATCTCTGCTAAAACCATATTTTTCTAATTTTTTTCCTAGAATTGAAAAGTTTAAGGAATCAAAGGCTTTACTCAAGTCTAAACGAGTGGGACTACTAATTATGTCTTTGTTTAAATTGAATCGAACATCCTCAGTAAAAAGTAGTACAGCATCAGTGGTACTAAAGCCTTCCCTATATGCAAATTGTTGTGGTGACAGTATGTTATTTACATTGATATACTTCTTCATCTGGTTGCTTAAAGCTTTTTTAAAAATTTTTGCAAACGGATTAGTGATGGATATTGGCCTGTAATTTTTGCATTCCTTGGGGTCACCCTTTTTATATACAGGTGTTATATCGGCCTGTTTCAAAATTTTCGGAAATTCCTTAGTATGAATAGCATAGTTGAAAGCAAAAAGGAGAGGATCACAAAAGATTGAGGCATACTTTTTAATGATGAATATTGGTATCCCAGTGCTTCCACATGATGTGTTAGTATCTAAACTTTGGATTATTTTTATTAAATCATGCTGTTCTATATATTTGAAAGCAAATTTTATATTCATTGGGTCAATCTTGTTCTCAAACGGTATTTCTTCACCTTCATAAAGTCCTGGTTTAGTGAAGGCTTTATTCATTTGATTAACAGTTATTTAAGATATATTACTACTTAGGTTCCTTTCTCTGTTTAAAAACCTATTTAAAAATTGCCACTTATTTTTTGTACTATTTAACTTGTCATAGAAATGTTTTGCTTGAGTTTTCCTATGACTTGCTTTAAGTTTTGTTAATTTGGTCTTAATATCATTATATATGTTGGTATTTGTAGTGGTATGATTTTTACAGAGGTCTCCCCAAGCTTTTCGCTTTTTACTTTCAACTGATAGAATTTTTTCATTATACCCTTCCTTATAACTATTTACTTTAATGTACTTATACTTAAAAGGTGCTACTTTATCTAAGCAATTTTTAATATTTGCTATAATAAATTTAATCATATCTGATGAGCTGTTCATAGTGTAGATATAGTCCCAGGTGATATTTCTAAGTTCTCTAATGAATACCGACTCCTTAAAAGTTTTAAAACTATGACTGTATATTCTTTTTCGGACACAAAATATTGGTGATGTCCACAATGGTGACATTCTTAGTTTGTTAGAACTAATTAGTGAATTTGATCCAGTTTTAAAGCAACACATTTCTGACTATGGTAATAAAGGTAGAGTCAATGTTTCTTACTTATCTTCTACTATTTGTGATGAACTAATTAAATTGATGGAAAAGCTTTTCAAGAACATATCAATGTTTCTAAATATTATTCCATTAGTTTCGACTCTACACCTGATAACTCACACATTGATCAATTATCATTTGTGGCACGATATGTTTTTTTATTAGAAAACTTATAAATTTCGTTTGTTTTATTATGGTTTTATTAAATTGTTAGTGTTATGAGTCTTTTATTCAAACCTTAAGTGTCCGTTTTTGAAAAGTAGTTAAAATTGCCTTTAATAAATGAAATTCTGGGAGCCCAGAGATTGTTTTACACAGCCATGCATATAATCTCTCAAATTATGACGAATTTATTTTTTTTGAAGTCATTGCTGTAAATAATGTATTTACTTCATGTACATGTCATTGGTATAAAGTGCGCCATTTAATGTTGACATTTGTAGCACTAGTCAATCACATTTTCGCCTAAAGGCAAAAATGGAAATTTTCACAATTTCCAGATGCGTGAAAATTTAAAACCTATACCCACTGAATTGACAGCCCATCCTAGAAATCTCCAATCTCAAATAGAAACTATATAAAATGAACACATAAATAAATTTTAAATTTTAATAAGAGCTGCAATAGATATATAATTCTTATATTTCTATAAATTGTTTTA
>CABFPE010000706.1:357556-372391 GCA_900660155.1 Hofstenia miamia | reverse complement strand
TAAATATATATATATATATATATATATATATATAGACAGATAGATAGATAGATAGATAGGCAGATAGATAATTTTCTGAATACATTTATATGAAATATATAAATCTCTTCTTAATTTTAATTTCTTTCCCTATGATAAATTTAACGTTTTGTTTAGCTACTTTACATTGGAATTTTGGTCACCTTAAAATATTACTTTGCATAATTACTTTTGGATGTCATGCATAACATAATTAGTTTTTTATCAAAGTGAATTAGTATTATCGAAAATATGCAAGCATTATATAGATTACTATGATTAGGTAGTCAAGCACTTAACTTAATAAAACTATTGAAAATGGTATTTGGAGTGTTCTATGACCATTCTTAGAATTTAATGCTTATTAATTGGCTACGCAAATTTTCATAAAATTCTTAGTGATTATTTTCGCAATAAATACAAAGTATACTTAGTCTTAAAAATTACCTAATCTAAAAATATATCAACAATTTTACATTATTTATAGAAATAATTATTTTCACTTAGCCAAAGATGCCAACAGAAAAGAACTCCAACAATATGGTTTGTCTATTATCTAAAAATTTTAAATTTATTTTGCATTCGATTATACTTTTGTAAATGGCCACCAATTTTTTGCTGTAATTTCTGAATAATTTATTTATTGGATTGGCATTTTCAAATACTTAAATCGATCGAATTCTTAAAATACGCAACTTCTAGTCATTAATGGTCTTCCATTTGAATCTTACAAGGTTATTTATAAGGATGTAAATATGTATTAGCAAGATTCAAAAAATTATTACCAGCATTACGTAGAAAGGCTACATCGCAATGGCTAAAAGGCTAATATAAATGTGTAGATTGAAAATATTATAACACAACGGATAGGACAGTATGCGGAATCAGTTACTTGAAATCCTTCTAAGTATTTAATATTAACCAATATTTAAAATGAGCGACGAATGAAAAAACATGAATTTAAGAAATACTTAATTTGGATTTCAAGAGATTGTAGCTGTTTTTTGCGACTGCATTATAATTTGAGAGGCTAGACTGGTGGAAGAAGATGTTCCAGACGAGATCAATTCAGCAGGTAACTAGGAAACTTATCTGGTAATAGGCCTGTTTGAGAATGTGAATTATAGAAATACATGCTTTGTGAATTTTTAAGATTAAAATTCTAAATGGATTTTTCTAAATCCATTCCTCAATTGAAAATAAAACATTAGTGCAAGTAGACATAAACAACTAGATTTAGTTATCCTCACATAATTATATCAATTGTACAGGAAAATATTAACTTTGATTAAATAGCTAAAACCGAAGCACTGCCAAAAAATCAGTCATGCATTCTTGACATGCATTTAGTCTGTTATTAGAAAAATTTTTAAGAGATAGATTGTTATTCATTTTCCACTCAATATGTGGAAACTTCTTCCGATTTAGAAAAATGGAATGTTTCCTGGGAAGCAATAGTGAAGCTGTTTCTTCCCAAAAAGAACCTTTTGCTTAAAAAATAAATTTTTTCAATACTCAAAGAAGTGTTTCAGTTTGAAATTTCGTAAGAGTTGCTGAACTTCTATGTTGACGATTGTGATCTATGCTTTTGGTACAACAATTAAAGGATAAAACTACCTTTCGTATGTGTGCATTAGTGACTATAATCATCGTTGGATTGATAATATGCGCGAAGTCTGCAAATGTTACCACATAGGCGTACCATATCTTGTAAAACTCGTCATTTAGAAGAGTTTCATTCAATGAAAGAACGATTTCGAATACATTCATAGGTGTCAACACAATGATGAAAGCCATTGAGTATACGAAGATGCAAATGAAAATGCGTCTCGCCTGATGATATATGGTGCTATTGGGAGCACTTGAAATGCTGTAAAATAAATATGATGTATGCAGTAAGTTGCATACTGTTACTATAATCAGGGAAATATTTACGAAATTTAACCCCAAGGGATAAAGAAAAATAAACAGGAAATTATACTTGAGTACAATCTGATAGTGGATGAGGCATGTCATTACCTGCGGCAAAGATAGTAATATTACCAGTATTGCTAAGGTAACAAATTCATATTTTGTACTGCCTGCTTGAAGGTTTCTGCTTTGTGGGATATTTTTCGTTGATCTCTTCCAATACAGAGACATTAAGGTAACACAGCCAAATGTGATCAATGAACAAGCTGTTAATTGAAATCTACACAACGCACATATTTCTACAGATTCCGAGACATTGCTATAGAAGAATTCAAAGTAATAGACTACCGCCATTGCTATCTGAACCAGAGAATTGATAAGATCATTTGCAGCAATGACCATCATAAACATATCACAGCCGTTTTTCTGTTTCTTTAGAATTAAAACAATTATAAGTAAGAAATTTACCAAAAAGCAAATGATGTCCAAATATAAGTCCATAGCCGCAAGCGAAATAATATGCGAAGTAAAATTCTTTCTCTCGTAAGATGGTGACAAAATGACAGAAAATTTAATTGGATGAAGATTATGCATTCATCCATGGCAAGAAAACTTAATGGAGATATATTATTCCCTAGATATATACGCAAAGGATTATATATATATATATACCGGTATATATATCTATATATATAGATATATATATATATATATATATATATTGCGTATCTCAAACAGGTCATGAAAAGCTCAAAACGATCCGATATTTTTTGCTAAAATATTAAAGTTCGATATGAATGACCAAAACACTTACTTGGCGATGCTAAATATTGATTAAATAAGTAATGTAAAAAGTTATGTTTTATATAACTATAAAAGATAATTTGCATACTGCACATCATGTAACAAATGAAGAAATGTTCAAAAAATTTATTTATAAAACGTTCGCAAATGAGTTAACAATATTATACATTTAAAATAATTCTTAAAAAATATTAACATTTCGTTCACTAACCTTTCCAAATAAAGAAAGGGATACTGAATGGGAAAAATATGTTAACATTGTAATAACCATTTTCAAAGTTTAATATTCATATATGTAACAAAGAAATAGTGCTTTAGTAGTATTTGAGATTATTATAAGTACATGAGTCTTTAGCACACTTGAATTATAGAATTATTTCTTGTCTCTACAGGCCTCTTTGCAACAATGATATTGTGCAAATCCGTATCAAACTTATATATCGCATACATATATACAAAAGAAAAGGATATACATACAAGCACAAGAAGACATAAATAAACACAATAACTAATGCAAAAAATGGCCCCAGCCGTTCACGATAGTTCAAGAAGTTTAAAGCTTGTGCAAACTACACATATTTAAGGTATCATATATAAATAAGTGATGAATTTTTATGGTTAGTAATCTTTTTAGGTAAAAATATATATGTCCTAAAGAGATTGTGGTCGTAAGGAAGAGGATCAAATAAGGACAACATTTTTGATATATTGCCAAAATAGTTCTAGTTGTTTTTGGAAATTCCTGCATAAGGATCTGTAATCTGTTACTCTAAAACGTAAAAATATACATTTTTGAGCTTGATTAATTGCAATTAAATGACACAATTAATTGATGACACATAATTTGGAAATGCATAACTGATTTTCAGTATTCTAGTTATTTGCAATTAATTGCAATTTATTGACACTTTTCTGATATAGGTACTTCTAAGAAATAGCAGATTTTCTACTCTATTTGCACTGTGAAAACAGTGCATGATAACTAAGGCGATTGGTTTTCCATCCAAAAACTTAAATTTTTACTACAAAAATTGAGATAAATCTTAGAAACTTTGATAATTATTGACCTAAAGTTATGAAGTCTGCAAACTGAATATACCTTGCTTGAAGAATGTTATAAAGTTTACATATGAAAAAATATAATGTCAATGCTTTCAACAGAAAATCGCTTTAGAATATTGCACAATTTAAAGTTTAGTTGTGATTGGTGAAATGTATGTAATGTTTAGGCTAACTATAGAGATCAGATCTTACATTATATCAAATCGTTCCTTTTGTTTGATTAAAAATTGTAGTAAGCATTTCTAAAAAAACATTGAAATTTATTGAGCAAATCTTTCATTTTAACCAATTTTGACATAGAAATGAAATTTTAATTTAATTATATATATATATATAAAAATATATATATATAATATCTGATTTACCTATTATAAATTTTGAAGCTATTCTGACTATATCCACCTTGACCTTAAAGTTTTTTATGCAGCACTCTCATGGTCGGTAATATGAAACACTGGTCGATAAATAGTACTCACAATCTATTTGTATAAATCTGGCAAAATTCACACCATTTTTTAAGATTATGGAATCGATAATCATAAAAGAATTTTTTTAGAAAATTCCACTAATTTCTTTAATAAGTTCCATCTGTATCAAGTTTTTAAGATCTGAAGATCTACCATCATTGCATGTGCTTTATTATCATTTTAATGGTTCGCCAAACTAATTCTAGCCATATACAACAAATAACAACCATTTTTTTAGAAATACTACATCTCAAAGTAAAAAGCTTATATATATTTGAAGAACATCAAGATGTTCTTGATATATTTCTTTATTAGTTAATATCTCACATTTTTAGCTCATTTATTTATTTTTATATATTATTTTTATCCAACATCCATTATAACAACACTTCAATAATGGTTGAGAAGTATGAAGATTCCTATTTATTGCACATAGTTCATAAAACACGTTATTACAGTAAATGTTGGCCTGTGAATGAAGCATTGATGACCTCATTATAGTAAGTTCTAACTCAAATCACCAGGTCTTGATGTGACCCAACCCAATCAGACGCAAAAAAAAATGCAGGCAAAAATTTCTGAAGTTATTCACTTGATGACGGACTCCCACTTGATTTACTACTATGAATTCTTAAATAGATAATATCAAAGCCTTAAATTTTCTAAGAAATATAAATTTTTTTGTGATAATGTGTTATGACAAACTAAATTCTCCTATATAAAGCTGTGGACAGAAAATTCTAGATGAATTTCCTGTATAGGAAGTATTCTTAAAGTTTGATGATCAGAAACCAAACAATTACTGACGATAAAACTCTTACCTTTATTAAAATAATGACTGGGTGCTCTTATGTGATGTGTGGTTTGTAAAAAAATAGTGATGTCTATTTTAATGATTTTGCTTTTATATTTGATTTTTTGCATGCTTTGCAATTGTATAATAAGTCTGGGTTCTAAATTTTAAATTAGTGTTAAAAACTAGTTTTTACTACGGAAATCACGATAAGCAGATGGGGTTAAAGTTTATTGTAGCAAATTTGCAACAACGTCCTGTATGGGTGCAAAAAAAGATTTTTGTTTTTCAAATTTGCAACAGCGATTGACGAAGTTTGAAATTTCAGCATATGTTCCAATTTTCAGTTGCTAAATACTTATGTATTAGAAGATAAATCTATATTGGTTGAAATAATTTATTTTTATAGTTTAGTCTCACTACATTTCTTCATCATGCTAAATTTCCATTTTCGTATTTTGACATACAAATAATTACATTTATTAAAATTTTGTATGATGCTAAAATACCTAAAATAGAACAGTAATCAATCCTCCATTAAAAAATGCTTTTTCATTAAAAGGATAAACGAATCTCATCTAACTGTAACAATTTCGGCTATATTTTGATAATTGGTTCTCTACAATTTCCTTGATTATTGCTTTGCAAAAAAGAAAATTCTGCGCAACTGCTAACTTTAAGACTAACAGAATTTCAACTGTCCAATAGCACTGACAAAGATTGAACTCAAATTTTACTCTGGTCAAGTAATTTGAAAAGAAGTGTGTACTCCTAGGATCCACATACATGGTGCTGTTAAAGGTTGGGAGGCGAGCAAAATGGAGTACATAAATGTACCTGTTCCTGATATGGTACGTGATTATAAAGAAACCATGGGCGGTGCGGATTTAGCAGATGTGCTACTATCTTTGTACAAGATGAAGATTACGACAAGAAAGGGGTGGTATGTGAAAATAATTTTAAAAATTGCAGGTATTTACAAAGTTAATGTGTTACTATAATGCTACTGATATTGTGATTAGTTTGACATTGCAAGGAGTTGATAAATGGCTTTCCTAGACTTCATCCAATAGCTTTCTACTGCAATCAAATTAAGCAAAAAGGCTCTTGCAATTTGATAGACCGAAACAGCGCAGCTTATCACCCATTCCATCAACTGTTAAATAATTACTTGTTTCAGAAAGGTAGCCAGCTAATGTAATTTAAGGGGGAGGGGCAAAGAAAAATATATTGCAATTTCATTGCAGTGTATGAAAATTTGATGCTATGCATTTAGTTTTTGTAATGAATTTATTTGGAGCAGTTTTTGTGAATTTTGTTACATTTTGAGTGTAATTTGTGAATGACGAAACTAAGAAAAATTCTAGTTAACATTTACAAAATTACGTAATGCCACTGGGAGAGAACACTATGCAATGATTGGCAGGATAACTAAACTGAACTATTTTTGTTACTAAAATAGAATTTCAAGCTTTTCCCCACCTAACCTTTCATTAATCACTGTAAGCAGTATATAAACGTCTGTGATAAATCGCAGGTCAGAGCAGTTGAGGACCGCAAAGAATACAGAAGAGAGTGCTACCGGATTACCCAGTAGAAATACAACCCGGAGTTAAAAAAAGATGTTTGGGACTTTGAACAGCGCACTCATCCCGTACACAAGAGATAAAAGTATTCAGAAGCTTTTGGACCAGCACAGATGAGAGAAGAGTGTGCTGTTCAGATGTCAGAGACACTGACGTTGAAGATAATTAGAAGTTGATCATTGAGAAGATCAAACTCATTGCTAAAAGTGTAAAAAAACTTTCCCCTTGTAAGGGGAACCGTAAGGGCCATGCCCAAATCGTACTAGATTGTACCGCCTCGTGAGGGTTCCTGGATATTTATAACTAACACTCAATGGGGGCCTCAGTGTACGGAGTCCCGCACCTACATCAGTCGTTAAAACCACTGTAGAAGTAGGTGCCACCATATGTACTTTGTGCATATGAGGGCGGTAACGGTCAAGAAACCTCTCTGTTTCAGTTTTCCGGGTAGACAGGCAGCGACGTAGTGGAAACACTGTTTGTGAGACTGCTACTAGTGGCAGTCCATGAGTGCGTCTCATGGGGCAGTCATGCAAGGTTAATTTTTTGTCTTTGGCCTGTGAGATAGGCCAAGGCCAGCACTTGTTGTGCCTTTCCTGTGAGGCAGCTTTGCACGCCAAACAATGAATGAAACAAAAGATTAAGAAGCTTACATTAGGGCAAACATTTTAGGAAGGATTTATGCGTTTTTATTTAGAACATTGAACACTCTAATATAGTACTTGAAATACTTTATCAAATTTTTCCAGTGTAAAGCCAATATCATCATTATAAATTCATAAAATGTGCGCACCTGAATTTAAAACTAAATATTTAAATTTTCAAGAAATAACCGTGTTAGCCATCCAATTAGCTGTACACTTCTTTTCCACCATCATCTTTTTTAATAAACTTTTGACATGACAATTAATTATTAATGCGCATTTTTCACAATGTGTTAAAGAACTTTGAATATATTTTAAACAATGGTAATAGTGCAAAAATTGGGGCAACAACAACAGATTTTATTATGTAAGTACTTCTTAAATTGAGTGGGAATGCTTTAATTTTTTGAATGGACTTTATTCGTAAGAACATCCTTATAACAGTTTGGGACTATTAAGTTGTTACATGGGTTTCTTCAAAATCATAATAAGGCAATATAAATTTGAAGTATTGTATACATTTTTTAATTAACCTTTACTAAAACGAAGAAAAACTTCATTTCATGTGAAACTCTGAAAGTAAGAAATATTAAAAAATTGATATAACTAGTTATTGTATTAAAAAAGAACAAAAATAGAGAATATTTACATGTAATTAGGAGCTTATCAAGCATACACTATTAGAAATGTTTTTTCCAACAATTCTTTGTACTTCCAAATAATTAGTGTTGATTTATATAATCAGGAAATGCATTAATTAATTAATTAAGTAACAGCGTTCTCTCTCCTACGTATTTCAACTTAGAATAGTAAAATGCTAATTGGATGAATCAAACACAATGTATATGAAGCATTCGAGCTGCTCATTTTTATAAAATACTAAATGTTGTTAAGCACTAAATTCTTTTTTAATAAGAAATTTTCAATGAAAGACATATAGTAATTATACACAAATTATAAAACCAAATATGTATACAAAATTAACTCATATATTTTTAATATAACACAGCCTTCCATAATTTAGACCTTAGAATTAGAAACATCACGAATTACAAGCATTTTAAAATTGAAAGTTAGGTGCACAATATTACATAAACAATACTTTTTGGATTCACAAACACAATACAAATGTTGGCGAATTACAACATCACGCCAAGTTAATACTAGCGCTTTTAATAATTCCAATACAGATGTACCTTAATACTTATTGCGGACGAACATTTCAAAAGAAAACAAGAAACTTACTAAATTACAATGAGCATAAAAACAAACAATAATGGCTTCATTTTATTTGAACGTAGTTCTTACGATTATCAAATACGCAAATATTTTAAAAAGCTTAGAAAAGTGTTAAATAGCAAATTCTTTGTTTTAGTTACTTAAAACGACTTGTTTCATCAAATTTTAGCCTGCGGTGGAGTGCATTTTTGGCTTTGTTTCGTTTATATTACTGCAAATCGCCAGTCCGTGATTACAGTCATTTTGCACAAAACAATGTTTCCGTATATAAAAATTGTAAGCATGTACATCGATTTAAGGCCAAGGAATATCGTACAATTATTTCGGTTTAAACATTTTACTATTCACTTTTAATTTTTTATCTTGCTAGATTTCCTGTATTTAGTATCTTCCACCGGGTTTATTCTTTGGAGCATTAAACCAGGTCTTTGGGATTATGTGCTTGCATCTACTTAGTATGCAGAATTTTGGTTCTCTCTACTTCTAGTACGCAACTAGCCTATGCTGATCAATTTCTATAAGATTAATGTTTACTTAGATTCAACAACACAGCTGAACACTAACTCGCTTCACTAGCAAGAAATGTTGATCAATTAGATACACATTTTTCATATGCACATGTACATTACTGCATAATTCTATAATGAACTGCTAAATATTTAGAAATCTATATTAAATCTTTTAATTTACAAATATGATAATTTTCAAGACGGGAAATGACTCCAACTTCCAATTTAAAACATAAAAAATGAAAAAATTTAGTTAAATGTATATTTAATTTTTCTAAAAAATATATATGTATATATATATATAATAATATATATATATCTATACATAAACTAAATGATTTTACAAAATAACTGGGATACTTGGTAAAACTAACTTCAGCGTATTTACTATCATCAATTATTAATTAATTAAACATGTTAAAAATCTACTATTTTTTGCCTTTCGAGATTGTAGAATTTTAGCTTTCTGTTTCAATCAAGGTTTTCATTCTAAATAGTTTCTTCCTCTTTTGACTTTCAAAATTCTAAATTTATTCATAGTCAAGGACATAAGGAATAAGCTAATTAGTCAAATTAACAACTAAAAATAGACGAACTCGCCCTTAATTTAGCATATACTTTCTGCGTCTTAAAAAAGTAGTATTAATTCTTTTTCCCTGACAAGAAGTTACATTAGCTGTGTATTAATCCTCTTGACTAATTCTGTAATAATGAACGGAAAACTCGGAGAACCCTTCCTTTGATACTATAAGTACCTAAATTACATCAAACTCCTTTCTGGATGAATTTATACTATTTATGGTTCTAGTAACATCTCAATTTCATAATCTTTCGACTACATTAAATAGTAAATTTGAAATGGTATTTATTTCAAGTTTAATCCCACGTGCAACATACACTTAACCACAAAACTTACACAATTGAACAGTTGTGCAGAAACCGAGTGGACTTCTAACTGAGTCTGTATCTATTGTATGTGCTGCGTTTCAAACATTAAGCTAATTTGTGCATGGCCTTTCTTTTGAACATGTAGAGGCCCTTTCCATTCTCAACCTAGTGAAAATAATAAGCAGGGTATTAACTACCGTAATCATTTCAAGATGGGAAAGCAAATTAGTATGCATGAAGGGAACCCTTAATCAGTAACTGCAACGAATCACGTGATGTGAGATTATTAAACGCATTATATCGTTAATCACTAATAATATCCTCTCGCACTATACAAACGTACATGTAAATTTTTAAATGTAACGATAGAATTACAATATGGAAGCTAATTCTTACTTAATAGGAAAAATAATTCTTACCTTCTTACATCTGGGTGCAATGACAAGTGTATATTGAATGATTAACATTAACCTTATTTTGCACAATTGTGATATTAACATCTGGTGATGTCAAACCTAAAGAAATTCAACTATGATCACATCATTTACCTAAGGTATCTGACGAGGGGACATCATTGTTATTTTTTGAAAATATTGAGAAAATAGACCCTAAAAAATGCATTTCACGATCCTAGATTTTAAATTTTTCAATTGTTTACGAAAAATTTTTTGATTTATCCAGTCAAAATCAAATTTGGAAACCTGACGGGGGGGACATTCCACCATGTCCCCCCTGGGTACGCCACTGTTAGCACATATATAGATAACATAGAAACTATTGGTTTAATTTTTTATATGTTTTCGTCTGTTTGAATTGAGCTTTTCTTAAACAATGTTTTGACCTTAATTAACGATATAAACTAGACAAGTAAATACGTTAATGATTTTTAACAGTTCGTAGTCGCTTACGTTTTACTAGGTGAAAGATGCTTGAGGTGCATAGTCATTTCGAATGAAATATTCACAAAATTTCGATTTGCTAATGTAATCGTAATTTGAACACGATTTCTATATTCCTTAACTTGTAGTGAAATATTATGAATTATAAAGCTAATAATAATTCGAATTATGGCAAGTTGCAAAGTGTAACTAACGCTACTTTGCGGCAGCACAGCTGAAATACGAAATGATCCCAGTCCTGTCCATTTTTCTATGTTAACAGGAGTTGAAGTCATAGATATACCTGCGCAAGTCTGGAAAAATTGGGCTAAAATTGATAAATTAGACTACATTTGTAGATAAAGCTATATAATTTCTTAAAGGTTTTGAAAATATACATTAGTATCATATACTCTTGAAAAACTGAATTTAGAATTTTTAATTCAATGTGCAGATTTAGGAAACTTCAAAATAGTTTCATAAATACATGACGAATTGGAATTACATCTGTTGGACCATATTCAGGTTGGGTAGCGATTGGGCCTAAAATTTCTGATTAGTCTAAGGAAAGAATTTTCTAAAAATCAATTTACCACTGAAGGAAAGAAGTGTTTTTTATTGAAATTAGGAACAGATAAGAAGTGCATCAGCCTGTATTCGAAACTCGCCTCACCGATTGAGCTATGGAGCACATAAGTGTTTGCCTGCCTAACATTGGTTGCATAGTTGAAGTGTAGATAAAAATAATTCATTGCTAGTAATTAATAATATAAACATTCATTATGCTGGTTCCATTTGATAAGTTGAAAAGCAATATATATATATATATATATATATATATATATATATATATATATGAGGCAGTTTTAAAAATTGATTTCAATGTGATAACATCATTTTCAGATGCAAAATATGCGGCAATTAAATTTACGATGAACTACACTAAATATAAAAGTGTCTTTTTACATAAACTTAAAATAAATTTTTGTAATATTTTTTTTTCGATTTAATAATTTATACTTTATTCTTTGTTTTATATATATTGCCTTTGAAATTTTTTGATGTTTTGTTCTTAGTAAAAATTTTAAATTTCTGAATTTAGATGACCTCTTAAAGGCTCATTAAATCTTGTTCCTAGATGGAGCTTAGTTGCAATCATCACATGTTTATTTGAAAACTACTGATAAAACAAAAGTTTTTTGCGATAATGCTTTATTACAAAACATATCTATACGTTTAAAGGGCTGTAAAAATCGGAATGATTTTAGCAATTTTTAGCTTTGTATTCAGACTTCTCACTCTCCTTTTGAATTTCTCAACTTAGTTGCATACTTCAATTTTAGTGTGCTTGTTCGTATTTTGATCATCTTGTTGGTTTTTTTGTTGTTGTTATCTTTTTAAAAAGTTGATTTGAGTATTTTATTAAAATATTAAAAAATGTTAAATTTAACACTTTTCAAAAATAAAGTTAAAATTGCAAATGTATGAAATAAAGTATATCATCAGCTCTTAGAAATTGGTTACTTCTTAGAAATTGGTTGCTGTTTTTCTCACCGATTGCATGTTTCTAAGAAATATGTAAAGGCCACTTTAGATGGGAACTGGGCAACCCATAAGTGACATATTGACACGAGTTCACAACAAGGTTAAGCAAGATAACATACTCTTATTGCTCTTCCGGACAAAGACTTTGCTGATGCAGGAGTGAATAAAACATATTTGGCAGCAAACACCTTTAAAATGGGGCAAACCATCATCTAGTAGTAATTCATAGATATAAAATAGCTATTGCCCAGTGAGAAAAATTGTAGAGAACGATAAAATTCGTGTTATAGATTTTCGCGATGATAATGAAGTCTTCCCGGTAGTCGATGAATCTGAAGTCAATGGTAACAAGTATTTTAACATTTTTGCAGCTCTTAAGTCTGTATGTAAAGCTAGATTGCCCTGGAAATCAGGCAATTGCTTAGCAGCACATTAATGAAATGAAAAAATTAAGATAGCAAATATCAACTTTTTGCTACTTTCTGACTATGCTGTCCATTTGTTAGATGCTAGTAAATTTTTTAAGAGGTTTTACTCCATTGTTATGCTGAAACGGTCTGAAACAATAAACAGTAATGTTGCAACGATGAAGTTTACCGCTTGATTGTTTTACCAATTTGGTTGTGCATTTATCCCAATGATTTCTAGATTGGGTACATAGATTGGATTTGTCATTGGATTATGTACCAGATATTGAACATAAATCTCTGTTATTGCCAGTGATGAGGTGATTAATTGATCTTGTCAAATAATTAGTCTGAAGCGTAGATCTACAAATAAAATTGGGGAGATTACGCGCTGTCATAGTGGTTTTTTGAGTCTAATTGACAAATTGGAATGTAGGACATTATCTATGATCCAACCAAACAATGATTCTTGCATTGATTTAATTCAAAGAAGATCAATGTGTACTTCAGGATTACATCAGATGAAGAATTGAGCAATAAGATTTATGCTGAAGAGAGTATATTGCACTATGCTAGATATCAATCCAATTATATTTGCAAAACTACAATTGAAAAAAAACATTCTCTCTTCTAAAGAAAATGCTGTGAAAGATCACAACTTTCTGCGTGAAAACTTGGTGAAATATTTTATTTTCCATTTTACCACTGTGTTCATAAATAATGACTAATAAAATTTATTGTTTTAACTGATTTCCCAAATTTTCCCGAAAAATCTAAATAAAGTCAGAAGTAAACAACTGTTAGGTCAAAGATTGTAAGTAGGGTTGCCTTATTCATAAGGATTTTCATTTTGTTCTAATGATTAAAACTGTGCGTTCTTTTATAAAACATTTTATGTGCATGATCAATTAATGACTTTAATGTATTGAATTTATGTGTCAAGGCGCAAGTAGAGATGTATGGGATACATAATCTTGAATTAGTTTCCTTTATTTGCCAGCTCGTTTTATATGAAGATTAAAGTTATGAACACAAACTACTAATATTTTTGATTTGTTTGCTTTTCGGTCTTCTATTGTGAATTTAATTAAATGCTCAAGCCTGGTTATTAAGCAAATCTAAGCAAATGCTTGATTTCTCTTTTTTATTAAAAATTGCAAGACTATCGTCTGCATATCATATGTGAAGTTGAGGATTTGATTCATTTTGGATTATTATGGTTACTTTCAATTATGTCTAATGCAAATGACCATTCATGCAAGGTCTTAATGATTAACTCATTGCGTGTCCGTCAAGTTGTCTCATTTAATTTAATAGGAAAATTAAAGGTATGTTATAATAACATGCTTCGCAATTTATCCAGAACTTTAAGAATTTTCATCTTTCATCCTTAGGAATCAGCTTGATAATATTATCTATTGCCCTTTTTACAGGGACATTAGCAGAAAGGGATTTTACATCGTAACTTAAAAAATATTATATATATATATATATATATATAGTATACTGCTGAACATGTGATAACTTAATGATTAAGGAAAGTATTCATTATTTGATATGCTTCCTATCAATCTGAATTTGGAAATTCAATGAAATTGTCAAACTAATAAATTATACACATATCAATAGGTATACTCCTGAACACGAGATAACTAAATGATTAAGGAAAGTCTTCATTATTTGATATGCTTCCTAGCACTTTGCTGTAGTATGTCATTTATGATGCTTCTTTCCTCTTGTTGTAAATGAGAATGGCATTTGGGTGTGAGAATTGGTGCTTTAGAAGCATCTGCTTCTCTCGTAGAATTGCTTGAGATGAGAATAGGTTTATTTTTCCTGAGGTAAATCTCTAAGGGTATCCAGTGTAATAGTGATGTCTTTTGGTCTTAAAATTATGTGCTTGTTGGAGTTATTGTTTATGGCAGTGAAAGTGTAGTTGTTGTTAACTGTAGAGAGGTTGTTGAGAATGGTGATGTTTGAGTTCTGTATTCCATATGTATTGCTAATAACTACTTTGCCTGTAAGAGGCTTCTTTGATATGATTTTTGTTACTCACCAATTAAAGGGCTAGAGTTTTAGATTGT
>CABFPE010000706.1:344367-356556 GCA_900660155.1 Hofstenia miamia | reverse complement strand
TGAATGAAATTGTCAAACTAATAAATTATACACATATCAATAGGGTTACTCCTGAACCCGAGATAACTAAATGATTAAGGAAAGTCTTCATTATTTGATATGCTTCCTATCAATCTGAATTTGGAATTTGAATGAAAATGTCAAACTAATAAATTATACACATATCAATAGGGTTACTCATGAACCCGAGATAATTAAATGATTTAGGAAAGTCTTCATTATTTGATATGCGCATGACATAACATGATCACTGAATAAATTCAAAGGGTTAAAGCACTTTGGACTTTTTTTGTCAGCATCAATTAAGGGGATGCTAAGTCGATAAAGGAAAATTCGGAATTCAAAAGGAGCGAAGGAAAAGACCAAGTACTTTGAAGGGAATCGCAGCCAACCAATCCCCGCTTCCTGGTATAGAGCAAGAGAGAAGTCTTGCTTTATCGCGAGGAGACCTATTGCACATAATTTGTCAACGTATTTTACCAGGTAGAAACGTGCATTAAGTGCTGCATCAAAATACTAAATCAAACCGCAACCTATCAATATACAGTAAAGTGTTGTCTTTTAGTTCAAATTATATTCTTTTATTCATTTTTAAAAGTTCAATCCCCTAACATATGATGCAGAAATTTACAGACTTTAAAAAGAGTGGTGTAAAACTGATGATAATTTATATTTGTTTTTAGATTCCCCGAACATAAGAAAAAAACGGGATCCTGGTTCAAATGGGACAATTAAGCTTAAGAAAACTGTAACCGCAGTTTTGAGTGGAGATTCAATACTATCCGCCGCAGTGAAGTATTATCGTATTCCAGAAACTGCCTTAAGGCGTCATGTTTACAACCCAAATAGATAAAAGTTTGGTGCAACGCCGATTTTTAGAGTGGAACAAGAAGAGCTTGTAAAGCGAATTCTCTATGTCAGACAGAGGCTTTCCATTTACAATATTTGACATAAAACCACTGGATTTGGAAGTAGTATTCCTATTAATAAATAGTCTGCAAAATTTACTCTAATCTATTTCTAAATATTCATATGTTCATGTGCTTTTCATATTTGTAGATACTATTTAGTACAAATATCAGTTTTTACTTGTAAATATTTACCTAAATAATGTAAATCTTAACATTTTGGTGAGTCTCAATCTGACTAAACCTCAGAGGAATTTTAATAACGTTTCAATATTTCAGTACATTTCATCATGTAAAGATACTTGATTGAACTTCAATTGCTATTAAAATGATAACTCTTAGTTGAACTCTACATAAAAATAAATTAACCTAAGGTGATATCTAACTTGCGGATATAGCAATTGCTTTTAAAAGTCTGGCTGGTGAGTCGCAAATTCGGGAGGCCTTAGAATATTATATTGTATTATTTTGATTTCAAACAAAACTATGTTGTATAATTGTGTATATCTGTATTAAATACTATTTGTCTGATTTATAAGTTGACTAAAATTATACATATTTATCAATGTTTATAAAAACGAAATCATATTCTAGTGAAATTTCTGACAACATCCGGGTTCATTGTTTACGATTGAACTTATTGCGAATTTCTAAATTCGTTCTGCTCAACTAAATAATGTCAACATATTTACATTTATTTCGTGTAACGCTTACGATTTCATGATTATGCTACCACTGTCTATTAGCTTGGCCTATCTCGTCCTAATGCATTCAAGATTGCTGTTTTTTGAAGAATACAGGGTGTCCACAAAGTCTGGACAATAAAATTTCATAATTTCACCACTATCTAAATAAGAAAACTCATTTCCGGATAAAGTGCATTAAATGTTTAAATTAAGCCTTTATAGCCACTGAGAACTAAGTTTAAATCTTTCTTTAAGCATGGATACAAAAAGGCAGTGCATATAGAGTATAGAGGGAAAGTGTAGAAAAGTTTAAGTATGCTAACATGGTTTGTCTATTTAAAAGTTTTTTTACGCTGTTGTTTTATTAATAATGCTTCAGTGATCTTGGTATGTTTGTTCTTAGTTAATATTTTAAAGTGATCTTTTGTTGCTTGGTGATGATGTAAATAAATTTCTGATGTTAGGTGGCCTCTTAGGTGTTCTTTAATTCTAATTTCCAAATGTCTTCTTGTCTCTCCAATATATGAGACATTACACTCATCACAAGAATAAACAATAGAGGAAGACAAGAGCATTGGGATCGGATCTTTCTTTGAGAAAAAGTTTAAGGTCTTAGTTGCAAAATGTGGAATTATCTTAGTTTCATATATCTTTAATTTTTTGTTGATTCTTTTAAGTTGGTGTTCGATATACGATTGTTGTTCTTTAATATAAGGTAAATTCCAATAAATGTTTTTAATTTTATCATAGTTGTCCTTTAATTTGTTGTTAATAAAATATTTATCCAAGCATTTCTTTATTAGATGGTGAGGATAGCCATTATATGCACTGACGAAGCTATACGTATGTAGCGAAACATGCTTGAGGAATAAATCTTTCATAATATGCTAAGTCTTAGCAAAATGTCATTTAAATATATATATATATATATAATGGCCACATTTCAAAATATGAAAATACTAAAGACAACTGATATTGAAGTTGAAACTAACTTTATTGCACAAGAACACCTGAAAAAGCATAAAAACACTGCATAAGTTCGTTCAATTAGTACTTTGTATGTACTTATTGCGATATTTTCAAAATGGAAACATATATTTTGAAATTTTTACTTACATTTTAATCAACATCAAATACCTATTTTCCAAAAATATTGCCGCAGGTTTTTCTAAAATTTATTTTGTAAATGTTAATTATAACAATACAAAGCTTTGTAAACAGCATATGAATGTTTCACAACTTCCATATCTGCATGAAATCATTTGCTAAATAATGAAATATTTTATGTTAACATTAGTTGAGAAATGTGATACACATATCAGGACAAGAACATGTGATTGCATAATTTACAGTGAGGGGGAAATGACATCTATTGTCGTAATGATGAGTACCAAATATTGAAGATAAACTTCACTTCAGAAAGTTCACATTTAAGACAAGTAAAATCGCTTTCAATCGACTTTTTCAAAACTACTCAACACTAAACAAGAAAAAAATGTTTGATTACGAGTGAAGCAAAAAACTAATGAATTGAAGAAACCACATCGCTGCTATATTTCCATATTCTTCAAGAACAGAAATGAAATTGAGCTTGATTCATGCATATTAAAACCTACATACATTGTAAAAATAACTGATACAACAACAGATTTATACTAAATTAGAAACAATTTGAACATGCCGAAAGCATTATATGAATAAAAAACTTTGTAAAACTGATTTTCATATATTGCAGAAAATGTGAAATTTCTTGTTTTTCTACATAAAAATTTGTGAAGATATACTTTTATTGTACTTTATATTTTTCGAGTAAAAAATCGAATTGAATTGAAAAAAACTAAAAATCGAATGGAAATTAAAATTAGCCGAATCGCACAGCTTTAATTTTTATCTTATTTCGATTTAATATGAACAGTGCAGACCCATTGCATATGCGTTTTTTGATAAATAACATGACCAATAATATTTAAATATTTTTACACTGACCGCTAAAACCAAAAAACAACTTTGAGAAAAAATTTTTAATAATGCTAAATATTCTTTGTAATTGTTTTCAAACTTATAAAGCTTTTAATTTTTACGATATTTCCTATATGTACGCAGTGCCGGATTAACCAAGTCCGGGGCCTGCAGCAGATTGATTGGATGTACAGATAATGACAGGGGAGTAATTAAAGATTTTATAGATTTGATCTAAATTCTACAAACACAGAAACAATAAAAGTCTAATGTAATGTTGTGTTTGCAAAACCCACATCTCCCCTAATCATGGATGCAAAAAAGTTAGTTTCGTTGAAACCAATTGACAATAAACGATGTTTCAAAAATAAATATTTTGTTTTGCTCAAACAAGCGCGGGGCCTGTAGCAGCTGTTACACCCATCGTTTTATATACATGTACATGCTTAATACAATAAAGAAGAATATCGGCTGCAAAGTAATTATCATAATAAATGCACAAAACAGCATATTGAAAAGAAAAAATGTGACTAAACTTAAATAACTGGCAAGAAAATCTATTATAAATTGTTAGAAATGCTATGCATACAAATGTATACATAATTACCAAAATTATATTGCAAATAATGTACAAATATTACATAGCAAATGGCGCAAAGAACTAAAAATGCAAGCAAAATACGCAGTACATTCAAGCACCAATAAAATAATTTAGGCATAAAACCGATATTAAACTGATGCCAAAAGCCATCGTTGAACACTGACAGAGAACACTGACAGATAAAGCACTGTCTAACTAAAAACTCAGAATAGATAATGGAGTTTACGGAGGGTGTCTTGCTTCCATCTAGGGAGGGAATAAAACTCTTCCGGACCCATTAGAAAGGTGGAGTGAAAGTCTTCCGGTGACAAATGCCTGTCAAGATTTGATCGGTCGACATCGTCTGGTAATTTTTTGTTCGTGGTCAACAATTGACTTTTGGGATAGATTTTAACTTTCGAGAATGTGTTGTTGCGATTGACGCTTGATTGACTACCAGTAGATTTGCAATTTACAATATCACCAGAACCGTGCATGCGTTGCATGTAGGTTAAGAAAGCATCGTGGAAAAGAGCATTTCTATAATCAAGTGATCGACATTTGACGCTATCTAGCGAACCTGCGCGATAAGCCATATCTGTATTGCTACTTCTCTGAACGAAACCCTTTTTAATTACTTCTGAATCGCTGTTATATCCATCTTCAACCGACACACCAAAATCGTTCACCATACTTGGCGGCATGCTCGATCTAGGTGGAGTCCAAATGACGTCTTCGGGCATTGTGTCAAACATATCATTGATTTCTTCAGGAGAATATGGATGAAGACCAACAAGATTTGAAAGTTTGCGATATACCCATGGTTCGAAGTAGCCTAAAATTCTAGATGGTGATGCTATAACAGGACTGGTATATCTGGTTGAAATAGTTGGCTCAAATCGTGCATTTGGTACACGTGATGCACTTACTGGATCAAATGGTACGACCTCTTCCTCCTCCTCTGCTTGTGCTTCTGTAGTTTTTTCTTCATTTATAACAGCACGTTGTTTTTTAAGTTGTTCTTTAAGAATTAGTTTTCCAAGTCCAGACTCACAAGTATCGACATCGTCTTCAGTTATGGAGAAATCAACTGCAGTATTATCAGTTTCGTCAGTTGAGGAATTTACTATATTTTTCATTTTTTCTTCTTTTTGCTTTTTTAAAAGTCGCTCTCTCTTTTCAATTACATGAAAACAACGAGCTGTAGGACCCACAAAATTATCGCTATCAATGCGTTTCTTTTCATCCAATACCTGACTACGGGGAACAAAATTTCTCTTTGCATCCTTGGGACTCCTCTCCCCATTCAATGTGGCTGTACCATTAAGGGTTGCTGTTAGAGGCTTATCGTTGGGTGATGGCCTTAAGAAATGCTGAACTTTAGGAGCTGATGAATTAAGTGTACTACGTGAAGTTTTGGGATCCATGTATCCTGAAGCATACTGATTTGCAGTTTTAATGCGAAACATTGACGGAACTTGGCTGTTCTTGATTGCCAAACTGGAAGTTGTACTGGTATGATGGCTTTGTTTCTTTGGACCATTGAAACCGCTGACAACAGATTCGACATCGCTAAGCCCGGCATCAGTATCCTAAATATAGGAAATTATTAAGGTATAAGATATATGTCTATCGTAACTAGTAATCCATCAACTGCTAAAACTATTACAGCCTAAAAACCAAATCGAAAATATTAAAAGCTTGATAAATTTACACTAATATTTAAGTTTCTGTTTATCCATAAGGTAGATTGCAGCCTATAGCATTGAAAGAATTATTAGAATAGAGAATTTTGAATCCCAAAGTGTATTTCAAAAGACCTTTGATAGTTACGCAAATAACATATAATTATGGTTGCTTAGCAGTGTTTCACACACCGGCATCTAGATCAACGAGCTGCTAAACCGCACATTCCTAAACCAATCTCATCGGCCACATGAAATGAAGCTCCATAATATGAGTAGCTAAATGTGGCACTATTAACGCTACTAGCAATTACTTCACAAATTACTAATCCATAAATTTGACAATGCCTTCTTTTAATAACCTTATCGGCTCATATTACAGCCATCACACACCCATTTTTGAAAAAATATACAGCCATAGAGTTTGAAATACAAAAAAACAAAAAATGAGATGTACTATAGGTATCAGCCAAATGACTACAGTTTGTGGGTGTGGGAAGATTTTTAATTGAGTGTATTAACGTTAATTCCACTAGCACATGTTTTAGCAAATTTCTTCATTGCATGAGCGAGCCCTACCCTATAAATGTGTCCATGTAAAACTTTTCAATATTTCTTAACAGGCTTTTATAAAATTGTTTAAAATGCGGACAAATGGTTTTCTTACGCAAAAGTAACAGTAGTGAAAATAGGGTTAAATTAAAACATGGAACAAAGTCTTGATTATGTTTAAAATTATTTTTCAACAAAGAAATTGACCTCAAAATCAACACTAAGCAATAATGTCAAATTCAAAGAAAAAAACTCTTAGAATCCAACAATTGATATAAAAAAACTTAAAAACTAGTGAGTGCATTGTAATTTTTACACAATATAAGTCAAACATTAAACAATGAATTACACGTACTTTTCTGTATTAGAACGAACCCAATCTCAGTTAAAGCATATATTTCAAAAATAATGTTCGCCACATTGGCAATTAAATAATAAACTGTGCAAATAAAAACTTAAATATTTTCAAAATTTTTACAGTGATTCTCAACACTAATTTTAATTCGAACATGGTAAATTGACCAACAAATATTCAAAGAAAACAGGTTGTCTCAAAATTAATGCGTAACCTAATTGTAAGGTGAAAACCATTTATGCTTTTATAGTCAATAGCAGCATGGGTGGAATTTCTTTTTATGAAAAAAAACATTTTAAATGCTAAAAAGACAATTTGATTTTCCCTTTGTTATAAAACTTAAGGTTTAAGCTGGAAATATTAACAGGAAAATTTTTTTAACGAGCTAATTGAACGATTATGCGTTAAAGCGCCAATGTAAACGAAAGATATTACATGTATTTCTTTAGCGGAATGGAAAAAAATTGCATTCTTTCAATGTCGAATTCAAATGTTAAGTTTTCCATACGTTATTCTAAGAAAGAAAATAGCATTCCAAATAACGAAATGCAATAATAAGGAAAACAATGTACCTATAATCAGACATACAAATGGGTCTTGCGTCACGGGTCAAATTGATCAAAAGGTCCCAATGGGTCAAATGTGTCAGGGGTTGAGAACTACCATGGATCAAATGGGTTACGCAAGCAACACCCTGACAAGTTATTAAAAAAATTAGTTTGTTCATTCTACCATTTTGCAATTACAATTTTGATATTTCTATTGTAATTGAATTAATAAATATTTTATAAACAAATAGTTTGAAATGTAAGTTATTTTAATTTAATATTTGTTGTTTATTGTACTAAAGGGGCTAGATTAATCAGAGTGGGTCACATTTACATTTAGTTTGGTTCAAATGAGTGATGGTCCTAAGCAATGATGGGTCGGGAAAAGTGACCCACTAACATCTCTGTTTTTAATTAGATTTAGTTTCAAAAAAGTGTTTTAACGCATTTGTTTTAATATGCTAGCGGTTAAATTTAGGATATTCACCCTCGTAAATAGAACATTTGAGGAATACTGAGGTTCCCAACTGGATACAACATAAACGACGTTTAGAACCATAAAATTTGATAGAACAGCTTAAATTGCTTTCCGTACATGTGGTAAACGCAAATTGACTTTAGTGAGGCCCCAATATTTTACATTATTTTAGAAAAATTATGCTCTTGAAAATAGCAGAACTTCACTGAATATATTCATGAAAAAAGGCCAATGTTTTGAAGGCACATGATGGTGAAATTATCAGATTTGGAAAAAACGTCCTTGAATTCACTAACTGAAAAGGACCTCACAATTCAAAATCTACATTAACTTAGACATTCGAATAGAATCGCTAACAGTCTATTAATTGTGAAGTACTTTACAATGCATATACGGACAATTACCAAATCACAAATATTGACTTTTCATTGCTTTGAACTCTCCGATCAAAGAATGGTTGCACACCGCAAGTCCACACTCAATTTGAAGAGGCTCTTAATTATGATGTAATCACATTCAGTACAAAAGTGCAGTACATTAAATATTGTTAGCAAAAACCAATCACTTATCGATGTTCCTTCAAAGACATTAACAACGGAACACTGCGCTCCGGTGCATAAGATTTGTTTGATACATTTTTAGAACTTGAAAAAAAATCACTATTTTCAAGTAAATTTCCAATTTCATTGGCATCAAAATTTTGAAACAAATCTCCAATTCTTGAACCTAAAATGCGATTAGTATTTGGGCAGTGGTTACCCTCTCGATAGAAGGATTCCGTAGATGAAAATGAAAACCAAATTTGATGGAATTCACTTCAGTTGAAAGCAGATTGTGAACACCTCCTGGCAGAGTAAAACGTGTTTAAATAGATATTCTGCAATTACTTGTGACTATTTTGAACCAAAGACCTGCTTTCTAGTGAATACCAAAATCTTAAATTTCTTCTAATATGTAAAATTATTCCCTGAATTTATTATAATTATAATTAACTAAGCAATTCAAGTCCTAGACATAGACGACATGAATGACTGCATGCAGCATGATTGATACAAGGAGTCTGATATCTATTTTAGCAACGACAAATCTTTAACTAAAAAATAAAATATTGAAATTTAAGATTACAAATTAAACAATACCGCCTTAGTGGAGGTAATGAACATTCAATGCTTTAACTGCACAGAGCAGAAGACAAATTTACTTAGAGAATGATTATGAAAACGCGTGTAAAGAGAAAGTGTGAGGATTTTTATACCATGCACTCACCCGGGCCTATTCTTCATATACTAAAATATGTTCAAACTAATACCCTTGAATAAGTAAGTCCGTGTAAAAGTAATAAGTGTCGTACGATATCGCCCACTGAATAATAGGACCCAATTTCCTACAGTGTTATTTCAAAATTGCTTTAGTAATTAAGTCGAAATAAATAAAATTACATCCAGTGTTGATCTAGGATTGGCCAAATCTGACAAAGCATGAGAAACAATTATTTCAGAACTTATGTATTTCTAAATGTATTTTAGTCTCAAATTAGTTCTAAATGTTTTATTGTGTATCAGCCCAATGCTGTTGCTCCTGGGGATAATTGTTTATCACTGGGAGGGAGTTACCCTCCGTAGATTCTTCACTGGTTACAGCGCACTAGCTCTGTTTATTTTCTAAGCATTGCAGTGCAACTAATTTGGCCCTATTGTTCTGTGGGTATGATTATATGAACCTAACTATTTGTGACATATTTAATAATAAAACAATCATATTACCTCGTAGGCACTGAATTCACCGGCGAAATAATCCTTGCTAACAGCGCGGTCACAATCAGCATGCCAAATGTCTTTCTCTTTCACCATAACTTGCTCATCTTCGAGGAACCAGTAATTGCAGCGCAAACACTTTGCACGTGAAGGATGCATAAGATGTTCACCCGCCGCTAACACTTTACCAAGAAGAGGCTCTTCAGAACGAAAGCATTGCGGTACCAGTGTCTTAAAGTGCTCCAGACAATAAGGTTTACCATCAGAGGCGCAAAATTCACCTAAAAATCAGTCCATTTTAGCTATATATTTACATATAACAAATACTTCATTGAGAGTCAAATCACTAAGTTTTTACATAGACGCGCAAATGATAGAAAATTCAAGATTTCCAAATAGCATTAGATCCTTTTAGAAAATGTTGAGCACTTTAATGTTAATAATAAATACATTAAGCGAAATTTGAAATGTTTTACTATATTTGAGCACATTTGAACTTCTGTTGATTTTGGCGGAATGAGAAATATAATTGCACACAACGATTTATTATACTTTCTAGTATATTTTAATTAAATTTTTTTGGAGCAAAATTACCACTAAATAGGGACCATCTGTGATCAATTTAAATTCCTCAACATTTTGAAATTAAACCAAATATTGAATAAATTCAACAAAAAAAATAGTTTCTGAAACAAATGATAACAACATTGGACTTCTCTAGAATTTGTTAGGTTAATATGCAAAAAAGATTTTACCTGACAATGGACCGCTGCAGTAAGAACATTTAAAACACCATGGATGCCAAGCTTTTCCTAGGGCCACAAATGTGTAAACATCGTCTCCAATTGTTTCTTTACATCCTCCGCATACGGTTAGATCTTCACACCTTGATTCAGTGCACTTTTCACAAAGGAAGCTCTGATCCTGATAAGAAACCCGATGACCTGGGGGGAAGGGAATTTTACAAGATGTGCAACTAAATTTTCCTCAATTAGTTAAGATTGGTTTATGAACAAAATTCGAAAGAGATTGATCATAGTAAGCAAATATATTGAAGTAAAGAAATTAGCGCCGCAATTTGAAATTCACAGGTACAGAAAAATAGGTGAAAAGGCAACCCATTTTAAATGATCGGAATAAAATTGAAAAATGCCAATAAAATTCTTAATAGCACTATAAAGACCTTCTTAATGGCCTGGGTGCAGTGAAGGGTTGCTGACCTCCAAGCGGATTGGTTTTTCAAAATAAAATAAAAGCTCTATGATTTAATACACGTAATGAGGTAAATAACAGCTTGATTCTTCTTTCCAAGTCAATTAATTCAGTCCAATTTTCAAAAAACTCATCTTCATAAAGCTATTGCCATAAATTTTCTTTAAGCGCTTATGAGAATAATCTTTTAACTATAAATTATAATTCACGGCTGGTTTCTTAATGAATCAATGCCTCTCATCATTACGAATTGATCAATAAATTAATTGTAGTGCGCGCACATCATTTGAAAACGCTATGTTCTCTATGTGTCAACAGTTTAATCAACGCGTAAATAGATCACGCTAGAAATTTTTAATTTCTGTGATCATTAAATTGATAGCGCGTAGATTAAAAATTACTAGTGTGCACTACGCCTAATACTGTGTCGAAATCTACAAAATTCTCGTAATTTTGTGTTTTCTCACTTATGGCCAAAATAATAAACAGGAAAGGAGCTGCAAGAGGAGCCTCCGAATTAGTAAATGAATATTAATTCCAAATTCCAAAAATCAGGAGAATCCTAATCAGAATAAAACTATTTCCTTAGCTTTAGAAATACATGTTTATAATTGGGTGAAGTTGAAAAATATTTTGCAAAATTGATTACTGCAACATGATGTAGTTAATACGAGTTTGGGAAATTAAAAAATTCTTAGTGTTTTGTGTTTGTGGAATTGAAATTCTGAAGAAATTGCTATATATATAAATAAATTGCTTATATATATATATATATATATATATATATTAGCGATCACTTGTTAAGCATTGTAATGATCGTGAACAAAACCATGATGTGTAATCGAGATCTTCTTACAATGTGTGAACAAATCGGGCAGCCATCGATTAGCTGCAGCAAGACAGTGGGACGCTTGACAAGGTTTTGAAATTTGGAACAAAAGATCAGTATATGCACTTTGTCGCCAAACGATGCAAAGAGGCCCTCCAACTAGAAGTTATGGCAGCCAATTTGATGGATCACAGATATGCTATGAGACATTTGGATACTGTTGAAACTACTGCCACAACATTATATCTCAAATATTTGGATTCAACATGTTTGACGGAAGTTACTAATTTCTTGGCACAAGAAGCCCCATACTCGGAATATCTATTTGCGCCGGATTACAAGTCAACCAAGTGGTCAGTTTGGTGGAAAAGCGGTAGAAAAATCGGCTTTTCAGAGCATCTTTATAATGTCGCAAAGACTCTGGTGGGGGCCGCAGCTTCTTCGGCTGGTTAGGAGCTATATTTTTTGACTTTGGGCATGACATATGGAATTGTACGCAGCCAACTTGGGATCGAAAAGGCTGGCTTTCTTGTACAAACATTTTAACTCTTAGACGTTTTGTTTAATCTGCTTGCTTTGTGTGAAATTCGAAATAAAAAACAATATATTACAAAAAACATGTTTTTTATCGTAAATAACTAAG
>CABFPE010000706.1:321305-344256 GCA_900660155.1 Hofstenia miamia | reverse complement strand
ACACACATATATATATATATATATACATGCTATTCTCAATTTTATCTTACATTGAGTAAAATTTAATTACACGAGACTAGTAAACAGTTAAAAATAGAAAATGAAAAATTTTGAACAGTGAATTTATTAGATTTCACTTTAAATTTTGACGTGATATTTTCATAATCATGAGTAAACAAAGACTTAAATGTCACTTGAAAAATTTCAAGACGTGAATAAATACGAGAAAAGATAAAGTAAATGAGCTTAAATTCGAACAGATTATGTTCTTTATAAAAGGAAAATCTGTGTAATCGAAAACAGCATTTATTTTCTGTATGCTAGAATTCTGTTACAATTACAGAAAACTTTTACAATGATTACAATCAAAATAGCTACAAAGTAGATGAGGACACAACAGGCTATCTTTCAAATCTCGAAGTATATACATGTATACCCAATATTGTTATCGGAATCGCTGGAAAAATACTAAGATACAGCTAAATTATTACCCCCCACTTGAACAAAACAAGCATTTCCAATGTATGCTAATACCGAAACATGAATTTATATTCATTTGTGGACCAAAAGATATGACATGAGATAATGTTTTATTAATGATTTTGATAAGCAATTGGTTAATACACATTTTATCCGCATGTATTACATGAAAAGCATTAATGATAAAGTGGACTTTTTTATTCTGCAATGGAATTCGCAATGACTCGAATTCCCTTCCGTTAAGTAAAAATGAGTTCAAAAGATCCAAAATGGATGACGCCAACCATAAGAATTATTTTGGAAGAACAATACGATTCATTTTTTCATGGAAATGATGAATTTAAGAGAATTGTGCCATATGTTAAAGTTAAAAGACAAAAAAGCAACGGGGAATGATGGCATTCCTACTCAACTCTATAAGACAACATCACACCTAATTGTTAAACCACTATGCAATATAGTAATTGTAGTTTAACTGATATGACTGTTCCATTAAAATGGAAAAAAGCTGCCCAAAGATCCCCCATTAAGGCATTAATGATTTGCGTACTATATAAAAGCAGCTTTTGATAGTATTGGTCATGATTTATTAATAAAAACCTACCAACATGAAATTACCTCGCAACTTTATTATGCTCACTCAAGATTATTTTAAAACAGTTATTTTTCAAATCAGATTGTGCGATAATTACAGTAATTAAAATAGGGTCCGCTCTGTACTATGGTAAATTCGAATTTGGCGTACAGAGCGGACACTTGAAATAATTTACCATAGTACAGAGCGGACACTCCCTTTTTTCTCCATAAATATTTACAAGATGAGGCTGAAACTCAAATATGTTAATACGGAGACCAAATTCTCCCATATACCAAAGTTTCAGCCTATTCCCTTAATTTTTGCAAGATTCATTACGAAATGAAATTTACATTTAAAATTAGTATGGGAAAAGTACAGAGCGGACCCAATACTTACACAAAATTGTACAAAACGTACCGAATAATTACAAAACCATACATAGCGGACAAAATAATAATAATTATTATTCGATCATTTGTGGTGTGTTCCAATTGTGGCATTTAGGACCTCTGCCTTTCTGTTTATTCTAAAGTGATTTAAAACCTAGTACTGCCAGTAATTCAATTTTCAAATATGCGGATGACATCTCGACTAGTACGCCAATTTATTCATCGTTTTTGAAACGGAATTTAAAAGTATCTTAACATGGGCTAATATGAACAGTATCCGCATAAAGTCGTTAAATCTAAACAAACGACGATTTTCTTAAGTGCTGAAACAGTAATTCCAGATAGTCTTGAAATCGCATCAGACATCGAAATATGTTGTTTGTGGTAGGCTCAAAATCATTGACTATGTTGTACGAAATACTGGCAACGATGCACTACGCTTACTATGGAAATTTGTTGAAACTGGAGAACTCTATTGTTTTTCAAGCAACCATCTCTTGCATTTTGGAGCACTGTTCTGCTGTGTTTGTCGTATTGCCGGAATAAATAATTAAAAAACTTAAGATAGTTTGTAACAGAGCCGAATGTATCATATCTGGTTAATCCTCAGGAAGTTCTTAATAAAGCATAAGCAATGTTATAAAGCTTTGGATCATTCGTTATGGAGGAAATTAATATGGAAATACGCAGAGATCCATTCATTCCTTTCTGTTCAAGATATCTTAATTATAAATTTATGTTGATATTTTGGTCAAAATTTATTTTGCTTTTTTGTACACTAAGTTCAATAAACTACTATAATTATCTTGTAAAATATAGGAAGGTATTTTGGCGATAGTGCTGTATTGGTAGTGTAAATTCTAGCCCAATTCCAGATATAGTAGAAATAATTGACAATCTGCTTATTACAAAATTTAAAGTTAGTTTATCAAAATTAATGAAAATGGTGTTTATTACCAATGTAGAACTTACTTAAAAATAATTCAAATTGAAAACAGAATAGTCGAACAGCAGACACAATTCATACATGATTAAAGGCTAGCGAATCATAAAAAATGAAATAATAGATCATCCATGTCTTTGCAGTCATTCTAAGTTTTGTGTGGTAATTAAGCGATATAAATTTAGCAGAGAAGTCAATGAATGAAATAAAATAGTTGTTCACACTGTGTATGCATGATTTATTGATTAATATAAATAAATAAGCATTCTATTTAAAACAAACATGAGTCAAACATTCGCTCAAATGTAAATACATAAAACAAAACCAAGAAACTTACAAAAGAATAAATATACAAAAGTAATGTTTGATCTATTGTTTGATTAGCAATGTCATTGGATGTACAAAACCATCTCTTTTACCCATTGGCTTATAAAAAATAGGCATGGTGTAACTAAGAAATATTGTTGAAGCGGTGAAATTGCAAGAAAACGCTAAAATTTTGCGCATGCATAAACAACCACCGAACTACATAATTGAAGAATGTTGAAGAATCCTTGACGAAATAATGACCTAATAACCTTATTAAACCTGAAAATGGTGTTTCGCTATTGTAGATTCTACGTAAAATCTTTATCACTACGATTGTAAAAGAATGATTTTTGTAGTAATATACAACTATTTAGTTACTAACAATGGATTTCATAAAGTGTTTTCTTGGCGTTGGTGGATAATCAATTAAGTTTTAGTTCATTAGCTCCTCCAACAAGTGGGTGTTCATTTTTGGCAATTATACTAATGTAGTGTGAATAACAGAATTTTACTCAAATAATCCGAGAACGCAGGAAAATATGTTCCTCTTTCGAAGTCTCTGATTTTGAAGCGGCCATTTCTTTAAGTAGAGCTACTAGTTGCCCCCATAAATTAAACCCAGAAAATTCCCTAAATTTCAAATTTTAACTGCAAAAGTCCTCTTAGTTAATATACTGGGTAATGTATGCCCCCCTTAAGCAACCACCAAAGCATAGACAGCGCAGTTGTCGCTCCTTGGAGTTTTCGTAACGTTTAGTTTGCTTTTCATCATTTAATTTCATTGTAAAATGTTGACAAATGACGCTAAGTTGCCTTTTTAAAATTTCAATTAAAAATCTTATTAACTGTAGTTCTTTCAATATTTTTGTAGTCTATGAAAAATCATTTAGTGTTGCTAGATGAACACATTTTATGCAATAGACTCGATGAAATTCATTTCGTTTAGAGCAACACAGTATGAGACAACATGTTGTTTCTATTCTAATTTCAGGTTAGCAAGTTACTAGAGCATAGGTTGGCGTAGTTTCATATAGAAATATGGGACTAAATTCTTATCATTGTAATTGAAGAAAGACTGGTTGTTTGTCTTAAATAAGCAGAGCTTTTCTACTTGATTCGATTATCTGTTACGAAGCTATCGCATTGCATGTAATAAATCGTTTGCAAGAATCAACAAAAAACACTTAAAGTTCGTATGAACAAACTCAATGTACATCACTCCCTACACAACAAATACGCGTCCATCTGTTTGTGAATGATTAACTAAAAATGCTCTCAGAAACGTTTGAAGTTGTAGTTGAAGAGTGATTGAGATCGTCGAGCTGACATGAAGATGTGACGTGAATTTTAGAGCGTCAGCTTTTTTAGCAATTTGTTAAGGTTTCATTCCCAGTAAACATAGAACTGTCGTAACGACGTCGCTGAACGACATAATAACGGCATTAAAACGACGGCATTACAAAACAACGTCTTTTCACAACAAACGACAAACTATTAATAAAAATGCAGTTTTTAAAAAATTTATATTCAAATTGTTATAATACTGAAATTATTCCTGTTTTTAAATATTTTTCCTAGACGGAATTATACACCGCCCCTAATCCGCACTATAAACGCCACTCAAACAATTCAACGCCTATTAAACGCCAATACACCACAAAAACGACGTCGTTACAACAGTTCTATGTTTACTGGGTTGTGCCTCTAATTCAAAATCAGCATATTTTAATCTGAAAAGAGTTTTTTTGATACAGGTATTTAAAACTAAGCACCTTCTTTGGAACAAAATATCTTATATGTTATCTAGAAGAAAACGAAGTTTTCAGCCACAATGTGATGAGAACTTTGAAAATATGGAAACTATTTTGCCTTAGTTGCTAGTGCTAGAGTATATTCATTTCTGAGAATTCAAAGTTATACGGATGAGCAAAGATAATGTGAAAATCTTTACTACGAATGCCTCTGTAATACATGTGCATATAGATTGACAAATTATTGAAGGAGAAACTTATGGCGCATTTCAAAATTTTTGCAGCGCATGCATATTATATTAATCAAGCGTTTCTACTAAAATAAGCCATATAACTAAATTTATACTACTGAAATTAAATCGTTTGATTTCCAACAGGCATGGTCTTTGATTGTATTGGATAAAAGCCAGAAAAGTTTTGAGAACACAATATTAACTGAGCGGCTTTAAAGCTTAACAAGGTGTAAAGGTAAATAAAATTAGAGACGAAATAACGAAAGATTGAATATGGAAGCAGGAATAAAATTCGATTTCAGTAGAAACGATCGAAATTATGGTGCTTTTATGAGCAGCTTCACTGAATTTACAGCATGCGTGAAAAATAAACAAATTGGGACGGGAGTGAATTATATTAATTCCAAAGTCTGCCAAAATATTGAATAAAGCAACGCGATGTAGACAACAGTGTGCAATCACACTGAAAATTCATATCAAAGTATTACTGAGAAATTAATTACAAACGAACAGCTTTTCTGAACATAAGTACTAGTCATATACTTTCGTAAGTAGAAAAAGCATTTGCAAGACGAATTCGACCTAAAAGATAACTATTAAACTATTCAACAAAGTAAACTGATAAGTTTCATCAAATTGCGAAGAGGTGATTTTGGTCTTTAAATTGACCATCCGTTTCGGCTTGTTTGGTCAAAAAATCGTAAATTGCGGGTGTTTGCAATGAACCAAGTTGAAATTTCAATATTATGGATCTCTATTTCTTTATGAACGCGAGTTGCTTGCAATAATAATAAAAAGAAATGTCCCTGATTTTGAAACATATGAATAAATGTGCAATTGGTTTCCAAATAGAAAGTAGTTAAAAAATTAATCAGTAAGCTGAGAGAAAAAAATGCTCTACACAGTTAAAAGTTCATAAAATGCATGAAAAGTTACTACCAAGTAGGAGAGGTTTTATAACATATGTATATAAAGTGGAATACTGGGGGAAATTGGTTAGCAGACGCATGAGTAATGCTTAGCCAAGTAAATTCACAGTAAAATTATACAGTATTAATCTGATAACAATGCAGTCAGACTAAAGAATCAGACAAATACTGAGTGAGTGGCTTTATATTGAAATCTCAAACATGATTATCAATGAATGCGTGGGAATTAAATAAACACTTCAAGAAATCAATAAGTCATTTATTGTATTAATAAATTTTGAGATCTATTGACAGAAAATGAACATCTGCGTATTCATGCCTCTTGCCATAAGTTCCAATAATTGTTGAATCTTAGAAATGTTGAGGGTGCAGTACACGCAATACTGATGCATTTAAAATGTGAACTGCCATTTATGTGAATGCTATTTATTAAAAATCATTGAACCTATTATGCAGTAACAATTTCATGTAAACATATTTTGTGAAGAATAATGAATTGTTTTGAAATAATTTAGCAGAAGCCGTAAGGTATATGTCACAATTGCAAAATGATACACTAGCATCATTCAAATTATTCTATTGATTTTGATTATTGCGTGATCTTTCACGTTCCCATCCTTTTCTCAAACGTCTCATCTAAAGCTTTAGGTGCATAATACGTTCAATTCAAGCAAATAATGAAATAAAATCAATATGCAATCAAAATTTTTATAGATAATGTTCTCGTAAATTTCGAGTAGTCAAAACATTTGATAGTCGTCAAAAAATATCCAATACTTGGCTTAAATTATAAGGGCATGGCTGAATCTCTAGCTCCCTGAAATCTTTCTGAATATACATGTATAGGTTTATCCACATCTTTGCTCTCTTCATCCAATCGACCAACATAAATAAATATCACTTGTACAAAATTTCTACTTTGTAATAATGCCATCCATATGCTCTTTTCAATAGAATACTACATAATTTCTCAAAGTTACTATAGAACATTCCTGCCAAAAACTATTCTCAAAAAATTTTCCAGCAAAACAGTTCTTTGGCTTTTAAGAAGTTATTTAATCCATTGAAACATATTTTTACAAGATTAAGATTAGGTAAATCAATTAAACGGGACACTTTACAAACCAATGCTTTAATTAAAATTGTATTCAAATCACGTTTCAATGCATATTTTTATGAAATTGAAGAGTACATTTCAGAAATGCATTTAATAACAATCTGATTTTGTGTGATCTTCATTATGCAATTTACTGATTCAATTACAATATTTGTAATCTTAATTTAGTATCACAACATAATGGGAACACTTAAAGATCGATGCCTCCTAACATACTCTTCTTTAAGCATTAACAAATAACATATCTTTGAACAGAGTAAACATGTTGTTCAAGTATTATCTTCAACTGTTTACAGTGAATCTTTGTCAAGGCACAGTTTAACTAATAGAATTTGGACAATGTACTAAAACGTCAAGCGATCATGCTAATAAGGAATACTAATTAATACCCATGACTGTTATACTGTACAGATTAAAGATTTGAACTATCTTCCAGTGGATTTCAACTTACAATCTTGTAAGCAAAAAATTTGTATCATAGGTTTTCATAACATTAGCTACGAGCAGGTTCCTATTGAAAATGCTAAAACCCTGACCCTAGTAATAATGACAATCATCTGGATTAACAAAATCACAGGAATTCATGTAAAGAGCAACTCAATTTTGATGAGTAGCATCCCAATGTATGGGTTAACACCATTTAAAAAAAAACTTAATCAAATCTTCTTAATCTCATATCTAATACTCTCATACAATTCTCAAACAATTTTTACACTACCAATTAGCTATCTCAGAAAAGATTAATAAAAACTTAGATGCATTTATCACAATGAGGTTTTGATCTTTCTAGTTTCTGGGGGGAATATAATACTGAAAATCCAGGTGAAATTTATGTAATCATGACAGGCTAATGTAGTTTCCCTACATAATATAGATTTACACTGAAACTGCGGAAAATAAATTAACAAATTATTTGTGTATGGAAATGCATATATTTTATATAAGGGAAAATTTGCCTCATTTTCGCAGTCCATGAGTTCAATGTTATGATCTCCCATCATTAACTTCAAGGGAAAATCAAATGCTAGGTTTTGTAGAACATCAAAATCTGAAAATACATAAGGTCCTTCGTATTCATATCATTTAGATGGCTTTACTTATGTAAGTTGCACTTTGGTTAAAAATTGAGGAATATGCTGATTTGCAGGGAATCAAAGATATATTAGATGGCCTCTTGTGTACCAAATGAATCTCATTACATTCACAGAAGACCTAATTCATTCTTATTAAATTGGAATGGCTTTTACGAATTGGCTGCATAATCCGAGTGCAGTTTTGTGAAATTGCAGACAGAAAGGAGAGAATAAACGCCAAATTGCGGCACAACGCAAGGGAAGGAAAATTATCAAAGCTGCATAATGCGTGAGCTATTTTGATAAGCGAACTCGCTTGATAAGAAAATGCATTCCATTTTAAACAGCCATAAACAGTAAGATTATAAATAAACTTCATTTTCTCATTGAAAAATGATTTGCGATTTTAAACTACTGATATCTCGCAGGCATGTTGACATTTTCTCCACAACCATTACTTGGGAATTTCGGAACTCGCATGATAATTTCCCAGGTTTCGATAGCAATCTAACCAGAGGTCCAAGCCAATCCAAAATTATAATAAAAAAATCATTGCAGATTCGGTCCAATACCAAGTTATGAAAAAAAATGCCCACTTGTAAATCTCTGTCTATCTCAATCCGCGACTAACATTTAGAATGAGGTTATTGACAAGTATCGCATTTACCAAGCATCAAGTAAAGTCAAGTACTTGAAAAAATTTTTCCAAGTGCGTACTATCAGGTATTCAGAATAAAGCCAGTATCTATAATATCATCAAAATCAATAAATAATTTTGTTTCTTGGTTCACTTTAAGTAGGTTTAAGTCTACTCCAACCAAAAAAAAATTGTATTTTGAGTAATTAAATTAAAAAAAATATTGGGATATATTATCCCATTGGTCTTTTATGGTGGGATCATATGTCCCAGTGGTAAATATTAGTCCAGTTGATATTTTATTTCAGCACTTTCAAAGGTATAAGAAAACTCCAAAATAAGAATTGTTTTAATTGTATGAGATTTATAATGAAATTATATTGGTAGGTATATAAAAATCAAGAAAAAAAGAAGACAAACTTTTATGGTAACTAACATTCTCTGTAAAGATACAATGCATGTTCATCGTTGTACAAGAATAAAAAAATTAATGCAGAAAAAGAAAAAACTTTAATTGTGATAAAGTGGGAAGCATGACATGCACAGAGGTACAGTGCATGCTAAAAAGACAAATTTCGTTCTTTTCTCAATTTCATTATTAATTGCTCGGCTAGTTCAACAAAAAATGGAAGTAGTTGGGTTTTCTTTTTAGTAAGTTGTTGATGCATAATGTGCGCATTTACAACAGCAGACAGTACAAAGCTTTAATGTATAGAAGATATATTGATCCAAATAGAGTATTTATAGATGGATGCCAAACTAATAATATAGCTTACCTTTGGGACATGTGGTCACTCAAACTCAAAACAACAAAATCTGATGCAACGTAGGAGAGTTGCCAGATGTCCGATGCCTACCTAAAAGTTACACTACCACTGGGACCCTAAACATATTCGTTTTATCGTAAATTCTACCCGATTGGATTTTTTGAATTTTTGTGGGACATATTATCCCAATGGGACTGAAAGGGTTAAAACCCAATCACAAAAACCCAAAAAAACATTTAAAATATCAAGAACTAGCAAATGTTTCTAAGAAGAGCCACTTTGCATTTTCAAGTAACAGCTGTGCATATACTCAAGTACAATACTTGAGTGTCAAGTACTTGGTCAATTTTCTTTTTATAACCCTAATCAACTTTGTTGTTCTTTGGCACAATGTGTCTGCCGTCATGCCTCTTTGCAATGTCTTAGAAAAAATATTGAAATCAAAGACATTTTTGAACATAAACATCGAAATGTTTAAAATTAAAATCAGTCAGAAGAAAAAACGTTTGAAGGTTTCAAAAAATACCTGCCATTTTTCGAATTTATTTATAAAAAAATTCCAAATATTAGTAAATAAAAATATGTTTGTGATGAAAAGTTTGAAGAAATAAATATTTAAAGAATAGCATTTTAAATGTGTGCAATGTCGAAAGAAAGTAACTACACTTCAATAATGACACGTTCAGATTATTTACAGAACAAATATGTTTAAACAATGTTTTCGACGGCTAGGCATCAAAACACAAAAAATGCTTCTCAAGGAGAAAACAAGAAAAGAGCTACGATAGACTACGCAGACGTAATTACATTGACTAAATTCAATAGCTCTTTCATCCAAACAAACTTGTTTCAAAAAGGAATTTAGAGTGCACAAACTCTTTTATGAAATTGCAAAATGCAGGCACTTCACAACTCACTGCGATTTTCTAAAAAAACCGCATTGTCAAAATAACATCATCTAAATATGCAACGAGTAACAACGATCCTAATTAACTTAGCATTCAGCCAACAAAGTGATTGACTACTGAAGAAATTACTCAATTACAGTAATTGTTGAAATGTCAATTATGTAAATTTGCCAAAAGCCTTTGCTCAAAGCACAGCTTACAATGCACAACAACGCATTGTTGTCTAGACGAACATACTGCGTACGTTTATTCAAATCTGAAATTAATTGATTTATGAAATGCCCAAATCCGAAACTTAAACCAAATTTTCAGGAAATGACTCGATTGACAATATGCGCATCAAATTGGAATTTAAAAGTTAATTTTTTGATAGAAAACTAATTAATGCGTTCATATACAAATAGGGTGTCATAATTCGGTTGACGAAAATTGTATTTAATCTATGCATTTCGAATGTTGCCACTACGAGAAACACATCCTCACCTTATGTAGAAGAGAAGTGGTTTTAAATTTTGACGACCCCTGACCCTCAAATCAAATAACCCTAACATTAATCCTAAAACCAAACCCAAAATTCGCAAAATTACGAAGTCAATAGGCGTAATCAGCTGATTTCACAGTTTTAATTGTATCATGTATGTATAAACTCACAGAAGATCAATTCACATTTTATGGAAAGAATAGAATTATACTACACTGTTAGCTAGCTCATGAATTATAATGAAATGTTCAGATTATTACCATATAGGCTTACTTACTTACAAAGCTATTTTGAGAAATGAATGCTATTGAAAGCTTAGTCATGCATAAAATAAAATGAAAGACTAACCGGAAACATTTGTTGTTGCTATGAAATGTAAATCCTAGAGCAGTAGTTACAGAGCAGTCTATGATTTTGTTACACGTGTAACAGCGAGCGCCAATCGCCATTAAAAAGTCGTTATAGGTAAACAACGGTCCATCTTTTAAGTAAATGGCAGCTGCTTCAATCGTGCACTGTGCTGTAACGTAGTGCATTACTGGATCAATGTATTCTTTCTTTTCTGAAAACTTAACCCCACCACCCGGCCTAGCAGACTCCACATTATTTGCCTCTTCTGCGGATATGACTTCATCTTCTTCAATGACCGGAGCAACGCCGTTGGCTTTGGGTTTTTTGGGGCTGCTGGCTTCATACGGTGGGTTTTCTCCAACACCGGGCTCTGATTTTCCACAGACTGTGCCCATGTCTAAATCAAACAGCAGATTTAAATGAGCTCTTAACTCACAGTGCGCTTTGAATTAATAACACAGTAACTGATAAGAGTTCAGTGAGAATTATACTGTCAATTGCCACCAAATTTCACTAGAAGTTAATTCTTCATATAAACTCCAATGGCATGGTAATTCTAAAATTTAATATTTTGCATGAACGATTGCTTTAGAAAATATTGACTATGCACTGAGAAACGTTATTGTAAATACATGGGTAATAGAACTTTGCACTGCAAACGTACAATAAAAAATAAGAAAGCAACTAGATTAGCTTGTCTTTATATATATATATATATATATATAAAATGGCCATTTATATGGGAACATTATTTTGCGGCTGCTATTGTATTTCATTACACACAATTTTTCGAATAAAATTTATTGCGAAATATTTTTGATGTTAATATGTAAACACAAATTAAGGATGTTAAGGGAGGATATTCACCTTGCACTTGCAGTAACAATATCGACAATTTCACAATAAACTCAAATATCACAGTATTTCAACCCAATACACAATATTTCTCAAAAAATTGTAAAACAATTAACATCTCATGCAACCAAAATCAAAAATGTTCCAAACACCAACAAGATTTTTTGCTCCTCTAATAATTGCCAATTTTAGATGTCATCAGCAATAATCAACGCAATATGATTCACAATCATTGTATTGACAATAAAGTACTGAGAATCCCAAATTTACATGATGAAGATCAAAAGTTACCTCAAGTGAGGATTGTTGCACAGTACAAAAATGGCAACCAAACTTCAATAGAGATAAGAAATTTACGTCAACCATTACAAGAACAGTGCTAAATGCAAATTTGGGTGCTCAGAGATCAACAAAGTTACATCTCTTAACAAAACAAATGCGAATATCTCGACTTTGCTGGACTTCACAAATAAAAGATCCTGACCAGTATTGGGATAATGTTATATTTTCAGATGAGTCGCCTATTGATGTTGGACGAATATATCAGAGGTGATTGCAACCCATTACGAACCGCCCACAATATGTTATGACTTCGAGCGATTGCGCTCACGCAGTATTGGCCGGATTTAGATTTTGGAAGGCAGTATGGACACTTGATAATACCTAAAGGTATTTGAAGCGCCGCCTATGGTCGCAATTTTAGATCATAATGATGGACATGCTTCAATGGATGATTTTCAGTATGACTCTGCACCCTGAAGCCGTTCAAAACAATTATTTGTGCATGAAAATACCAAATACTGTACTATCCTATTTGATAATACTTTGTAAGAGACATTGACCAACAAAAGATAAATATTAATGCTAAATTTTCTAAAAGAAATCATTCAACAAGATCACACTGCCTTCGCCTGGGAATTCCCTGCATGCAGATCCTATTGAAATTTATAGCGCATGAGTGAAGAATTATATAAAGAAAGGCCCCCGAAATATAAAGGCGTTAGTTTCTGCATTAATTTGCATTTGACACCATGTCATCGGAATGGCACTGCTTAAATCACTAATAATGTTAATAAAATGAATTTATACAAAAAACGAATTATTATTTTTTACTTGTAAAAATTATGTGAAAATGTCTAAACAACTATTCCGATGCCTTTACAATAATGTGAAGTAGAGATTAGCAAAATAATACTTCAACGTGTAAACACGAACAAAAAAATGGTGATAGAGTTGAAATTCAGCGACCTATAGAAAAACTCGGACATGTATCTCCACAATTCATTTCCTGTCAACATCATATGCTAGATATTATCATCAAACGTAAAATGAATAAAAACGTATCCGTCAGTTCGACCAAATAGAAATTTTGACCTTGTTATAGTCATTGCGTCAACTCATAAAAGTAACCCTAATTCATGCTTGCGCGATGACTTTAAATTCCTTTATTGTCTGTGTACCATTTTGAATTTAATGAATGGAAACTCAAATGGTCATCAATAAAATCGCAATCTCTTCGATCGATTAGCAAAGCGCTTTAGAACTTTTGCTCTTCTAGAATTTTTTTTTATACAGGAGAAACGAAATGATCAATGTGCCACTCTATAGAGTTGGAGTGGTCTTATTGTTGGCTTAGTGGTCAACGTTTTGAAACGAACCCTTTCGTTTTGAAATGTACGAAAACTATCGTAACATTGAATAAATATTGGACACAAGAAGATTCAATTATATACATTCTGACAACAAATATTATTTCCAAACGAGGTGTTAAAAAATAATGAGCGAAATTGTTGCTTTAACTTTACATAAATCATATTTAACAAATAAGTTTACTAAATGACATCAAAAAATTAGAAATGTTAATATATTATTTTATTCAAATTTTGTTTGCTGACAAAATTGTGTCTATTAAGTTGAGTTTTTATATAATCATTACTTACCATACGAGTTTTAGTATTTCGCATTAATTATATACTACCTTATTTGTCAAAAAAATATCCCAATAGAGCACAAAAAAATCCGACTATGGCATTAGAAAATCCATATTAAGATTGAAAGATCCAATTAAGGCTTTTAAAAATCAGAATTGGGCTTGAAAAGATCCGAGTAAGGCAAGTAGTCATCCAATTAATACAAACAAATATCCGATAAAATTATTTGAACTGAACTTGACCAAAAATTATATATATGTACAAAGATGAGAATTATTGTTCTATCGTTATTAAACTTATCATACAAAAGTGAATACATTGTTGTTACAAAAACATTTCTTTATTTCAAATTTTTTATCACAAATTTATAGGCAAAAGTTGGAGCCCTTCACCTGAAACGTATATATTTTAATTTTGAAGGCGATACGTTAAGCACAATACATGTAGTTTAGATATTTGGCAAGCAACAAAACTGCAACACTTCATTATATTTTTCTTCAAATCTCACTATTTTTGTGTACAAATCAAAGACACTTAATAAATTTAGAGGGCAATTTTTTTTGAACCTGAGAATAATAAGCCATAGATAACTACTGTACATGTATTCATATACTTTACATATACTTTCATACCGCTTGTTCTCAAGTGCACCAGCTGCTGGAAAACACATTTTTCTTTGTACATGTTTCATTTGCACAAAATGTGCACACCTTATTTACCGTAATCATCCTCAAAATTGCCAATTTGATTATCTGTTCAATGTATATAGTGTTTTTCATAATAATGCATGTTGGATATCAATTTGCACAATTGGGATGTTTGTTTGCCTTAGTTGGATCTCCTCTTGCCTTATTTGGATCTCCTAATCCCTATAAGGATCGTTTTGTGCTTCCTAAACACTGCATGGATCTCTTTGTGCTTTATTGGGATATTATTTTGGCAAATACTTTAGTATAATGTTGCCTTCTTAAATTATGAAAATATGTATTTAAAAATATTAATTATAGAAAAATCAGGTTTATTGAAGTCAAATTAACAAAATAGTTTAAGGAAAAGTTGAGAAAATAAAAACAGGTAGCCGCACTTACATAAAAATGGATTTGCATTTCAAGTTCTAAAACGGCTGAAATTCACTACCTGTTTGCAAATGTAAACATTCGGCGGATTCAGCAAATCCGGTGTGTTAATGAAAGTTCAGTTAACTGGTGTTGATCTGAAACGTTAAAACGGCAGCACACGCTAGTTATGAAATCCCTATAAAATATGAATCATAAAAATTACATTTTATTGTAAATGCATATTTAAAAAAACATAAATAACACGAAAATGTATTTAGTCGGTAATCATATTTTCAGAGTTTAATATTTAAAAACGAAAAAGATTTCATTCCATGGGATTGGTTTTGGTTTTCTACATAGGTAACGAATAAAGGATACAAAGTGAAAACTTAAGTCGGAAACAACATTCTTACATTTATCTTGAAAAAATATTTTGCTGAATAAGAAAAAAGCAATGAGTTACACATAGCACGCAGAGTTGGAACTGCGGGTAGTTTTCCGGAAACAGTTAATACCAAACCGGTGGGTGTTCGGGCAAGCAACCTTTAGCCACTTTCTTACCATGGCACAACTGCCTATGTCATACATGTATGTCATAGAGAGCTAGAATGACATAACTACATGTATTTATGCAATGAAATAATATTGTTTCGATGACCTTGTTTAATAACATTTCCGTAGAGCTACATGTGCTCAGCTATGAATTCTTAAAAATTCGTTATTCCACTGCGAAGCAATGCACAATCGCGTTGAAGGGGTTAGTGCGGTTGGCGAATACTCACACATACGAGGGGTGTTTGAAAAGCATTGAGACAAGTGTTGCCATTCTGCTTGTAGTATAGTTTCTTAAGTGAAAGCTCTATACGTCATAGAATGCCGTAACATGATTTTAATAGTTAGTCAACTAGCTGTATTTACCTTCCGTTTCAAAATTGAAATAAATCTACATGCTCTATGTAGGCGAACTATTGGTCGGAAATTACAGTTTACAGATGAACTTTTATTACATAGCTGTTTTTAATTAACGTATTCAATAAACGTACGCCTACTTTGCGTTTCAATACAAGGGATTAGACCATTTAGCGTCTTATAGATCATACAGGTTTTCAAGATGTAACACAATATTATAATAGACAAGATCCTTTTACTTGATAAATCAACAATTTACACACGTTTGTATAATAATTACTAGTATTAGTCATGCTATTTGTATCAGATTTTCAAGATACAATAATGTCTAAATTGCCTATCCTTATGAAAAGAATCATTCGACGCACAATGCAAGAGGATGGATATATCCCATTTCGTACAGAAACACGATTTTTAAGAACGAATTCCAGAAAATTGAAATCAATTCAGACTCCCTACATTCAACAGAAGATAGAAAACACGCAGTTGATATCAAATCTGAGCTCGGATGAATTTTCAAAAAAATGGATATACAGTATTCCCTTGCTGCGCGAATAGCGAAAATCCGCGAATATTGGATGCAGTTTTTAAACGTCTATGTATGAGATTATATACGGTACTAAATGCTTCCCAAACGCTTTCTGAAAGCATCCTTACTCATTAATATAGTAATAAAATAGTAATAATGAAGTAATATTGCATGCATTTATGTATTTCACTAATATAGTAATGATAATGTAAACACATTTTAATTTTGTACTGCAACAATATTTTAATGAAAAAGAAATGTAGTTACAGGAGAACAGTAACACCGCTTAGCATAGTGACACATAGTGTACCATAAAGTACAAAACATGTGCTAGGGTTAAGATCCCAACCAGCGAATATGCGTGGCCGCGAATGGGGAACCGCGAATAGGCGAATATATTCTGTATCGCGTTTTGACATCGAACTTTTCATATCTAACAAAGATCATATTCAATTTGTCTAAAGGCTTAAACATTAACACAATTCATTCTAATACTTTGTTGCTTTAACACATATTAAACAAGAACGAATATCAAAGGTAGACAAATAAGCACTTTGCTTAAAACCTTTATACTGTCAATTGCTAACAATTTATTTTAATGATAAGGGTTACTTTATATAAAAAATTAACGTACAAAAGCTTACTACAATTATTAATATTTATAACTAAGTATTTTTTGTAAGCAATATGCTATTGTCACAATGACATGAAAGAATAATTAAACTAAGCCATTGAAAATATAAAAAACAAACATTATATCAGTGAAGCCAATTGGAAAATTAAAATAAAAACATGTACAAAAGTTCTACTTAGTTTGTGAACATTCTTTGTCATTTGTTAGTTTTATGTAGGGTCCTGTGACTACTCGAAATTTGATTATGGATAGTACATTACATGTTTGGCAAATTGAAATAATACTATATTAAGCAATACCTGAAAGTGTATGGAACTCACACCAAATACTAAATGTCTCTTTACATTGATTGAGTACTTTTGTATACTAATATATAGAGATCCTGAAAATGAGAATTAGCTAAACATTCACAACCTGAATTCACAAAAAATGTAGCCTGCTACTATTTTTTTTCCAGGGAAGCAAAGTTTCGCGAAAAATATAATTTTTTACGTGAATAGCTGTTTTACTTCGATCCCACATGGGACTTTTGCTGCTGCACCATTCTTCAATCACTTACTTTTAGCTTTTTTGTTGTATGCTTCCCAGTAAACACAGAACTTTCGTAATGACGTCGTTTTTGTGGAGTATTAGCGTTTAATGGGCTTTGAATTGTTTGAATGGCGTTTATAGTGCGGACTAATGGCGGTGTATAATTCCGTCTAGCATTAAATATTTAAAAATAGGAATAATTTTAGTATTATGATCATTTGAAGATAAATTTCTGAAAAACTGTATTTTTATTGATAATTTGGCATTTTATTGTGAAAAGACGTTGTTTTGTAATGTTGTTTTAGTGACTTTATTATGTCGTTCAACGACGTCGTTACGACAGTTCTATGTTTACTGGGTTGTATAATCCTGCTCATTCTGGCAAATATCGAATTCCTTTCACCCTTTTCCTCTAGACTATCTCTACCATTATTGATTCCTTTCACTCTTTCAACTCATCACATGGGATTCCGAAGTATTTAATATTTGTCACTGGTGATTTTAACCGCCCTGGAGTTTTTTGGGATGTTCCTTTTTCAATAGATTCTTATGAACTTCACCTCGTTGAATTTCTTTCTGATCGCTCGCTTATCCAAATTGTGACTTGTCCAACACATATTTCTGGTCATATTCTTGATCTTGTTTAGGGGCCTACAATTTCTCGTGTCAGCTCCTCATTATTTTCTACTGATCATACATTTCTTCTCGCAACAATCCCATTTCTGTCTTCCGCAACTACTGCATATTCTCAATAGTTTCTCTACACCCTCGGTGACTATAGTTAGTTTAAAAGTTTCATTAATTCTTCCTTTATTTTTGATCCTCTACGCACATTCCCTGCAAATGATCTGCTAAAATTCCACAAAATCTTCTCTCTCCTCGTAGAAGCGTTATCAACTTTTACTTCTCTTTGACTCTTCTCATTCTGCCCATCTTGACAATAATCTCAAAAACCTATCTGTTCATCCATGTGGCAAATCTTATCTTTTGGAGAGAACCCAAAATTTATCAGATTCTATTGAGTTGGATAAAGCTACTTTCCTCCATTCCTTTTCTTCCGGACTTTCCATCAGCGCTGCACACAAATTTATCAAATCTCTTTCCAACAACAAATCTCTTCCTTTGGTTTGGAATTCAATGGTAAGCTTGCTCAGTCTCGTGACATATCAAATCTTTTTAATGAATATTTCTGTTCTGTCTCTCGCCTCAGTTCTTCTGTAAGTGACCATAGAATTCACTCCTAAACTAAACCTTTCAGAAATCATTCTAAATTCATTTACTCAACATACAATCTTTAAAATTTTTTCCTCTGTTAAGTCGCACTCATCCCAACTGTTCCAATAAAAAACATTCTCTATCTGATCCTTTGCTTCAGCTCTTCCAATCAATCATCTTATGTTCTACGTTTCCTCAAATTGGAAAAAAGCTGTTATTCCAATCTTTAAATCTGGCAAGAATCTCTCGAGACATTTTTGTTCTTTCTATTGTCAAATTTCCATTATTTCTCATCTATCTGTTGCTTTTGACGGCTCATTTTCAAAGCTATCTATCTCGTCCTCCGTCCTTTGATTTCCGAATCTCAGTCTCATAAATCTACTGCCATCTCTTACATTTCCTTGACACAGCTTACTCTCATTTCGATAGAAGTATTCCTCTTTTTACTGTCTATCTTGATTTCAAAAAGGCCTAAATTTCTTAATTTCGAAGTTCTCTTCTCTTGGTTGTGATTCCTCCTTTGTGTTTCTCATCTCCAGTTAACCCATTAAAGCCCAGCGTATGAAATTTCATACGTTTTACTCACTTTAGTAAAATAATCACTTAAAATCAACCTTAGCCTATATTCGTTTGTAAATTGCCTTAAACTCTTACACTACGATTGTTCTAGCAACATTAGGGAACCCTTTGAAAATTCTGTGAATGAAAATTTATATTTTGCCGCCATAATTAGTGTGTTTTTTATTGTGTTAGTGAAGCGTCACTTGCGGTAAGTAATTCTCTCAAGTTAGTTTTTTCTTGCCTTTTATCAGTAATATAAATGCAAATGCCCAGCATATGAAATTTCATACGCTCCTAAAAATACATTGAATTCAATTATTTTTGCAAAATTTAGCTTTTAGGAATCAATTTATAATATTTTAACTTTAATTATAAAGTTTCATCAAAATACACAACTTTTTTAAATTCGGGCTTTAATGGGTTAATCTGTCCGAATTGATTCTGATGAACTTCTGGTCACCTCTGATGTTCCTCAGGGTTCAATTCTTGGTCCACTTTTGTTCCTAATCTTCATCAATGACTTTATGCCAGCAATGATTGCTCTCAACTCTACATGTATTGTGTATGCTGATGACACATGCATAATCCTCAAAATCTGAAGGACCCTTATTTTTTCATTTAAAAACCATTCTCCTGATTTCTTTTTAAATAACGTCATTGCTCCCTTCAAATCTTGGTATCTTGATTTCCAGTCCTATTTCCTGTTCTATACATATGTCTTACAAATGTAAGGTTTTTACATTTTCCATAGCAAAAGGGGGAAGCATATATATATATACATATATATATATATATATATATATATATATATATATATATATATATATATACATGCTATTCTCAATTTTATCTTACATTGAGTAAAATTTAATTACACGAGACTAGTAAACAGTTAAAAATAGAAAATGAAAAATTTTGAACAGTGAATTTATTAGATTTCACTTTAAATTTTGACGTGATATTTTCATAATCATGAGTAAACAAAGACTTAAATGTCACTTGAAAAATTTCAAGACGTGAATAAATACGAGAAAAGATAAAGTAAATGAGCTTAAATTCGAACAGATTATGTTCTTTATAAAAGGAAAATCTGTGTAATCGAAAACAGCATTTATTTTCTGTATGCTAGAATTCTGTTACAATTACAGAAAACTTTTACAATGATTACAATCAAAATAGCTACAAAGTAGATGAGGACACAACAGGCTATCTTTCAAATCTCGAAGTATATACATGTATACCCAATATTGTTATCGGAATCGCTGGAAAAATACTAAGATACAGCTAAATTATTACCCCCCACTTGAACAAAACAAGCATTTCCAATGTATGCTAATACCGAAACATGAATTTATATTCATTTGTGGACCAAAAGATATGACATGAGATAATGTTTTATTAATGATTTTGATAAGCAATTGGTTAATACACATTTTATCCGCATGTATTACATGAAAAGCATTAATGATAAAGTGGACTTTTGAAATTTGGAACAAAAGATCAGTATATGCACTTTGTCGCCAAACGATGCAAAGAGGCCCTCCAACTAGAAGTTATGGCAGCCAATTTGATGGATCACAGATATGCTATGAGACATTTGGATACTGTTGAAACTACTGCCACAACATTATATCTCAAATATTTGGATTCAACATGTTTGACGGAAGTTACTAATTTCTTGGCACAAGAAGCCCCATACTCGGAATATCTATTTGCGCCGGATTACAAGTCAACCAAGTGGTCAGTTTGGTGGAAAAGCGGTAGAAAAATCGGCTTTTCAGAGCATCTTTATAATGTCGCAAAGACTCTGGTGGGGGCCGCAGCTTCTTCGGCTGGTTAGGAGCTATATTTTTTGACTTTGGGCATGACATATGGAATTGTACGCAGCCAACTTGGGATCGAAAAGGCTGGCTTTCTTGTACAAACATTTTAACTCTTAGACGTTTTGTTTAATCTGCTTGCTTTGTGTGAAATTCGAAATAAAAAACAATATATTACAAAAAACATGTTTTTTATCGTAAATAACTAAGATTGTTATTGAAAATAAATAACTTACAAATGACCAACCCTGATACATATATATATATAATAGAGAAACTGTAATTTGAAAATTACTTTTGTAAGTTACAAATCGTTAGATTTTAAGCAGGGGCGGCGGAACCGGGTGGGAAAGGAGTTCTAATTATTATATTAATATTGCAGAGGCCGGCCTAAGGGTGCTTTATTTAATATTTAGAGCACATTAAAATTAATATAAAAAATAATATATATTTTTTCGATAACCAATAATTGTTTTTCTGATTTACTTTTCGTGAAATATTGTTTGAATGAACCGTCATGGGACAGTGTAGATGTTTGTTGTACTGCAGAGAGGCCGGAGTTGTGAGATCGAGAGGAAAGAGTATAGCCCAATGGAAAAATAACTTAGTTATGTTATTAAAAGGAAAAATAATAGTACTTCATTAGTATGTATGTATATATATTTCAAAATAATGTATCCTTAGATTCATAAGTTAATCAATTTATGCTTAACATTGCTGCTCACAACTTGTACTGGTGAATGCTCGTTTTCATCTTTGCGCTACGTCAAAAGTTATCTAAAAGCAACTATGGGCCAGGTTCGCCTAAGAAATTTGATGATATTGAAAATTTATTAAGATCTACTGGATATGCTAAAACATGAAAAATTAGCGAAAATATTTATTAATAATGAGCGACGCATTGCTTATTTTGGTAATCATTAATGTTTATTTTCATTGCTTATTCATGTTGTTTTTTGTAATTTTATATTTTTGTTTGGATTTTATATCTACGCAGTTTTTTATTTTGCATGCACAGATTTTGATTGTTTCTTGCTTACTTGGTTTTCCTAATTAAAACATTGAAAGTTTGGCATGTGAAATTTGCGTTAGCAACCAGTGGCTTAAAACATCAACAGCCACCATATCAGTGGTTTAAGAACCGCTAGACAAAATCGTGAAATGAAATAATTATGACCTTATGCCATTTAAGTTTCATCAATTGCAAATATGTAAATTCCAGTTTATATTTCGTTTGCAGGGGTTTATAGGAGTCACAGTGCTGTTTCTACATGAGTTATATTTAGGAATTTATCCAGCACATAATATTAATGAATGAGTTGCTACAAGTGAAGCAAATTTTGTCTAACAAATTTTAATTTTTTACTCATTCGTAAATGTTATCTTAAAATCACATTAACACAGGTGGCGTTTTGAAGTTGTTTAGCAAACTTTACACTTTAATTAAAATGATAATTGACATATCTATATACTACAATCACTAATTTTTAGCCTAGCGCAAACGAATGCTGGAATTCATAATTCGGACTAAGAAACTTTTCAATATATAATGGCGACTTTAAATTTATAACATTTATAGGTATATATGCGCAGAGGCGCACCCAGAGGGGGGACTGGGGGAACGTTCCCCCCTCAACAAAGCACAGATGCTTCCATTCCTCATGAAATGTATGTTGATATGATAACATAGTACATATATATTAAGCAATGCTTCAAATCTATCTGCAGGGGTAAGCAATAATTAATTGATATTGCAATTATTACAATAATTGAAAATCTATTAATCTATTGAATACTTTAGAAGAAGAAAAATTACCAATAATTTGCAATTATTTAGGTTCACTAAGAACGTTCACACAAGCATTAATGGATGAAAATCTTGGTGAAACATAATAAAGTTCCAATTCGAAAATTATTGTTCAGCTTAGTAAATTAATACAGTATTGGCTATTGCATGTGTACA